>CM040121.1:420708841-421045942 GCA_022559845.1 Amorphophallus konjac | reverse complement strand
CTCTCCGTCAACTCGTAGCCCGGTGATCCGAGCCACGTCCTCCAGTGACGGCACCATGTGCCCCCAGGGCATCAGAAATGCCCGGCTCGGTGCGTGCCACCGCTCCCTCAGTGCCTGGATAAGAGGAAGGTCGAGCCGGAAGGGCTCGATCCTAAGGAAAGCTCCAAAGCCCATGGCGTCCACACGCGCCCTCTGAAAATCCGGCAGCCCACGGTATGCTGCCACCACCAAGGACCAGCTGATCCGGCCCTTCATCACGCCCTGCAAACCACAAAACCAACAAAGAACACATCAGCATCATGAACAGTAATCAACAATAACACTGTATATACTATTTTATTTTATTTTCAAAAAAAAAAAAATACATATATATATTTTTGGAGGCGTCCAGACCCTTGGACGCCTCCTTCCTATTTTCTTTTTTTCTTTTTCGAAAAAAAAATCCAAAAAAATAAAAAAATATATATAATATATATATAATTATGGAGGCGTCCTAGGCCTTGGACGCCTCCTTATTTTTTAAATTTATTTTATTATTTACAAAAATAAATAAAAAAATTAATAAATGAAAAAAAAAGAAAAAGAAAACATGGAGGCGTCCAGGTCCCTGGACGCCTCCTTCTCTCACTACCCGCCTCTCTCTCACAACCTCTCGTACACCCGTTTTAGCCTATTGAACCACAGAGTGAGGATTCCGAGGTACTTACCGGGTCGTGATCATCCTCTCCCGCGTCACCAGCATCCGCAGCAGCCTCCGCGGCCAGGAGAGGCACCTCCATCCCCTCCTCCGCAGCAATCTCCTCTGCTGCAGCCTCCTCGGCATCATCCCTCAACCTCCTCACACGACGAGCCAGTCGTTTTCGCTTCCCTGGAACCTGGCTCGATCCTCCTCGCTCCATGGGGACTAAGAATAGGTCGTCTGGGTGACTGGGTCGTCAGATTGAACAGTAAATGAGCAAAAGGGGGGGGGGGCAACCCTTAAATAGGAATTAGCTTCTTTGGGGCGTCCAGGCGCCTGGACGCCCCCTTAATTTTTATTTATTTCAAAATTTAAAAAAATTGTGGGGCGTCCAGGCGCCTGGACGCCCCCAAAACAAAAAAAATCAAACAAAATAAAAAATAAAAGTTGGGGCGTCCAGGACCCTGGACGCCCCCAAAACAAAAAAATAAAATAAAAATAAAATAAAAATTAGGGGCGTCCAGGCCCCTGGACGCCCCCATAATAAAAAATTTTCAAACAAAAAAAATATATAATATATTTATATAAGAATATGTATATAATCCAAACAAAATAAAAAAAAAATATATACAAAGAAAAAGGAAAACCATAAAAAAGATAATAATTAAGGGGACGGGGTTCCGAAACATCCATGCCAGATTTTATTCCATCAGAAAAAACAGAGTGAACTACATCAGGGGCTTAGGCGCTTTAGGCCTTAACTTCCCCAGTTCGGTTACATAAGCCCTCCACGGCTCGCATTCTTCCACCACGTGCGCTAACGCCTTTCCCGCAACACTTGTCTTCCAGGGAGCTTTAATGGCCTTCGCTTCCTTCGCGTCCGCTTCAGTACCCAACTCCCTCTTCTTCAAGGGAACGATGCCAGTCGGTGGCGGGAACGAATGGCGTGGGATGCCAATCTGCAGGCAGCACCGATGCGCGTTGTAAAGAACAAACTCGGTCGCGCCGATCAGTTGAAGATCGACTTCGGGAGAAGGCCTCATGAGGAGATCAAGCGAAAGCAAACATGCCGGTGCGCAAGTGAAGAAGCCTTGTGTCACGGTGCGGAAGTGAGACCGCCAGTCTTCACGTTTCTTCAGCCACGGAACGCGGTTCACTACAGTACCACCAAAGCCTAACACGTCGGCTATGTGGTGAAGCGGGCTTTGTTGGAAGAGCTTCGAAGCGGTTGGCATTCCCCCGCGGTGGTCGAATTTGAAATGCAAATCCAGCCAGCAATTCAAGACAAGTGCACAACCAAATGGAGGCTTACCCAGGCTCGAGGCAGTAAGACCGCTGTAAAGATAGGCGAGGACGGCGGGTCCCACCCTCTTTCCACGCCAGATCCCGCAGATAGCACTCAGCTGGTCTTCCTCCACTATGTTGTCGGTATAAGGGAACAAGAGAGCACCCGCCAGACAAATGGTGAACCCCTTCATGATTCCCTCCAAATAGTCATCGTCTGGTGACCCTCTCAGGGCGTCCATGACCCATTCCGCAAGCTTTTGGAGATCGATCCCCTTCTGAGTACGGACCTTTCTAGCTGCGTCGGGCGGCATGAAGCTTCCAAGGACGCTTTCAGAAGTACCCCGTGTCAGCATCCGCATAGCCTTCACCTTCCCGTCACTCTTGAATTTCTTCAAACCGAGCAGAAGTTCCACCTCCTCGAGGAGGATGGTCACCTCAAAGGTTGGGAAGATAAAAGTGTGGGTCTGGGGATGCCAGACCTCCACTAGCGCGCCCATAGCCGCCCAGTCCATACGAATCTTCTCGTAATGCTTGGCGTGAATAAGGAGCCCCTGCAGATGCCACTTCGAGAGTATGGCCCTCATGCCAATGGAGATATTGGAAGTCAGCTTTGAAAGCCATGGCAGCTTGGAAAACTTCCTCGGGCCTGGGAAGAGTGGATATAGCTGGGAGAGGAAAGAAGAAGAAATGAAGGAAGTAAGAAGAAGGTTCACGTGCAGAGTCGCCTTACCATATGCGACATGATCGTCCCACTCAGATGACCCTCGAGGTCGGAAAGTCGCTTAATCTCGCTGCTAGGCCTGCTCCTTTTCATAACGCGGGAAGACTCTCCTTCCATCCTGAGCTCCAAACTCTCCTCTCCTTCCTCTCCTGAGTTTCCAAAACCCACCTTGGTGCATTTGAATGAACTAGCCTAAGGGGAGTTCTTATAGGAAGGGTAGGGCGCTACAGGACGAAACATGTCACATCAATTGTCCACGTCAGGATTTTGGCTAGATCTCCTTTCCATTGTGGTGCGATTCTGCTGTGATTCTGCTACTTTCTGATGTTGTTAACATTTGCTAATCTGTGCAGGTTTTGCTAACGGACGTCTTTGTCCTGTCCCACCTTTCATTGGTTGGTCCCACCATCTCATGCATCATAGTATATGATACCTACGCTACTAGAACATGTCAAGGACCTTGCGGCCCGAACGAATCCGGGATCTGAGTTCCCCTTCAACAAAAACGGTGATGATCCCGGAGGAATTTAGGCTGTACGGATAGGCCGTTAACTTGTGGTAGCATGGGGACGACGGTTCCATTCAGTGAGTTGGTGCGCGGATAAACGGGCCCCAGCCCAGTATCAGCTCACCGGGTCGGTATCCTGACCCGTTCTTCGCAAGTTGACAATATTATCCTTGGCTATTTTCTATTTTTGTTTGTTTTAAATTTTTCTTTGAACCCAGCATGCATTCATATAGGACTTTGATTTATTGCGGAAGATCATTCAAGTGATTCGATTGTGAAAGCCGTTGTGCTCCAATTCCCACAAATGTGAGATATTCCACTCTGAATGAAATACTGAGTTTCTTTGAGACAGCCCGACGCTGCTCTTCCAAAGGAGACCCTTGTTTGGACAGACCCTCAGATATTCCTTTACCTTTTTTGACCCACCTTGGCCGCAGCACTTCCACATTGGCTGGTAAACGCTCCCCAAAGGTGAAACCTCCGGTTTATGACCCAGGTACTTCCACACCGAGAAGTTGGTCCCTTTTTGTTTCGTGCCTGAGCGCACATCTCACCCTCCCTTATTTGATCTCCGTCCAAGCAATCGTCAATATTTGAAAGACCTTCTTCAAGGTCGTCTCATTGAAACTCCAGGAAAGATTCCAAACAGTAACGTCAAAAGCGTGTCTCATCACACCTTGGCATCAACTTATCAGTCCGCTCCCACTTCATTCCACTCCACTTCGATACCATTCCACTACGTGTCGCTCCCTTGCAAAGCAGACGCCAAGGCGGGGCAGCTGTAGACACGCCATTCTTGACGTCTCTTGAGAAAGTCTCATATTACTATACAACGCCCCGCAACGGCTTACGCATTTTGAATCACTCGAGTGCTTCCTTTTCTTGGATCTTCTTCTGCCTTTTTCGGCAACCGGAATCGTTTCGTCACGGCATTCGGACGGCATCAACACCCGTCGGACGCATCAGAAGGTTCCGGAACCCAGAAGGTTCTGCCGGGCGGCCGCCGTTTGAGGACCCGGGTCGATTTTAATGGGGGCGTCCAGGCCCCTGGACGCCCCCATATTTTTTCATTTCTTTTTTTTATTATTTATTTATTTTCTCAGGGCCCTAAACAAAATAAAAAATATATATATTGATGGAGGCGTCCAGGCCTCTGGACGCCTCCAAAAAAATAATAATAATAAAAATCTTTTTGGCATATAAAACACAAAAAAATAAAATAAAAAAATACATATTAATGGAGGCGTCCAGACCCCTGGACGCCTCCATAAAAAACAAATATAAAAATTCAAAATGCCAGCCCTGTCATAAAAGACAAAAAAATAATAAAAATATATATATTTTGGAGGCGTCCAGGCCCTTGGACGCCTCCATAAACTCCCTCACGGGCGCCGCCCACCGAACGACGGTTTGTCGTGTGTGATAAAAGCCAAATTTAGAGACGTCCAGCTGACTGGACGCGCCCATTTCTGAATCACGAGGCGCCGCTCACAAAACCACGCGTTGTGCCAAACCGCGTGCGGCCGTCGTCGGTTTTCGGTGGACCTGTTAGAGGCGTCCGGGACCCTGGATGCCCCCATAAAAGTATTCTAAAAAAATCAATAAAAATAGAATAAAATATTATTTCGGCCCTGATGGAGGTGTCCAGGGTCCTGGACGCCTCCACCTTCCGAAACTCTATAAATAGAGGCCCCCCCCCTCAGTTCTAGGAGAGCTAAGCAGTGATCCGATAGGCTGCCGGAGCCCAGAGGCTACGGAGTCATTTTTCTAACCCGTGGGTTCTTTTGTAGGTGGAGGTTCTGCCGGCTTCTCGGGTGCTCACGCTCGCGAGAGGAAGGTCGTCTTCATCCACCGCGCTTCCACGTCGTCCCCACGCTGCCGGAGCTCCGCCGGATTTCACCCTCGGCTCATCCAATAAGCCTTTTCTTCCCCTTTTTCTCCATAGTCCTTTACATTCATCATATTGCATCATCTATCCCCCTTCACAAGGGGGCCTCTTCTCCTATACTTCTTACATCCATCATCTCATTTTCCTCCTACTCGAGTCCGAGAGGGGTTTAAAAGATAACACCAACCAGGTGTGTGTCTTGCCATCATTTCGTTATTTTTATCGCAAGGATTCGAATACTACACCTCCATCTTTCTAATCCACTTGTCATTTATTTGTCGTTGTCTTGCAAGGGTACCCGAGGAAAGCCCTCTCCGTCGGCCGGCCGGAAGGAGAGGAAGAAGCAACCCGCCATCTCCCGCTTTTGAGGTAGGCGCGATCACCTTCTTATTTTGGGGTCTTTTGGCCCCTGGCGATCACATCTTATCATCGAGGCCGCGGCGAGTCACTTCCCCAATGGCCATTTAAATTTCTGTTTCCTATATTCTCTTTATATTTTGTTATATATTCTGCTTATATCATCGAGGCCGCGGCGAGTCACTTCCCCAATGGCCGTTTAATTTTCTATTCCTACGATCTCTTTATGCTTTGTTATATTCTGCTTATATCATCGAGGCCGCGGCGAGTCACATCCCCAATGGCCGTTTAAATTTCCGTTCTTATATTTTCTTTATATTCTGTTATATTCTGCTCATATCATCGAGGCCGCGGCGAGTTACTTCCCCAATGGCCGTTTAAATTTCTGTTCTCATATTTTCTCTATATTCTGTTACATTCTGTTCATATTCTCGAGGCCGCGGCGAGTAACTTCCCCAATGGCCGTTTCAATTCTTGTTATTTAATTTTTGCATCATTCCCGTCCCCCCGAGGTCGCGGCGAGTCACTTCCCGCTATGGCCGTTTAATCCCCATATTTTGCTATATCATACTTGTCCCGCTCGCCCCGCCGGAGCAATCTCCCGTGGTGGCCCCTTCTCTCTTTCCTCTCATTTCTGTGTTGCAGCAAACAAAACACCCAACAAAAAGAAGGAGCCCGCGCGCTCTCCGCTTCTTCCTCTTCCCCGCTCTTCTCCGAACCGCGTGACGTCGCTCACAACTATATCACCACAACACACACACACCTATCTTTTGCACCCTTCCACAGGGGTTAAAAACCTCCCCCCGGTGCGTTCTCCCTTAATTTATAACCCTATTTTATCACTACGGGATTGATGCTACACTTACATGTTTATAATGGGTTTTTCTCTTGTGGTTTGATCTTTGTTTTGTAGGAGAGCATGATTGAACGTGAGGCCCTCATCCTCTAGCAGGCTGAAAGGAGAGGAGGTTGAATCCACGAAGTTCCCCGCACCCTGTTCTTCAAGCATGATCAAATCTTCTTTTTCCAAGGTACACGGCGCCCTTTCTCTCATATCTGCATCCTTTGGCATTGTTGCAACCTTGGTGGCGATCACAGTTAGTTCTTCTATTCTCATCGCCCCTTTGTCCATACTTCCATTGCCTATTCATGTTCATATGATACATGCACAGTTTGGGGGCAGGGTGATACAAAAACATCAACAGTCAGCAGGTCTAGTTGACTGTCCTGGGTCTGGTAGTAGTTGTATACTACATTGTGGTCCGTGGTATGTGCGACAGGTGTGTGTTTACCCTGTTTGTACTTTGGTGTTCACTGTTTTGAGTCTCTGTGTCTAGTGAACCTCCACTAGTCGTAGCCTGACGGCACTTCTATGTGTCGGCCCACCTGGGAGTGGTGGCGGGATAGTTCCCGGTTGACAGTTTTTAGGCTAGTTTCTGTGGGCGCCCTAGCTTTGCGGTAGCGTCCTACTGGGGGGGAACTAGCTAGAGGCCTGGCATAAGGCATTGGGCTTGTGTGTGAACACGTGGTCAGGGGCGGTTGGACGAGCGCCGACAGGCGTGACCCAAACTAGTCACTTGTTACTGTTGTTCCTTGAACTTGGTTCGTGTCTCAGTTACCGCGTTCGAGGCAAGTGGGAGACACTTGAGGCGGAGTGTAAGACGTCAGTGGACGCATCTGGCTGTTCTTCTAGTGAGGAGGTGCTTCTGTCACTTGACACGATGACTTGTGTTTTTGTGACTTTCTCCGTGTAGCCTGTGCTTGGCTTCACTCGAGGTTACGGGTTCTATGTACCGTACACAACGGTGAGTTCATGTATGTCTTTTACCTGTTTCAGTAGGCTCTTCACGATAGGGTTTCGTGATTTGTCAATGGATCGGTAACGCTCGACTTTGTGAGATCGGGGTTCGCCTTTCTGTTGCTGTTTGGAGTAGTTTAGAGGGCCGAGGTTCCTTCAGCTACCGTGTTTCCATGGTACGGCTTTTCCTCTTTACTTTTGTTGTTCTTGCTCTTGTTGTTACTGCTTTTCTTTAATTTAGCACTGCTGTTGCTGCGTGTTTTGTGGTAGGGTTCTGCGGGATCCCTACTGAGCCAGTGATAGGAGGCTCACCCCTGACTTTTCAGGTGTAGCTGTTCTTCCTCGTGCTGGGAGGTTCCTACTGCGTGGTTCTTAGTTTCCAGCATTGCCAGTGTCGGGTTTCCCCCGACTTGAGAGTACGTTCTCTTTTCTGTTGGACTGTACTTGTCTTTCTTTAGACTGGACTCTGTTAGTTTTAATTGTTATAGAAAATGTAATTTTATTTCTGCTATTTTAGCAATCCGGATCATTGAAATTTAATTGCTTACTGCTTTATCTGGAAGTTCAATGTACTCTCACATACCGTTCTATCCCTTCGGAGCTTTTCCGCTCTTGAGAGGCCTCGTAGGTTACAAGTGGTATCAGATTTACCTAGTATCCGGAATCTGGGTCGTCACAGACACTCTAGTGGATATCGGGGGTCCCGGACACCCGAATGTGGGCCTAGCATGGCTAGACTCTCTATGAAGGTTGGTGAAGACTGGAGGGCCGGGGCACCCAAATGTAGTCCTGTGAGGCATAGGTTTCCTATCAATGCGGGTGAAAACTGGAGGACCAGGGCACCCAAATGTAGACCTAGCATGCATGTATTTCCTATCAATTTTAGCTGCCAACGGTGGGCCTGGACACCCAAATGTGGACCTTCCATGCAACTCTACCCACATGACGGGGCTCTCTCTAAGTGAACTCATGTGTAGGGCGGGCAAGCAAAGATGGGGTTTGATTGCCCCTTGTGTAACCGACCTGGGGAGGGGTAACATGGTGGACTTCTTTGAAGGGTTGGATTGGGGTTGGTGGCTTGAGGGGTTCTGATAACTTCATATTTTTACATATTATTTCCATATATGCTTGGGAGAAAATTCTAAGTAAATTGTTGATTATGTGTGAAAATGTTCACAAAAAAAATAGATTTTTAGAATATGGGAGTTTTCATGTAAAATGATAATTATCGGGGAGTAAACTGTAAATAATAATAATCATAAACTCGGGTGCATATATGTGAATAAGATTTACATTGATTAAAATTTTGTGTTATCAACATTATATATCTGGAGTCACATATACACTTCTTGTTATGGCAGGTTGTTGCGGTTGGTGTTTTCAAGTGGAGGTGAAGGTGTTGGTAGTGTAACATGAAATGCATAAAGTGCATGACAAGGCAAGACGCATATACATGAGTTGGCGAGACCTTTGGCTTAATTTGCACGCATGAATCACGTGAGGTGTTTTGTGGGCTTTACAAAGATGGCTATAGATGGTTGCATGAAGTGGTAACGTGGTGATGCGGTTGCCAAGCATGGAAGGCTCACTGGCATGGCAGTAGTTAAGGCATCATTGCCTCGTTCGCATGGGTGTTCGCGATAGGATTCACGTAGACACCGTCGACGAGATAAGGAAGGTGGATGCAGCAAAGATAGCGGAGGCAGTTCGTTCCGTGTGTGGCGTTCGTGACGGTGTGAGCGGAGGTGGAGGAGGCTTTGCGAGGGGTTGCTAGTGGCCGTTGCGCACGTGGGGGGGCTCTGCAGTGTAGCAAAAGAAGATGTGGCCGCTTGTTGCATGGCTTCAACAGAAGATGTCGTCGATGAGATAAGGTAGATACAGCGAAGGTAGCGGAGGCAGTTCGCTCCGTGTGCGGTGTTCGCAGTAGCGTGAGCGATGGGCGGAGCAGCTTAGCGAGAGGATCGCTAGTAGCTGGCGCGGTTGGAGAAGGCTTGTGATACGTGGGTTCCGATCGTGAAAGAAACGCTGCATGGGCGCTGTGGATGATAGCGACGATGGCGTCGAAAGTAGAGATGGTTTCGTGGAGCTCTTGGCGAGGTTCATCCCTATAAAAGGGATGTGCAGGGGGTTCGTTCAGGGGGTTGGTGCTTCATTTTTGGAGTTTTTAGTAGTTGAGTTTAAGCCCTTGTCGCAGATTTTTTTTGTTTTCTCTTGTTGTTTTCTGCCGTTCGCTCGTGCATGGCAAGGGCTCGACCGAAAGAATAGCAACATCGACTGTCGCGTGTGGAGCCTCCTCTGCCTCTCGCGTGCCCCATATGCTGCCATGAGTTCTCTTGGGTGCTGTCTGTGGAGGTGAGTTGAACTTCTTCTGCTGCATATGGGGGGCTGCAGTGAGCTTCCTCTGCCATGCTGACCTGTTGGTCTTCATCCCATGCTGATGTGTGGACACCTGGCGACAAGACGAAGAGACACCGTGAGGGGGGACTGCAACGTTCAGTGCTGCAGTTTCTTTTCCTTTGTTCATTGTTCTTTTATGTTGTGTTTTGCGGTGTCTTTTCTTGTCTATGGTATTAGTTTCTTTAAAGTTTAAACTTCAGTAGTTCACTAATCGCAGTTATCGTTGTAAGCATGTCTTTCTTTGATACAATCATTTTGCTTTCTTAGTTATTCATCTTCATCTCTGGCTTCCTATTCTCCAAACGTGGTGTCTTTCTTTTGTTGTTGTCCTTGCACTTGATTACATTAATTTGCAGCTTAGTTTCTTAAAGTCCATTCACCTAGGTTAGTTAATTTTAATTCATCAACTTTCATTTGAGTATCCATTTGCATGAATTTCTAATTATAAAAACTAAAGATTTTCTACCTTAAAATCTGAATTTTCCTGTGGTTTTGACTTGATCTCACCACTTAACTATTTTCTTTTAATCAATTTGTAGGCCGATAATTAAATTTGGTAGTGGACGTATTAACGGCATGCGTTTTCCCTATCAGGTTCCCAATAGAATGGGTCAAAGGGATCATAAATGGGTAGGCTCTCGATGAAGTAGGCCTCTTCTATCCCTTGTAAAAAGGAAACCCACTCTACAATTTCTCTAATGTGGGTTGGGCCTAGGGATGGGTTGGTTTTAGTTGGGCCTATGGATGGATATGGCTTGTCCCAAGGGATGGATCCGGGGCCGACAAGGCATGTAGTGGTGGGGATGCAATAGGTAAGGGCCTGATCGGGCCTAATGCAACGGTCTTTGGGAATGTATGAGGGGTAGGCAATGGTGAAGGGAGGTAAGGGGACAAGTTGGCATTGGGGTTCCCAAGGGAATGGGTTGAAGAGATCAAGGAACCTTGGGGCTTTGGGGATGTGCATCTCACTTAAATCCTCAAATCGGATTGGCCAAGTCATCAGCTTCCCAATGTGTGTTAAGCCACTATTGGATGGAGGGATCAATGGGACTGTTGGCTTGATAGGTGGGATGAACTCTATTAATTGGGGGCTAGCTTCTTGGGATTGGCTCGATTCAAATTCTTCGAAGATTGGCAAAAATATTGAGAGTTCACTGGTGCACCAGCCCATAGTGCACACAGACGTAATGGATCCAGTGGAGGGGCAAGTGAAGTCAATTGTTCTTAGCTCGTGTGGCTTCATGGCTAGCATACTAGTCAAGTTGGCTTGCCAGTTCAGACACTCAACCAAGTCTCCCAAGGTCAAAACAAAGTAGATGGATTGATAAGTGACATGGGGAGGTTGGATGGGCACTATTTGGGATAGGTGTTCCATGGGTGGGTGGTATGGGCTCGAGCTATGAAGGGTGGGGCTCTTCTTCAACCACTCAGCTAGAGGCTCTCCTATGATCACCTGTCCATCGGATGGGAAAAACGGTTCTAGGTGGAGCTCAAGGTTGGTTTGAAAACTAGAGGTTTGACGCCAGTCTCCCTCCATGGTTTGAGTGCGGGTGTCTTTGAAGTCCCGCAATCAATGACACCCAAGAGGGGGTGAATTGGGTGATTACAAATTTTAGAAAACGTTTACTCTATTTAAAAGGATATGATAAAACATCAACTGAGAAGTTCAGATCTGTTAAATTATAAATTAGATCTATCAAAATCTATCGCCATGATAGTTCTTCGGTACTAGGCGGAGGTATGAATCTGAAGATTATGCTCACACAAGGTGTTATCATCCTAACAAGATTGGCCTTGTCAATTCAAACCCACCTTTCGATATACCAAAGATCTATTACTGAAATGATCGATTATGCTAGATTTAAAAGATCAAACGCGGAAGAATAATAACCACAAATAATCACACAGAATGGTGGTAGAAGAAATGGTCCAAACCACACAATAGACAACGATTTTAAGGTGGTTCGGATGCAATGCCAGCAACCTACGTCCACCCCTCACCAAAACCCGGTGAGACTTCACTTTTGGAAAAATAGCACTGGGATAAATCCCCAACACGGACTCAAACTCCAACAACACGCAGGTCGGCGCCTGCACACACACGGGGAACAAACCCCAACACACACACACACACGGAGACGGAGTCTTCAACACGATCCAACAACTGGATCTACAATGCACACACGCACGCTGCAGCAAAAGTAGCATAAACTATGGATCTAAAAAGATCCTCACACACAAACATACGGATCTGGGTAAATCCACACACACACAAGTGTAGATCTGAAATGATCCACACACACCCACACACAAATGTAGATCTGAAATGATCCACACACACACTGATGTTCACAGATTTAGAAGATTACACACATGAAGCTCAAGAAATTTAGAAGAAGAAACACAAATGAAAAATTCTGATTTAGGCTCCCCTTGAGTAGATGATGCAGATTCTGGATGAAGCTTGCTTCTCCACTTGATTTCCAATTGATTGGCTTCAGATTGATCTTGAAAAGCTTGAGGTTTGATGAAGAACTTCTGGATGGATCACTATTCACGGAGGTATTGTAGCAGCTCTCTTTTTCCCTTTGGCAGCCTTCCTTTGATCCCTTTTGGTAAATTTTGGTTTCTAGGCCCAAGAGTTATTTTTATAAGACGTAAGATGGTCAAGGGACAAGCTAGGAACCAGATCTACGATTTTAGGCAAGTTGGGAAGCTTTTAGACCAAAAAGTCCAAAAAAGAGGCTTTGAACACGTTCATGAAACAAAGTCAACAAAGGCACCCTCGAAGGTCGACCGAAATGTTTGGTCAGTCGACCAAACTCTGTGACTTCCTGAAACTTTCAGCACTGGGAATTTTAGTCAACTGAAATCCATCATCGGTTGACCGAACTCTGTAACATTTACAGAGTTCTGAAACCTAGGAGAATTGGTCGATTGACCAAGCTTGATTGGTTGACCAAAATCTGGAAAACCTGTAAAATAGATTTGTTAGCCCAAGTAAAATATATCTATATAATCAACCATTGGATTGAACGTATGTTTGCATCTATGTGAAGTCCATTTGAACTCTGTTTATGCATTTTGAAGACCTGAGCATTTGAAGCATTTGATATGATGGAGTATAGTCTTAATTGCATTCTAGTGTTCAGCCTTAAGCTAGTATGCACAACGTGAGAGGAAAAACACGTCCAGGGTTTTGTTATCATCAAAATCATCTGGAGAGACTCAACAGTCTTTTGGGGGATGGGTAAGATTGAGGCAAACATCAAAATCACCTGGAGAGACTCAACACACATATGGAACAAACCCCAACACACACACACACACACACACACAGATGGTGTCTCCAACACGATCCAATGACTAGATCTACAACACACACACACACACGCTATAGCAAAAGTAGCACAAACTATAGATCTGAAAAGATTCTTTCACACAAACATACGAATCTGGGTAAATCCATACACACACAAGTGTAGATCTGAAACGATCCACACACACACACACACACACACACACACACACAAAGTGTAGATCTGAAATGATCCACACACACACACACACACAAGTGTAGATTTGAAATGATCCACACACACACACACACAAATGTAGATCTGAAACGATCCACACACACACACTGATGTTCACAGATTTAGAGGATTACACACATGAAGCTCAAGAAATTTAGAAGAAGAAACATAAATGAAAAACTTATGATTTAGGCTCCCCTTGAGTAGATGATGCAAATTCTGGATGAAGCTTGCTTCTCCACTTGATTTCCAGTTGATTGGCTTCAGATTGATCTTGAAAAGCTTGAGGTTTGATGAAGAACTTCTGGACGGATCACTATTCACGGAGGTGTTGCAGCAGCTCTCTTTTTCCCTTTGGCAGCCTTCCTTTGATCCCTTTTTATAAGACCTAGGATGGTCAAGGGACAAGCTAAGAACCAGATCCACGATTTTAGGCAAGTTGGGAAGCTTTTAGACCAAAATGTCCAAGAAAGAGACGTTGAACACGTTCATGAAACAAAGTCAACAAAGCCAGCCTCGAAGGGTTCGGTCGAACAAAATGTCCGGTCGGTTGACCGAACTCTATGACTTCCTGAAACTTTCAGTGTTGGGAATTTCGGTCTACCGAAATCCATCATCGGTCGACCGAACTTTGTAACATTTACATAGTTCAAAAACCTAGGAGAATTTGTCGACCGACCCAGCTTGATTGGTCGATCAAAATCTGGAAAACTTGCAAAACAGATTTGTTAGCCCAAGAAAAATATATCTATATAATCAACCATTGAATTTAACGTATGTTTGCATCTATGTGAAGTCCGTTTGAACTCTGTTTATGCATTTTGAAGACTTGAGCATTTGAAGCATTTGATATGATGGAGTTTAGCCTTAATTGCATTCTAGTGTTCGCCCTTAAGCTAGTATGCACAACGTGAGAGGGAAAACACATCCAGGGTTTTGTTATCATCAAAATCACCTGGAGAGACTCAACAATCTCCCCCTTTTTGATGATGACAAAATTCTAGACCAATAGATGCATTTGCGTGCTGATAACCAAACTTAGAACTTGAAATCAACGCATTACATACTTGACAACTCCCATATGGTTATAGTACTCGCAAGACAATTTAAATCCAATCAGAAGCCAATATCAAGCAACACCAAGCCATTCATTCTGTAAACACCAAATCATTCATTCCTTTATATTTGCTAGCTCCGAATGAAGAATTGAAATGAAATCAATAGCCGTGACATAACCAAGTGCTCCATTTCATTCATTAAGATTATCATTACATAGGTCATGGACACTGACTCACAATGCAATACATGGACACTGACTCACAATGCAAAAGACTCAAGTAATGCAAATATGGCAAATGACACTCACAAATGCCAAATGGCAAACAAACAGACAAATAGTTGACACACAGGCACAAGATATATATTAGCCCTATACTAGCTACTTCTCCCCCTTTGTCATCATCAAAGAGGGGATGGGTTACAGGAAAAGTCGACCAAAAAGAATGAACTGTAGGACCCAAAAGCAAGCACCAAAGAGATGAAACAGAAGCTCCTTAGTTGTCGTCTACAGGAGGTGGTGGATCTTGGTCAGGTTGAGGGCCGTGGCCAGCATTGTCGAGATGATGGATGATGGAGTGAAGGAGGTCATCCTGGGATATCATGTGGTGCTGGATGTCGACGAGAGAACAGGAGGTAGTGTGGAAGGCTTCGCGAGTGTCTTCATGGCGAGTAGAGAGAGTGGCCATGTTCTGAGTGATGGTAGCCAAGGAGTGGGAGAAGGTAGCCATCTGTCCGTACATTGATTCATGTAAATTACTAATAGAGGTAAAAGATGTATCAATGTGGCTCCCAAAGATAGATAGTTGCTGCCCAAAGATATCAACCTTTGTTTCTATGCTAGTGAGTCGCCCGACAACGCCCTCTAAGTCTGCCCAAGAGGGCTTCCCAACACCGTGAGAAGAGGACTCCCCGTGAAAGAATTGTGATGGAGGCGGCACATCTAGATCTGCATAGTGAGGAGGAGGCGACTGCTCATCGGCCTGAACTGGAGGTGGGGGTAGGGCATGAGCCTCCTGCTGTTGCTATTGCTCCTGTTCCTCGTCCTCAGTTTTTGATTCTTCTCCATACATTCCCATATCTCCGTGTAACTCCCCATCAGGACCCCAATAGTACCCAAAGTCGAAGGCCATCTTGTGTTTATTATATACATCATCCTATCTTACTGGAATAAACACCTCTCCTGCCAAACCAACTCCAGCATGAAGAAATACCCCTGTCAATTGGGAGGCATAAGGCAAGGATCACCTTCTTTATGTTCGACATGACCCTATCAAGTCTGCCATCAGGCGTCCCATGTTGATCTGATTCCCATTCATAACATGGTAGAACATAAATTTATGCACTTCATTAACCTCATCCCTGCTGCCCCCTTTAGGATAGATAAGGGTGGTAAACATATGGTGTAGAATCCGCTGTAGTGGCAGAAAATAGTTGGCGTTCAGCTTGATCAGGTTACTAACTCCATGGATGTATTCACTGTAGGTCATGAGCAGAAAGGTGTCTTCAACAGAACCATGACCAAAAATCATATCGGCGCCCCTAGCTGACACTCCTAGGGCGCGCTCAAATAACTCTGGATCGATCGTAATTTTGACTCCTTTCACAACCATAAACAAGCCGTCATTCCTCATATCCAAGTGCCCATAAAATGCTTGGACAAGGCTAGGATAATACATGGAGTATCTGGTCACAAAATCAATCCACCCATCTTGTATTTCAAAAACGGCACTTAAATCTGGCAACATTTCGTTCATCTCATCAAAATTGACCAATCGAGGGTCGATAATCGGCCGTGGGAGGATCTGCCGTGCCCGTGGAGGTGATGCTGGCCGCTGTGGGGGAGGAGCTTGTTCCTCATTTCTCCGAGCGTTGGATTCCCCCCGGGTAACCCTTTGAGAGCTTCGTCTAGGCGCCATCTAAATAGAGAATCTAGGTAGAAACCCTTGGATCTGCAAACCTCTACCCGTGGGAGAATATAGAGACCAGAGGACACACAGGAGACGATGGAAGAACCTTCTCCTCAATCTGGAGCTCAAGGAAAAAGCTTTGGAGCCGCACACGCCGCCGGAGTGAGTTCGTCCCGAAAGATGACGAACAAGCCAGATCTTGTGCAGATAGAAGATGGATGGGATTCTAGGGCTTGAGAGGAGGTGCTTTGGGGTTTTTAGGGCTACAGAGTAGTTGTGGGAGTGAATGGGGATGAAAGAGTGAGTGAATGGGGGTGAAAACCCCCTTAAAAGAAGGTTTGGACGCGGGTTCGGTCGGCCGGTTCACCATGTTCGGTCGACCGAAACGGGGACATCGGTTGACCGAAATGGTCGGCCTAGCCCTAATTTCCCATTTTTTTTAATTATAACTCCTTCAACATTCTTTTTCTCTTTCTTTTCTCCTTTTTTTGTGTAACCTTTTTTTTTCAAACTTCACTTGTCCCCCTTCGTGTTTGGAAAGAGAGGGAATGGGTGATCCTTCTGACACGACTCCTTTAGAAGTTTTTTTTGAAACTCCCCCTAAGTAAATGCCTCAGATCCTGAGGTCACTGGGTCCATATTTATTTAATCAAGGAATATTTGGCCTTAGAAATTTTTCAAGGAGGGGCTTTATGTATAAATACATTCAAGCATGCAAGGGGATATTTACACACAAGGATCTAGAAATAAACACACAGAATAAACATTGCAATCTACCCTTTATCGCAAGTGATCGTCTCTACATATGCAACACTTAACCTAAGTGTTGGCCCATATTAGATGGCGGACAAGAAGGGAGGTTGAATTGTCCCCCAGTCGAGATGACAGATTTTAAAAATAAACTATACTAATTACAGTAGAAACAAAATTAACTGCGTTAATTAAACTAAAAACCAAAGTGAGATTAATGTTCTCTCAATCTTTCCGATCTCACTCGAATAATCTATGCACTGAATGATTGAACCTACGCCAAACATGGATAGCAGATGTAGCAGAGTATAGTGGTGCAGTGAATAATAATTTATAAAATCACCTGTGAACGGAGATAGGAGAAATGGACAATCACACAGGCATGCCACAAAGAACACGGAGATTTTTAGGTGGTTCGGGACCACGACAGGCTCCCTACATCCACCCCTCACCGAACTTGGTGAGACTTCATTGCCATGCTACAAAAGAAGCAATCACGGGGACGAGCCTCAAAACTACACACGCGGCTTCCGCAGTAATCAGCACACACGGGGCCTAGCCCCAAGACGCTGCCACTGCAGCACACACTCACACACAATCGGGGAACTCACCCCGCACTAAAATCCCACACGGAGACGCAGCTCCATACACCACACACGAATATTAAGATGTTTAGAAAAACTAGAAAGATATACAATATATGCTCAAGCAGGATTTAGATCAAGAAAACCATCACAAATAAATTGGTAAAAGATATAGAGTATTTCCCCTTCGTTTTCCAATGGCCGTATGGAGATCTTCCTTGAAGTTCAGGTTGGAGGGAGTCAAATCCGCAGGATGTCAGAGCAACCATTTGTGCTCCTTGAAAATCCAAGATGTATTCCTTCAAATCCACGCTCCAATCACTCCTACAAACACCAAGAATAGATGAGTCCTTCAAATCCCTTTCCTATCCACCTTATGGCCACACTCCTTCTTCTTCTTCTACAAGAGAATAGAAAACATTAGCTCATCTTGTTGCTTAGGATGAAAATCACAGCACTAATAAAAGGGTAGCAAATAGATGAACAAAATAACATATATATATATATATTGCAACTTTTAAGTAACCATTCGAAACTTTAGGCAAGCTCAAATAAAAGCATGAAAGTGAAAGATCAAGATAACTCCCTCGGATCTTCAACGAAATACTTAGATAGGAAGGTAGGGTGTGCTAAGAACTTGATTCACGGAGTGGGAAGAACCCAGCCTTGTAGAATGAGACGCCCAAGATAGCAAATCGTGAAGCTGCAACAGGAGTAGCCTTCAGATTGTAGCTGGGGCTCATGGATGGCCTTTACAACGGCTTCTACGTCCTCCTCCACCAGGGTGCGACACCCTTCCTCCTTCTCCTGCAAGAATAGAGATATTACCCCTCATGAATGCTTCCATCGAATGGAAATCGCAGAATATAAATACCAAATGAAACAAGACCTAAAAATACATGAAAGCCCATCCTAAAACCTTCTCAAAACCTCACCCAGTAGAAGGGTGAAACCCTAAGGATAAGGGTGTAAAAACCCAAGCCAATCGGACCTTGAAAAGGGGGTTTTGATATCAATCCGGAAAACCCATTCCGGACGAACCAGAAGAAGTTTCGACTCTTAGAGTCGACACTTTCTTCACAACGTGCTGCCAGCGAAGAAAAAAAACACACAGGCGAAAGTGTCGACTCTTGGAGTCGACACTTTTGGCCATGTATTCTATTTGCGTTAAACACCACACAACCACATGTAAGTGTCGACTCTTAGAGTCGACACTTTCAGCCAAAACCGCTGGAAGAGTTAAACAGCCATTACTTACCTATAAGTGTCGACTCTCAGAGTCGACACTTGCAGCTTGCTGCATGACGGCAGCACGCTACTCAATAAGTGTCGACTCTGGGAGTTGACACTTTCAGAGCAAGAACAGAAAACTGCCATTGCAGACCAATGCAATGAAAACCCATTAGACTCCATTCGACCCCATTTGAGAAACTAATTTTGTCAAGTTAAATAACATGTTTAGAGGGTCTTAAAAACACCAAATAAACTCGGATTCATTTAGTGATAAATGAAACAAGATAAACAACACACTAACTACCACATATTTCCAAGAACAAATATGCATGAAAACACTTGTAAACCCAATACATGAAAACCACTTCAAACACATTTAAGGCAATAGATAATCAAATTCAGAAGTACATTCATACCATGGATCCAACTGATTGAAAGCAATTTGCAAATCAAGCCTGCACTAACCATAAACAATTTAGTCAATTTAATCTTAACCCAATGCTTCATGAATATAGCTCCATCCATGAAAGACCCATTTGTAATTCAAACCATACCAAACATTGATTCAGTCCAAACAAGTTGAACCTTCACAACCCTCAAAAATCAATTAGATTCAAGCAATCCATTTCTGAATTGAATTCATCAATCCCTTCAAGGCACTATGAAACAAATTCAGAAATAAACTATTACCATTTATCCAATGATCTGAGAGCATTATAGATCCTGGAATTTAAGTTCAGTTCAACAAATTTAAATATAGTCCAATTAATCCAAGTTCAGTCAATGAAAACTGAACTCTATCTGTTCACACAGATAGTACAAATGCAATCCATGCTGATTCAAACTCAAACATTCCATTGATAGTAAAATTTAACTTTGAATAATACATACTCATTCCTTGAAAACCATTCATAAGACTAAACATCTTTACTCATCTTCATCAAGAGATATGGAATGCACATTCAGTCCAATTCAGAACCAACCAGTAAAGGGTCCTTAAACCCCATTCAAAAACACTTGAAAACTCAGTCTTTCTTAATCAAACTTTCATGAACACAACTTCAGTCAGTTCAGTCCAAAGCAAGGAAAACCCAGTTTCAATTATAGTTCAAGCAAACCTTGACCACCTTGATATTTAGTCACACATGAACTATAAAAGTAACCAAGCAAAATTGGCCAAACCGACATGAAGTAGCCATGGCCCAGTTTCTCTTGTTCAGACCTTAGCATAAGTCAATCCAGCAAACCATTATACAATTTATCTTGAAAAACACAGTATTCAGATAAATGCTCCAAAATCTCATGAACAGAATGCATGAGACACCATCAAAAATATATTCCTTAAGTTGCATTGCTTCTCAACCTAGTAAAGCAACCTGCAAAGTAAGATAGCAACATATGAGTTCATGAAGCAACAACAGATATTTTTCACAATACTTACACACAATATTTTCACTTCTATTCATACGCAAACCACACAATATATTGTAATCATCAAAACCATTATCAAAGACAAAGAGGGAGCGCAACAAACCCAACAATCTCCCCCTTTTTGATGATGACAATATATTGTGGCCACCAAGATTCTCTCCCCCTTTGGCATTATCAAAAAGTGGGAGACTAGAGGAACAAAATGTGGAGTTTTCAAAGATGAATGAGACATAAATATAAAGACCATGGTGCACGAACCCAGCAATAACCTACCATGAAAGGAAGGTGTGTAAACCATGAGCACCAAGTAAGAAAATGAAATTTGATGTGCAATATGCAAGATGTTTGAAATATGTGCAGATGCTCAATTTTTGAACTATATGCAGAATGTATGACTAAAATATGCACAAAATGTATGACCGAACTGAACTATAAGCAAATGTTATGCTAAAGAGCATATTTTTCTTCCCCTATTGTCATAAATAAAAAACTAACTGACAATAAGATTATGTAACCTGTTATTTACATGTTTAATCTAAAGATGCATCTGAGTGAAATGAAGTATGATATGAATAACAAATATCAGGCAATCAAGCACTCAAGCATGCATAATAAGATATAGAAGCAAGCAAGTCCCTTAGGGACAGGTTTAAGAAGAGTGCTATTGAATCTGGAGCATGATGTGCATGAACAATACTAAGAAGGTCGTGCTTACAAAGGATGGTACTGTATTAACCATGAAGGATAACAGATTCATAAAGTACATTCATACAATCAAACCCAAGGTGTATATAGGAAAATTGAGCAATGAATTCCAAAGCAATATGAATCATCAGATTTTCCAATGGACACTAAAAGGAGCCGTTCCTCCATACACTTCCATACACAATGCTCGAATATTAGTAGCTACGCATAACCCTCTTTTTTTTATTTAAACACATAAAGGTGACTAACCTTTTGACATGAGTTATACCCTTTGTCTCAGGGGAATTTCCTGGTTACTCAATTTCGTCACTTATCTTACTTGCAGATATTGTCACTTTTCGGCACGAGTTGTACCCTTTGTCTCAGGGGGCACTTCCCGGCTACTTAGTGCCAAACCCACTTATTTTTAATAGTGGATAAGCTTCACTTTTCGACGCGAGTTTCCTCCTTTGTTTCAGGGAAGATTCCCGGCTAGTCGGATCAACATTCCACTAATACATATTTTTGGTGGGGCAAACAGCTTTTTCCTCACGAGACATGTGATTTTCATGTAGTGATTCAAGAGCCCTTTGGAGTGTTGAGTAGAATAACTATTATCCTTATCAGATTGAATCATTTATCTTAAAAAGTGCACATTGAGAGAGAGATTGTACTGAATGTAAGAAACGAATTAGTCTCATCATTGTTATGTCTCCCCCTAATTGTATGCACAGTTATGAGCAAAACCTCCCCCTTAATATATGTAATGTAACAAACATGTTTAAATCAATGTAATTTTGTATAGCAAGGGAAAAGGTCATAGGATGAATTCAAGGAAGGGGTGATATTATATATACACTCAAATATGCATCGAGGTAAAGTTTTCACACAAGTTGATTACCGGTACTTGGCTGAGAACGTAGGTCCGAAGATCACCATCAAGCATGGGGAGGGCTTCCAGTTGGACAAAATCCAACCTTCCACAATCGCCATTTGATATACCGGATAATCATGGCATTCAAGCACATAAATATGTCAAGTATATGCAAGTAAATGGACAGATGATCAAGGACTTTCTTTATTTACAAGTATGCAAATATATGCATGATATGTGCAATAAGTATAATGCAATTAATTGTGTGTTCTATGTATGCAAGACTGAATTATTATTTGTAAAAGGTGAGTAAGAGTATAAAAGACTTTATGTTCAGTGTAAAGCATTCAAAAACTAGATTTATTCACAAGATGTGCAATAGAAAATATGTAAAGCTGATATAATCACCTAGTCATCTAACCTGCGAAACTCAACATCTCAGTAATTGCCAAAATCAACAACACAAGAATGTAAGTGTTTAAATGCAAACCCCAAACTCAATTCCTACCTTTACAGATCTTTCAAAGTGAACTTAAGCAAGGTAAATTTTAAAAATAAACCATTTTTTTCTCACCTTGAGAGTCCTTTATTTATTGATTTTCCTTGGCCTAAAGGCACCCCTGCAAGATAAATTCTCATTTTGAAGATTTGGGTACCCAAGTCATCTTGGGTCCCGAGGGGTTAGTTTGATTTCGAACAAAAGATTTTCTATTCTTCCTCTCATACCATTTATCATTGGCGCTCATCATATCATAAGCATACATGGAATGGCCGATCATACCACAATAAAAACATGAAACTTTCTTTTTCTGAACAACGTGATTTTTAACATGGATTTTGCTATCATGTACTTTTGTAGCATGCATTTTGAAACCATTCAAATCATCATTTCTCATTATAAAATAGTCACTCATGACATGACCATACTTTCCACAGTAATAACAATTAACATTAGAACCTTTTCTCATGTGATCATATTTCAATTGACTCTTAGGACCATTTTGATGTTTAGAAGGTTGATTTGTTTTCTTGGTCCTTAATTGAGTCAAAGATTTAGACTTTGATTCATCAGTAGAAGAGAATTTTGAAATGTTTGAAGAGCATGGTGCATTCACAAATGAAGTTTGCATTTTCAGACCAAAGGATTTCTTTTTACTGGGATCATATCCTAGTCCTTGCCGTTGGAAATTCACTTTGGTCCCTAAGATTTTATCCAGGTTATCCTTCCCTTTGACAAATGTAGACAAGGATGCATTCAAATCAGCAATTTCATATTCAAGAGTTGAAACATGCAATTCATAACTAACTATCTCATCCGCACAGGAAATGATTCTTTCATTCAACATGACATTTATAGTTCTGTGATTCTTTATTTCCTGTCTTAACTCAAGCAATTGTTCTGATTCATCAACATTCACATATTTTCCTTTTTCAAAATTTTCAAGACTTTTCAATCTACTTTCAAGTAAGGAAATCTGAATTAGCAAAGCATTGTTTTCATTTTGGAGTTTTTCAAATGAATTTCTGTTCATAGAAGTGTGTTCAAGTTCGTTCTTTTGAAAACTCACTTTTTCATCAGGCATTGCATTCATTGTTTTATTGGAGTTGACAGACTTAGACAAATCATTCTTCAGATTTCTCAACTCCTCTTCCAACTAAACAGTTTTATCATTCATGTTCTTAAAACTTTCTATCTTATGTCTTAGCTCCTTCAACCTTTCAGATTTGTCAACATTCAGAATGGCTTTCCTTTTTCAAAAAAGAGCAGTTTTTGAGATATAGCAATATTCAACTCTTCCATATTCTCATTATCTTTTTCTATTTGTTGAAGTTCTAAAATTTTAGCCAGTACAGATTTATTTTCAGTTCTAAGATCTGTAATTATCTCTTTGTGTTCTTCAACATCAAACATGTGAGACTCAACTAATTTTTCAAGCTCAGTGCATTTTCCACATGAAGAATTATCAACACAAGTATTTTCAATTTCGGAACACTTAGCACATGGGGAGTTAACATAAGAAGAATCATCAAGTTTCTTTTTAAGTTTTCTATTTTCAGATTTCATTATTTTATATCTATCAAATAACTCATCATAAACATTCATCAATTCATTGTAGCTAAGCTCATCTTCTTCATCAGAGTCAGAGTTTACCTTAGAGCTTCTCTCGCTTTGACGATTACTCTCATTGTTTGTCACAAGGCACTCACTATTCCAGCTTTCTTCTTGGGCTTCGCTCAGCCCATCCCGGATCTCTTTGGCTGACCTACAAGATGAGACAAAAGTAAATTGATTAGTGTCCACAGCAGCCTTAAGAGCATTCAAAACAAATAAATTATCAGAATTCTTTTTCTTATCCTCGTCGGTCCACCTTGACTCATTTTTTGGAAGAATGTAAGGACCTTGAGTGATTAAATTCATGAGCATCGGATCAATACTAGAAATCCAAATATAGAGTTTTTCAATCCAAGATATATAATCAAAACCATCAAAGACAGGAACCGAATTCACACTAGCCATCATGAATAGATCTTTTCTCCTAAACCGTGAGGTCCGCGAATAAAAATCAGAGACTGAGCTCTGATACCAATTGTTGGCCCAGATTAGATGGCAGACAAGAAGGGGGGTTGAATTGTCCCCCAGTCGAGATGACAGATTTTAAAAATAAACTATACTAATTACAACGGAAATAAAATTAACTGCGTTAATTAAACTAAAAACTAAAGTGAGATTAATGTTCTCTCAATCTTTCCGATCTTACTCGAATAATCTATGCACTGAATGATTGAATCTATGCCAAACACGGATAGTAGATGTAGCAGAGTGTAGTGGTGCAATGAATAACAATCTATAAAATCACCTATGAACAGAGATAGGAGAAATGGACAATCACACAGGCATGCCACAAAGAACACGTAGATTTTTAGGGGGTTTGGGACCACGACGGGCTCCCTATGTCCACCCCTCACCGAACCTGGTGAGGCTTCACTGCCACGCTACAAAAGTAGCAATCACGGGGACGAGCCCCAAAACTACACACGCTGCTTCCACAGCAATCAGCACACACGGGGCCTATCCCCAAGACACGGCCACTGCAGCACACACTCACACACAATCGGGGAACTCACCCCGCACTAAAATCCCACACGGAGACGCAGCTCCATACACCACACACAAATATTCCAATGTTTAGAAAAACTAGAAAGATATACAATATATGCTCAAGCAGGATTTAGATCAAGATAACCATCACAAAGAAATAGGTAAAAGATGTAGAGTGTTTCCCCTTCGTTTTCCAATGACCGTATGAAGATCTTCCTTAAAGTTCTGGTTGGAGGGAGTCGAATCCGCAGGATGTCAGAGCAACCTGATGTGACACGATCCCTCGGACCTAGATTCACAAGCAAGCAATCGATTGACAAACCCACTCTAGCGGACTCACCCGTGTAGCGCACACTCGGATCCGTAGACGGACCGGCGATAGTGGAGAGGGTCCGAGGAGGGACCTCACCTTTCTGGGGATTTGACTAGCTTGGGATGAACTCCTAAGGGCCTGGGATTCCCAATTCCGTGGGCGGCCAGCACGCCAAGGGCGTGGGTTGTAGGGTCGCACTTTCAACTCACTCCGCGGTGGTCACACAACCCAATGGAGTTTGAGATCGGGCGCTCACCTCACCACCGACGGGCAACTAGAAACGATACTAAGACAAGCAAAAGTAAAACCAGCAGAGGAAGTGACCAGAAGCTCACCTGATCGGCGTGAGGACGCCGATCCCAGCCGGAGACGAGGGCGAGCGGGGAAGCATGGGTTACCTGCACGCCGCGCCGATGAAGCTTCGGCCGATGACCTGCTAATACATGCACTACTCCTCACGTAGGAGGGGGAACTTGGGGTGGAGAGAGTAGGGTACAAGCAAACACTACCTCCATGCAGGGAGGGGCGCTAAGCCGGCCAGGCGGGCAGGGGAGATTAGCGTGGATCACGCCGATGTAGCACCTTTCCGATTCTGTCCCGGTCTGGAACAGCAGAACAGGGGGTCAGAGTGGTCGCCGCCGTGCACTCCTCCGAACTCAGAATTCGACGAGACTGGCGCCAAAACGTCATTGACTGATCCAGGAGGGCTGCTGAATTTTCTTGTGGGTTTGAGTCATCGTTGACGGCTGGGGCAGGTCCTGGACCGGTGCTGCTATGTTCTGGCTCTGACTGGTACCAGGACGCTACAGTAGGTTGACAAACTCGCCATGAACTCCCCCGAGATCCGAATGATGCGGGACTAGAATGGACGTGAGCATGAATCAGTCTTATTCGATCCGCAACCAAGAAGAGCACCAGAGGAGGTTGGAGTCGAGAGAACCAGCCCGAAGAGTGGGGGGGTATCAGGACTGTCTCTGACTAGCCAGACCTACGTACCTGAGGGAAAATAATTGGAACAGGGTACTCCGAACTCCAAACGAGGCTCCGCTTGTTTTTATGGATAGGGGACTGATTCACTATCTTATCTGTTTATGCAATCGTGTGAGCTCGGTGAGATTGAGTGAATTAAGTTTAAATCTGTTTAGATTAAATTCCTCAATCTTATCAATCTTGTTAATTCCATTGTGTGCTAGTTTATGTTTTTAATTGGACATAGTTTTTACTAGAAGGATCTATTCACCCCACCGCTAGATCCGTGTTCCTGCACTACGGGACCCAACAATTGGTATCAGAGCAAGGCTCTGTTGTCCCTAGATCTTGCGATCTACAGAGTGATCCCAGTGCATTCTACAATCATGAATTTTTCTACTGAACATATCTCAATGAATTGTTTGCCAATCTTTACCGGTTCAGAATTTAATTCATGGCTAGGCAAGCTGTGTGTGACGATCAATTCTATTAATCCTAGCCTTTGGAAATTGATTTTTCATGGTCCACACATATTACCTCTAGATAAGACCAAGTGGTCTAATCAGGAAAAATGATGCATCATGGTAATGCTACTGCTTTTAGTTTATTGAAAGCTTCTGTAAGTGCTAACAAGTTTTCATTTGTATCTTCGTGTAGGACAGCTGTCACGCCCCGTACTCTATACCGTCGAGGTATTGTCCGCTTTGGCCTACCGAAATCAGAGTATTAGTGTATTCGACACCAAAATCAGAGATGCGCAAAAGTAAAGATAACCCAATCCTTTATTCCTTCATAAGAATATGTCTATTATAAACCTTTGAAGTACTAACTAAAATAAAGGAAAAAATACAAGGTTGACTCAAGAAAATATGAAAAAAACTAGATAACACGGAAGAAGCTCTATCTCTTTCACTCTTGATTTTCCCCAACCGTTTGAGTTCCCTCATCGTCGGACTTACCTGAAAAGTAGGGAAACACTAAGTGAGTGAACGCTCAGTAGGAAATTATATCTCAAGAACTAGCAAGGGGTTTAAGTGATTACATCTTTCATGAATGCACTATAGCTATGCATGCTCGCATAAAACGACAAGATAGAGAGAGTGTATAACAATAAGATAGCGACGAGAACTAGTCATGAACTTTCAAGAACTTATATCAAAAGATATCAAGATATTCAAGCAAGTGTATTCATCATGTCATGTTGGAATTTGGCTATCACGTTCAAGCACGCAAGTATGCAATTTCCCTTTTTCGGGTCACGCAAGTCATATAATATCAAGTCAAGTACAAGTACAAGATTTGTGGAATGTTCAATCAAGCTAGTCATGCACTTCGGTATAATGCCAATACCGTGATCAATCAACTCCCATGGGCACAAGTACTTTCGGGTGCTCCTCCCAGGACCAGATCGGGCCCTATATGCGCAGGCATTAATCATGTATTTTAACATCCACTTTTGTGTATAGCCATTATGGAATTTCAAGAAAAAAGCTTGTAGACATGTAGGATAAACTTGGATAGAATAGAGTCCAAAATATGATACTTGACATAGATAGGCGATAATAACGGTACAATCACGATTATCGATAAAATTAGGTGGAATTGGTTCCCTAACTTGGGTACCATGACAAACAAGTATGGACATTCTTTATATAGAATTGAGGTCCACAAGAACATCAAGTTTAATATAGAATTGGGGTTTACAAGAACATCATAACAATGTTGATATAGAGTTGGGGTTTACAAGAACATCATGACAATGTTGATATAGAATTGGGGTTTACAAGAACAGCATCAAATGGCATGCTAACCTCATCCCATTAAGAGAATTCTCATGATACACACTTTGTATAACATGAGGGCCGGTATACCATGTTTCTATAGAGTGACATGGTAAAATAGTGTAATGGGTTTTTATGGTACAACCAGCTCAGTCGGCCTTGAGGGAATCCAAGGCTGCGAGGAGACTTACGGAGGTCTCTATGACTAACTCGCTAGTCCAAAGGAACGGAATGTCCAATGGAGAGCTTGTATGTCAATGAGAATTGAGGGTAGTGCGATAAAAACATCATGAAACATGAGACTATATTCACGGAGTGGAAATATAGTGCCGATATAGATATATATATATATATATATATATATAACCCTTCGGTTGACAGTAATCAGTGTAAAATAGTAATACAGAAAATAGCGACTTAAGCTAAGTCATTAATTATCCAATTAACGCCTTACTCAGGGGCGTTTATTCACAATTTGACGACTTATACATTAGTCATCCCTTCAATATTTCCATTCTACAGAAAATCAATATTCTGGAATTTTAACAAAAACGCGCCCTGGACAGGGGCGTTACTTTTCAATTAGCGCCCTGGTCTGGGGCGTCAGTTCAATAAGAGACAACCTTGTGCAGGTCGTTAATTCAACAATTCATCAATTTTTAGATAATAAAATTTCAGGAAAGCAATTTCATGGTCAGGACAAGAAAAATAGCAGGATTAGAATGGTATGATCATGCATTAATTTAGATTCATGGTTTCATAGTTATAGAATTTTAAACGTGGACAATTATCAATTATATGAAATTGACGACTTCTGGGTAGGGCGTCAAAACAAGAATTAGCGCCCTTGTCTGGGTCGCTTCTTTAAAATCACTCAGAAAATATTTGGAAACGCAGTAAAACTATATGCATGAGATCATGGATGAGTTTATTTCATAATTTATACTAGTTTGGGCTACGTTCTTGAGAAAACCTACCTGATGATTATCTGGGTGAAGATACGTGAAGAGAAACGATACTCTGTTTTGCAACAGAGTCTTCTGATCACCGGCAGAAGAAGAAGAAGATGATGCTTAATGAAGAACCTTCGTTCTTCAGGAAGACAGGAACTCCTTAACCTGTAAGAAGAAGACGAAGAAGCATTAGAATCCTCATGCTTCTACGGTTTGGAAGAAACAATAAGAAGAACAAAACCTCTCCTTTCAGCAGAACGATAGCTCAAATCACCAAATAGCGATCTGGGTCGATTAGGAGGGTATTTATAGGATTTTGGGGATCCTAATAGGGTTAGAGTTCTATTGGAAGTAATACTTCCATGATAGAGTCCTTACCATATTCCACCTTCGACGTAGTTATCCAGAACTTGCCCTGGACAAACTCCGGGGTCGAACGAAACTCGAACTGAATTAACGTCCTAAGCGAGGGCGTTAATTTAAATTGACGCCTTGTCAAGCGTCATTTCTTATGTAAAACGCGCCCATGTAGAGGGCGTCACTTATACTTGCCCTTTATTTATTTTCGGCCGTTTGGGAATTGACGCCCTTTGTTGTTGGCGTCCTTTTTATAATTAACGCCTTATGTAAGGTCGTTTCTTTTCGAAGTCGCGCCTTGACCAAAGGTGTTATTTCTTCTTGATTAATGATTTACCCATTTAGGCTCTTTGTCATCTATTTACTTATCTTTTATTTTAATTTGATTTATTTAAAAATCTTGTTTTTATCAGGGTTGCTACACCCTCCCCCACTTAAAAGAATTTGGTCCCCAAATTCAATAGTATATATAAGTTGAGAGTGTAGAATATATACCTTATAATAATTCTGGAAATCGCTTCCTCATGGATTCCTCGGTCTCCCATGTAGCTTCATGTTCGGAGCTCCTATTCCATTGCACTTTTAGCATGGGAATAACCTTATTCCTTAGAGTACGTACTTCACGATCTAGTATCTTTATGGGCTTCTGTTCATATGTGAGATCCTTCTGGATAACTAGGTCTCCATGTTCAATAATATGTGATGGATCGTGTACATACTTCTTCAACATAGATATGTGGAACACATTATGAACATCGGACAATTGAGGAGGTAATGCGATGCGATAAGCAACCTCGCCAACTCTTCCCAATATCTCAAAAGGTCCTACGAACCTTGGTGTAAGCTTGCCCTTAACACCAAATCTCCGTATTCCACGTCCAGGCGATATCTTGAGAAATACATGATCTCCGACTTGGAATTCAAGATCTCTCCTTCTTGTATCGGCATAAGCCTTTTGCCTAGACTGGGCAACTTGCAGTCTTTCTCGAATCAATTGTATTCTTTCAGTGGTAACCCTTACCATGTCTGGACCTAGCAGTTGTTTCTCTCCAACTTCGTCCCAGCATAAGGGTGATCGGCAACTCCTTCCGTATAAAGCTTCGAAAGGTGCCATTTGTATACTTGCCTGGTAGCTATTATTGTATGTAAATTCCACCAACGGCAAGTGATCATGCCAGCTTCCATCGAAATCAATGATGCAAGCTCTGAGCATATCTTCAACCACCTGGTTAGTTCTCTCGGTCTGACCATCCGTTTGAGGATGAAAAGTTGTACTAAAGTTAAGCCTTGTTCCCAACGAATGTTGTAGTCCCTTCCAAAAATGAGAAGTAAAATGGGGATCTCTGTCAGACACGATTGAAACAGGAATACCATGTAATCTGACTATGTCCTTGATGTATAATGCAGCCAACACATCGACTGACCATTGGCTCTTGATTGGCAAGAAGTGCGCCGATTTAGTCAATCGGTCAATAATAACCCATATTCCATCATGTCCTCCCTTTGATTTAGATAAACCCATGATGAAATCTATACCAATATCCTCCCACTTCCATTTAGGGATATCTAGAGGATGTAGTTTTCCAGCAGGCTTTTGGTGTTCCGCCTTGACCTGTTGGCAAGTGAGACAATGTGATACATAGTCTGCTATTTCCCTTTTCATGTTGGGCCACCAAAAATTTCTTTTCACATCTTGGTACATTTTGGTAGATCCAGGATGAATCGTGTACCTTGATCTATGAGCTTCATCTAAGATCTTCTTCTTTATCTCGGGACAATCCGGTATGCAAGTTCTATTCCTGAACATTAATCTTCCTTCACAAGTTATTTAGAAATCAGATTGTCCTTCCAGTTTGCCTTTGATCTCTACTAATATTGGGTCATTATCTTGAAGCGCTCGTATTTCAGATAATAGGTCTGGATGAATGCTTATATGAGATAATGTGACACATTGGAAGTCTGTGTCCATGCTTATATTGAGTTCAGAGAATTGCTCCAGCAATTTCCATTGTTGAATCATACAATTGGCTAACAGTGCTCTCGGCTTCCGACTAAGGGCATCTGCTACATGATTACCCATTCCGGGATGATATTGTATATTGAAGTCGAAGTCCTTGAGATATTCTAGCCAACGCCGTTGCCTCATATTTAGTTCTTTTTGAGAGAAAAGATACTTGAGACTCTTATGATCGGAGTATACAGTAAACTGCACTCCATACAGATAATGTCTCCAGATCTTTAGTGCAAATACCACCGCGGCTAATTCTAAGTCATGGACGGAGTAGTTCTCTTCATGTTTCTTTAGTTGACGAGAAGAGTAAGCTATAACCTTTCCTTGTTGCATTAGAACACATCCGAGGCCAATGCCAGAATCATCAGTGTATACCTCGAATTTCTCTCCTTCCATTGGTAAAGCTAAGACAGGAGCTGTAGTAAGATGATCCTTGAGAGTTTGGAAGCTTCTTTCACATTCCTCACTCCATTCGTAACGGATCTCCTTGCGAGTTAACCTCGTAAGTGGTACGGCGATCTTAGAGAAATCTTTAATGAATCGCCTGTAATAGCCAGCAAGACCTAAGAAACTTCGGATCTCGCTAGCATTAGTTGGTCTTTCCCAATTTCTTACAGCTTCAACTTTTGATGGATCTACTGATAAGCCATCCTGTCACGCCCCGAGCGCGGAAGATACCCAGAGATGCGCGACGTGTCTATATCAATCATGTCAATCAGAGTGGTCGTGTATTCGACACAAAGACAGAGATGCGCAAAATAGCAAGATAACCCAATCCTTTATTTCATAATATATAGACTATTACAAATCCAATACTCTGTTTAATAAAAAGAATACATATTTGACTCAAGAAAACTATAGAAAAGACTAGACGACACTTGTAGAAGCTCTATCACTTTCACTCTTGATCATTCCCATCCGATTGACTTCCATCGTCGTCGGACTTACCTGAAAAGTAAAAAGGGACAAACGGAATGAGCGAACGCTCAGTAGGAAATTATATCTCAAGTACTAGCAAGGGGTTTAAGTAATTACATCTTTCATGAATGCAATAAAGCTATGCATGCTCGCATAAAACGACAAGATAGAGAGAATGTAATATCAAAGAAATAAGATGAACTTAATCATGAACTTCCAACAAGATGACAAGTGTATTCAAGATATTCAAGCAAGTACATTTAACAAATCATGTCAAGAACTTTGGCTATCATGTATCAAGCAAGCAAGTAAATTACCCTTTTTCGGGCCACGCATTTCACTTCATGTCAAGTACGAGTCAAGTACAAGATGTGTGTGGAATGTCCAATCAAGCAAGTCAAGTACTCGGTATAATGCCAGATACCTTATCATTTTAACTCCCATGGGCACAAGTACTTTCGGGTGCTCCTCCCAGGACCAGATCGGGCCCTATATGCGCAGGCATTTATCATGTGTTTTGACATCCACTCTTGTTTATAGCCAACATAGAATTTCAATAATCAAGCTTGTAGACACATATGACAACTTTGATAGAATAGAGTCCAAAATATGACAAAGGACATAGAATGGCGATAATAACGGTATAATCACGATATCGATAAAACTAGGTAGAACATGATTCCCTTAACTTGGGTACCATGACAAATTAGTATGGACATTCTTTATATAGAATTGAGGTCCACATGAACAGTATATCAAAGGTAAGATACCCTCATTCTTATCATAGAATTGAGGTTTACAAGAATGGCATGATATGGCATGATGTCATCATCCCATTAAGAATTTCTTATGATATACTCTTTGTATAATCATAAGGGCCGGTATCCCATGTTTCTTCAGAGTGACATGGCATCAATGGTGTAATGGGTTTTTAGGGTACAACCAGCTCAGTCGGCCTTGAGGGAATCCAAGGCTACGAGGAGTCTTACGGAGGTCTCTATGACTAACTCGCTAGTCCAAAGGAACGGAATGTCCAATGGAGAGCTTGTATGTCAATGAGAGTTGAGTGTGATCGATAAATCAACGTAAAAAGTGGGACTATACTCACGGAATGGAGAATAGTGCCGATATATATATATATGTATAATATGAAACCATCGGTAATAGAATCAAGACGAAATCAGGTTACAGTAAAATAACGACTTGAGTAAAGTCGTGTATTGAATAATTAACGCCTAACATGAGGGCGTTTACATATATTGCCAATTTGTAGAATTTTCATTATTTCATTAATTTATCAAAAACACGCCTTGCCTGGGGGCGTTTATTCAAAGTTGAGATCAAAAACGCGCCCTTGGAAGGGGCGTTACTTTCTAATTCCATTTTACAGAATATGTAAATTTCAGGATTTTAACAGATACACGCCCTAAGAAGGGGCGTTACTTTTCAGATTCACGCCTTGTTCTGGGGCGTTAAAATATGGAAAACGACTTTGTCCAAGTCGTGAATTTCAAGAATTTTACAATATTACAGGAAATAAAATTTCAAGGGACATGAGACATGTCGTTGCAGTATAACAGGAATTCACAGGTAGGGGTATGCAAGATATTAGAATCTATATTTCATAATTTATTGGATTTTAAACAGGATCAATTATAAATTTTCAGGTGAGTCTTATGAAATTAACGCCTCCGTTCAGGGCGTCAAATATTAAATTGACGACCACTGCATGGTCGTGTATTTTAAATTAGCGCCCTGGTCAAGGGCGTTTCTTTCAAAATATTGCAGAGAACGAAATAAAAACCTTATAAACAGTATGCATGCCATGCTTATGTATAGATATCTTGCATTAATTCTTATTTGGGCTACAATAACTTGAGAAAATCCTACCTTAATAATGGATTTGAAGATGAACTCTGAAGGATTTGGTGAGAAGCCTAATACTTTGAAGCTTCAACTGCAACTCAATAACAGCCGTAGCAACAGCAAGAAGAAGAACATTCGTTCTTCAGAAATCTTCACTCTACCGTCAACCTGTAGAGGGAGAGAAAAAGAAGGAAGATGAAGATATTTAAATAATCTTCACAGATATAACCGAAGTTTTTAGGGAAAAGATAGAAGAACAGTACCTTGTTCTTCACGTTCGACAAGCAGACTTCCTACAAATAAGAGAAGATCAATTAATGTTCCTCACACGATCGTATAACAGAGAAAACGATGAGGAATAACCTTTGGTTCTATACATACCGTAGCAGCAGTCGACCAAATAGATTCTAGGGTTCGAGCAGAAGATTATTTATAGGGATTTAGGGGGTCCAATTAGGGTTAGAGTTCTAGTGGAAGTAATGCTTCCAATATAGAGTCATTACCACCTTTTAACTCTTTCTAATACTTATCCATTACCCTGGATAAGCTCTGGGACGAACGGTTCCCGAATGGAATTAACGACTTTGGTCAGGGCGTGTATTCTTTAATTAACGCCTTGCATAAGGGCGTTTCTTAAAAAGCGCCTTGAAAAAGGGCGTTTCGTGTTTTAAAACACGCCCAAGATAGGGGCGTTTCTTTTACTTACCCATTTGGTCGCGTGAGAACTGACGACCGTAGGTGTGGGCGTCCTTTCTTTATTCACGCCATGGATAGAGGCGTTTCTTTATAAATTAACGCCTTAATAAGAGGCGTTATTTTTAATTTGTTTTATTTCGTCCAATTAACCCTATTCCTTTTATATATATTACTTCTGTAATATATATGTTTTAATTCATTTCAATTATTCATTTATTAGGGTTGCTACACCCTCCCCCACTTAAAAAGAATTTGGTCCCCAAATTCAATATATATATAATTATACACGTGGAGAGTGTAGGACATATACCTCTTAGAATAACTCGGGAAATCGTTTCTTCATAGATTCCTCGGTCTCCCATGTCGCTTCGTGTTCAGGATTCTTATTCCATTGCACCTTAAGCATGGGAATAACCTTATTCCTTAGAGCTCGTATTTCTCGATCTAATATCTTTAAAGGTCTCTGTTCATATGTGAGATCTTTCTGGATCACCAGATCTCCATGCTCAATAATATGTGACGGATCGTGCACATACTTCTTCAACATAGATATGTGAAATACATTGTGTACCTCGGACAACTGAGGAGGCAACGCGATGCGATAAGCAACCTCGCCAACTCTTTCGAGTACCTCAAATGGTCCGATGAATCTTGGCGTAAGCTTGCCCTTAACACCAAATCTTCGTATGCCACGTCCAGGGGATATTTTAAGAAATACATGATCTCCAACCTGGAATTCAAGATCTCTTCTCCTGGTATCAGCATAAGCCTTTTGCCTTGTCTGAGCAACTTGTAATCTTTCTCTGATTACCTGTATCTTCTCAGTTGTATCCCTTACCATGTCTGGACCTAATAGTTGTTTCTCTCCAACTTCGTTCCAACATATGGGAGATCGGCAACTCCTTCCGTATAAGGCTTCGAAAGGTGCCATTTGGATACTAGCTTGGTAGCTATTATTATATGCAAATTCAACTAAAGGTAAGTGATCATGCCAGCTTCCTCCAAAGTCAATAATGCATGCTCTCAGCATATCTTCAACAACTTGATTAGTTCGCTCGGTCTGACCATCCGTTTGTGGGTGAAAAGCAGTACTAAAGTTGAGCCTTGTTCCCAACGAATGTTGTAATCCCTTCCAAAAATGAGAAGTAAAACGGGGATCTCTATCAGACACGATTGAGACAGGAATTCCATGTATCCTGACTATTTCTTTGATGTATAGTGCAGCTAGCACATCAATTGACCATCGGCTTTTGATTGGCAAGAAATGTGCCGATTTAGTCAATCGGTCAATGATAACCCAGATTCCATCATGTCCTCCTTTAGATTTAGACAAACCCATGATGAAGTCCATACCAATATCCTCCCATTTTCACTTAGGAATATCTAGAGGATGTAGTTTTCCCGCAGGCTTTTGGTGTTCCGCCTTGACCTGTTGGCATGTGAGACAGCGTGATACATAGTCCGCTATTTCTCTTTTCATATTAGGCCACCAAAAGTTCCTCTTTACATCTTGGTACATTTTGGTTGATCTTGGATGAATAGTGTACCTTGATCGGTGAGCTTCATCTAAGATCTTCTTCTTTAATTCCGGACAATCGGGTATACAAGTTCTATCTTTGAACGATAATCTTCCATCAGAAGTTAGTTGAAAATCAGATTGTCCTTCTAATCTGCCTTTGATTTCTACTAATATAGGATCATCATCCTGAAGTGTTTGTATCTCAGATAACAAATCTGACTGTATGCTTACATGAGATAGTGTGACAAATTTGGATTCCGTGTCCAAGCTTATATTGAGCTCGGAGAATTGTTCAAGTAACCTCCATTCTTGCATCATACAATTTGCTATCATTGCTCTCGGCTTTCGACTAAGGGCGTCAGCAACATAATTACCCTTTCCGGGATGGTATTGTATGTTGAAGTCGAAGTCCTTGAGATATTCCAGCCAGCGTCTTTGTCTCATGTTAAGCTCCTTTTGTGAAAATAGATATTTGAGACTTTTGTGATCGGAGTATACAGTAAACTGTGCTCCATATAAGTAGTGTCTCCATATCTTTAGGGCAAATACTACCGCGGCCAGTTCTAAGTCATGGATGGGGTAATTCTCCTCATGCTTCTTCAGCTGACGTGAAGAGTATGCTATGACCTTTCCTTGTTGCATTAGGACACATCCGAGGCCAATGCCAGAAGCATCAGTGTAGACCTCGAATTTCTCTCCTTCTATCGGTAGAGCTAAGACCGGAGCTGTGGTGAGATGATCCTTGAGAGTTTGAAAACTTCTTTCACATTCCTCACTCCATTCGTATCGGATCTCCTTGCGAGTTAACCTTGTAAGGGGCACGGCGATCTTAGAGAAATCTTTGATGAATCGCCGATAATAGCCTGCAAGGCCTAAGAAACTTCTGATCTCGCTAGCATTGGTTGGTCTTTCCCATTTCCTAACTGCTTCAACCTTTGACGGATCTACAGATAATCCATCCTTGGATATCACATGTCCGAGAAAAGCCACTTCTTCAAGCCAGAATTCGCATTTGCTGAGCTTAGCATATAATTGATTTGTCCTCAAGATTTGTAATGAAATCCTCAAATGCTCTTCATGTTCTTCCTTAGTCTTGAAATATATCAATATATCATCAATGAAAACCACCACAAATTGATCTAGATAAGGCCTGAATATGCTATTCATCAACTGCATAAAGGCAGCAGGGGCATTTGTTAGTCCAAAAGGCATAACAACAAACTCATAGTGGCCATACCTGCTTCTGAACGCAGTTTTATGAATATCTTCGTCTTTAATCCTCAATTGATGATAACCAGACCTGAGATCAATCTTGGAGAAATATTTGGATCCAGAAATCTGATCAAATAATTCATCGATTCTCGGCAGTGGATACTTGTTCTTGATAGTAAGATGATTCAACTGTCGATAGTCGATACACAATCTCATGGATCCATCCTTCTTCTTTACAAATAAGACTGGTGCTCCCCACGGGGAAGTACTTGGTCTAATGAACCCTTTTTGAATCAATTCCATCAATTGCTTCTTTAATTCTTTTAGTTCTGCAGGGGACATTCTATAGGGTGCCTTTGAAACAGGACCAGCACCAGGGGCTAAGTCGATGGTAAAGGCCACATCTCTTTGCGGGGGTAATCCCGGTAATTCTTCCGGAAATACGTCTAGAAATTCTCGCACTACCTGAATGTCCTCTATCTTGGTTTCTTTAGCTTCTTTAATAGTGACAAAAGCAAGGAAGGATACACATCCTTTCTTGACGAGCTTGCTTCCTCGAAGAGCCGAAATAAGAGGGGATTTGCTTCGACTCTTAGGACTAGTATAAGTCAGTTCCGGAAATTCCTTGAAAACAATCTTGCTATCACGGCAATCAACCGTTGCCTGGTATTTGGATAACCAATCTGCTCCTAGTATAATATCATACTCTTTTAGATCTAAGCAGATAAGATCAATAGGAAAATTCTTTCCTCGAACCAATACCTCACAGTTTTGATAATGATGTGTGATATCCGTCTCGTTTCCGAGAGGAGTAGACAATATTAACTTCATCCATTCTGGTTCTAGAGGTAATGGGTCAGCAAACTTCTTGGAAATAATGGAATGCGATGCACCCGTATCAAATAAGACATGTGCATATTTGGAACAAATTTTTAATGTACCTTCCACCAATCCGCCTTCTTCTTCTGGTTCGGTCTCTTGGATCGCATGAAGACGCGCGTTCCTTGTCACTGGGCGTTTACCCTCACCGTCTTGGTCATTCATTAATGGACAATCGGGAATCCGATGTTCACGACTCCCACAACGGAGACATGCTCCTAATTTCCTCCAGCATTCTTCTGTTTTGTGACCAGCCTTGTCACAATGCTTGCATACTACGTTTGAAGGTGTAGTGGTGATAGAGAAAGGCTTGGATTTCTTGAACTTCTGATCTTGAGAGGAAGAACCTCCATTATTGGGCCTCTTCTTAAAGTTGGGTTTAAAAGAACCCGAACTTGTGACTTGCTCCTTTTTGTCTTTCCCACGGATCCTATCAGATAGTTCCGTGGCATCTTCAAGCAACTGAGCTCGGCGCACTATTTCAGTATAAACTTGAATATCCATAGGCGCCAGTTGAGTAATGTAGTGGGGCCTAAGCCCATTAAGAAATCTACGGGCTTTCATCTTTTCCGTGCTAATTAAATGCTTAGCATATCTAGACAGTCTAGAAAACTGTGCTTCATAATCAGCCACCGATAAAGATCTTTGCTTTAATGCGGCAAATTCGGCGGCCTTCTTTTCCTGGACCCTATCAGAGAAATATTTGGCGTTGAAATATTCAACGAATTCACCCCATGTAACTTGAGTTGGGTCTATAGTAGCTTCAATCGACTCTCACCAGCATCTAGCATCCTTTTCTAACTGGAAAGTAGCTAATAAGACTTTGTCCTGATCCGTGCATTGCATGACACGGAATATACGTTCAATCTCCCGAACCCAATGCTCGGCATCGTCTGGATCGGTCGATCCCATGAACTTCGGGGGATTCATATTCTTGAATGCTTGGTGTAAGCTTCCAGCTCGTGGAGCACCACCTTGTGCTACCTGTTGTAGCACTTGGGTCATCCCTTGAAGGGTACGCTGCATGTTGCGCCATTGAGCACGTTCGGCAGCCATTATCCTACAATTACAATAGCTATGTTAGTATTATATCACTATGATCTTATAAAGGACTCATTGATCATTTAACCCTTGGTTCTACCCACTCTCACTTGGTTAAAGGTTTTGAAACCTATCCTTGGACTTGGGTTTCCTAGGAATTGAATACCTTAGGCTCTGATACCACAAAGACTGTCACGCCCCGAGCGCGGAAGATACCCGGAGATGCGCGACGTGTCTATATCAATCATGTCAATCAGAGTGGTCGTGTATTCGACACAAAGACAGAGATGCGCAAAATAGTAAGATAACCCAATCCTTTATTTCATAATGGATAGACTATTACAAATCCAATACTCTGTTTAATAAAAAGAATACATATTTGACTCAAGAAAACTATAGAAAAGACTAGACGACACTTGTAGAAGCTCTATCACTTTCACTCTTGATCATTCCCATCCGATTGACTTCCATCGTCGTCGGACTTACCTGAAAAGTAAAAAGGGACAAACGGAATGAGCGAACGCTCAGTAGGAAATTATATCTCAAGTACTAGCAAGGGGTTTAAGTAATTACATCTTTCATGAATGCAATAAAGCTATGCATGCTCGCATAAAACGACAAGATAGAGAGAATGTAATATCAAAGAAATAAGATGAACTTAATCATGAACTTCCAACAAGATGACAAGTGTATTCAAGATATTCAAGCAAGTACATTTAACAAATCATGTCAAGAACTTTGGCTATCATGTATCAAGCAAGCAAGTAAATTACCCTTTTTCGGGCCACGCATTTCACTTCATGTCAAGTACGAGTCAAGTACAAGATGTGTGTGGAATGTCCAATCAAGCAAGTCAAGTACTCGGTATAATGCCAGATACCTTATCATTTTAACTCCCATGGGCACAAGTACTTTCGGGTGCTCCTCCCAGGACCAGATCGGGCCCTATATGCGCAGGCATTTATCATGTGTTTTGACATCCACTCTTGTTTATAGCCAACATAGAATTTCAATAATTAAGCTTGTAGACACGTATGACAACTTTGATAGAATAGAGTCCAAAATATGACAAAGGACATAGAATGGCGATAATAACGGTATAATCACGATATCGATAAAACTAGGTAGAACATGATTCCCTTAACTTGGGTACCATGACAAATCAGTATGGACATTCTTTATATAGAATTGAGGTCCACATGAACAGTATATCAAAGGTAAGATACCCTCATTCTTATCATAGAATTGAGGTTTACAAGAATGGCATGATATGGCATGATGTCATCATCCCATTAAGAATTTCTTATGATATACTCTTTGTATAATCATAAGGGCCGGTATCCCATGTTTCTTCAGAGTGACATGGCATCAATGGTGTAATGGGTTTTTAGGGTACAACCAGCTCAGTCGGCCTTGAGGGAATCCAAGGCTACGAGGAGTCTTACGGAGGTCTCTATGACTAACTCGCTAGTCCAAAGGAACGGAATGTCCAATGGAGAGTTTGTATGTCAATGAGAGTTGAGTGTGATCGATAAATCAACGTAAAAAGTGGGACTATACTCACGGAATGGAGAATAGTGCCGATATATATATATATATGTATAATATGAAACCATCGGTAATAGAATCAAGACGAAATCAGGTTACAGTAAAATAACGACTTGAGTAAAGTCGTGTATTGAATAATTAACGCCTAACATGAGGGCGTTTACATATATTGCCAATTTGCAGAATTTTCATTATTTCATTAATTTATCAAAAACACGCCTTGCCTGGGGGCGTTTATTCAAAGTTGAGATCAAAAATGCGCCCTTGGAAGGGGCGTTACTTTCTAATTCCATTTTACAGAATATGTAAATTTCAGGATTTTAACAGATACACGCCCTAGGAAGGGGCGTTACTTTTCAGATTCACGCCTTGTTCTGGGGCGTTAAAATATGGAAAACGACTTTGTCCAAGTCGTGAATTTCAAGAATTTTACAATATTACAGGAAATAAAATTTCAAGGGACATGAGACATGTCGTTGCAGTATAACAGGAATTCACAGGTAGGGGTATGCAAGATATTAGAATCTATATTTCATAATTTATTGGATTTTAAACAGGATCAATTATAAATTTTCAGGTGAGTCTTATGAAATTAACGCCTGCGTTCATGGCGTCAAATATTAAATTGACGACCACTGCATGGTCGTGTATTTTAAATTAGCGCCCTGGTCAAGGGCGTTTCTTTCAAAATATTGCAGAGAACGAAATAAAAACCTTATAAACAGTATGCATGCCATGCTTATGTATAGATATCTTGCATTAATTCTTATTTGGGCTACAATAACTTGAGAAAATCCTACCTTAATAATGGATTTGAAGATGAACTCTGAAGGATTTGGTGAGAAGCCTAATACTCTGAAGCTTCAACTGCAACTCAATAACAGCCGTAGCAACAGCAAGAAGAAGAACATTCGTTCTTCAGAAATCTTCACTCTACCGTCAACCTGTAGAGGGAGAGAAAAGGAAGGAAGATGAAGATATTTAAATAATCTTCACAGATATAACCGAAGTTTTTAGGGAAAAGATAGAAGAACAGTACCTTGTTCTTCACGTTCGACTAGCAGACTTCCTACAAATAAGAGAAGATCAATTAATGTTCCTCACACGATCGTATAACAGAGAAAACGATGAGGAATAACCTTTGGTTCTATACATACCGTAGCAGCAGTCGACCAAATAGATTCTAGGGTTCGAGCAGAAGATTATTTATAGGGATTTAGGGGGTCCAATTAGGGTTAGAGTTCTAGTGGAAGTAATGCTTCCAATATAGAGTCATTACCACCTTTTAACTCTTTCTAATACTTATCCATTACCCTGAATAAGCTCTGGGACGAACGGTTCCCGAATGGAATTAACGACTTTGGTCAGGGCGTGTATTCTTTAATTAACGCCTTGCATAAGGGCGTTTCTTAAAAAGCGCCTTGAAAAAGGGCGTTTCGTGTTTTAAAACACGCCCAAGATAGGGGCGTTTCTTTTACTTACCCATTTGGTCGCGTGAGAACTGACGACCGTAGGTGTGGGCGTCCTTTCTTTATTCACGCCATGGATAGAGGCGTTTCTTTATAAATTAACGCCTTAATAAGAGGCGTTATTTTTAATTTATTTTATTTCGTCCAATTAACCCTATTCCTTTTATATATATTACTTCTGTAATATATATGTTTTAATTCATTTTAATTATTCATTTATTAGGGTTGCTACACATCCTTTGATATAACATGTCCGAGAAAAGTCACTTCCTCAAGCCAGAATTCACACTTGCTGAGTTTTGCATATAATTGGTTTGCCCTCAATATTTATAATGCAATCCTTAAATGCTCCTCATGCTCTTCCTTGGTCTTGGAATAAATCAATATATCATCGATAAAGACCACCACGAATTGATCCAAATAAGGCCTGAATATACTATTCATTAACTGCATAAAGGCAGCAGGGGTATTCGTTAGTCCGAAAGGCATAACAACAAATTCATAATGGCCGTACCTGCTTCTGAATGCAGTCTTATGAATGTTCTCATCCTTGATTCTTAACTGATGATATCCTGACCTAAGATCAATTTTGGAAAAGTACTTGGATCCTGAAATTTGATCAAACAACTCATCGATTCTCGACAGTGGATACTTGTTTTTGATAGTGAGATGATTCAACTGTCGATAGTCGATGCATAACCTCATGGATCCATCTTTCTTCTTTACAAATAATACAGGCGCTCCCCATGGGGAAGTACTTGGTCTTACGAACCCTTTCTTAATGAGTTCCATTAATTGCTCCTTTAACTCCTTGAGTTCAGCAGGGGACATTCTATAAGGTGCCTTAGAAACAGGTCCAGCACCAGGGACTAAGTCGATGGTGAAGGCCACTTCTCTTTGTGGGGGTAATCCAGGCAAATCTTCCGGAAACACATCCAGAAATTCTTGCACAACTGGGATATCTTCTATCTTAGTTTCCTTAGCCTCCTTAATCGTGACAAATGCAAGGAAAGATACACATCCTTTCCTTATTAGCTTGCTAGCTCGGAGAGCCGAAATAAGAGGTGACTCGCTCCGACTCTTAGGGCTAGAATAGACTAGTTCTGGAAAGTCCTTGAAAGTAAGACATGTGCATACTTGGAACAAACTTTCAGTGTACCTTCTACTAGTCTGCCTTCTTCTTCTTCGGTCTCCTTAATTGCGTGAAGACGAGTGTTCTTGGTTACCGGGCGCTTTCCGTCACCGGTTTGATCATTAAGTAATGGGCAATCGAGAATCCAATGCTCACGGCTCCCGCAACGGAGACATTCTCCAAGTTTCCTCCAGCACTCTTCGGCTTTATGACCAGCCTTGTCACAATACTTGCATATTATATTCGAAGGTGTAGTAGTGATAGAGAAGGGCTTGGTCTTCTTAAATTTTTGGTCATGAGAAGAAGTACCTCCAGTGCTAGGCCTCTTCTTGAAGTTGGGTTTAAAGGAACCCAAACTTGTAACTTGTTCTTTCTTATCCTTCCCACGGATTCTATCAGATAGTTCCGTGGCGTCTTCTAATAGCTGAGCTCGGCGCACAATTTCTGAGTAGACCTGGATATCCATTGGCGCCAGCTGTGTGATATATTGGGGCCTGAGCCCATTTAGGAACCTCCTAGCTTTAATCTTCTCGGTGCTGACTAAGTGCTTAGCATACCGAGATAATCTAGAAAATTGGGTCTCGTACTCGGCCACTGACAGGGACCGTTGCTTCAGTGCGGCAAATTCGGTAGCTTTCTTTTCTTGGACTCGGTCCGAAAAATATTTAGCGTTGAAATGTTCAACGAATTCTTCCCAAGTAACTTGGTCTTGATTTAAAGTAGCTTCTATTGATTCCCACCAGCATCGGGCATCCCTTTCCAACTGAAAGGTAGCTAATAAGACTTTATCTTGATCTGTGCACTGCATAACACGGAATATACGTTCCGTCTCCCTGACCCAGTGCTCTGCATCGTTCGGATCAGTAGAACCCGTGAATTTAGGCGGGTTCATATTTTTAAAGACTTGGTGGAGACTTCCGGCTCGTTGTGCACCTCCCTGTGCTACTTGTTGCAGCACCTGAGTCATGCCTTGAAGTTGTGGAACGCGCTTTCTCGTTCTCTTCTTTTTTATATGTATATAAGTATATGTGGATTATTTATTGATTTATTGGCGTGCCAGTCACCGGGGTGACAATTTTATTGTGCGCTCGATCTGACTTTTAATCAGTCGATTGTGAAGTTCGAGTCGGGACCCGAAGTCCGTCATACCATAAAGGCTATGACGTTAATTACGCCCTTCCTAAGAAGGACAACCCTTGATTAAACGCCAAAAATAGGAGGAAGGTAGCGGCAAAAATAAGACTCAAACGAGAGAGATAGTTGGTTCATCAGCAGGGCGTTAAATGGCCTGAGTGAAGCAAGGATACATCAAATGCGGAGCAAATCTAGCGGCATGTCCCCATTACCTTGGACTATGCCAGATGGGGATAGGAAACCACCCATGCAGCGGCAGGGTGGGACCCATAAAAGATCGGGTATATCTAACCCGGAATCCGGATAAGGACCGGTGCGACATGGCACACCCCGTGCAGGCGTGATGTCTTATTGATATCCCCCTTCGGAAGACCATCGGAGAGCATGCAAGGGCAGAACTCCGTGGGCCAGCGGGGTTAAGAGAGAATACCATGATCACTCAAGGTGATACGAATGAATTTTGGCAGCATATCCCCTTTATCCTGGATTATGCCAAGAGGAGATAAGCCATCATCCACGGGATGCCGGGATGAAAGCCGGAAAAGAAGGGGGGCACCGGGCCCGGGGCCATCACCCACATCCATAGCACCGATTTATGTTCCTTCGGAACCCGTCGGAGCACATGTAGTGACATAGCCCGTTAGGTCCATAAGGTTATAAAGAAATCCAGATCGGAACAGAACAATGTAGGGGAGGTCCTCCCCATTGATTTATTTCCTGAGGGATGCCAAGTGTTCTCCGTATATCCCTTGGATGGGTACAACATGGGGATCAAGGTTTAGGCCAAGAAGAAAGAGGTTCTCGGCATAAGGATCAGGAGTATGGCCTGGCTTCTCGACGTGGGCTGAAGGGAGCTCTCGGCGCGCCATGAAGGGGGTTATCGGCTTAGGCCAAAGGGAGGAAGAAGAGGATCTCGGCGCGGGAGTTCCCGGCGCGCGCCACGCCGGGAACTATTCACGCCGAGAAGGTGCTGGGATTTGAGCGCCGTGAGGGCTTATGGGGTTTTACGGTACCCTGTTTTGGGGGTTTCTCACGGGATTCAGACATGGCCTGGGGAATGGACTCAGGAGGCAAGTGAGGAAAGAGCCATGGGCCTACCAGGTTGACAACAGAGGGTCACAGATGAAAGGGGTTCGAGGGATCAGAGTCACCGGGCCTTCGAGCTCTCAGGAACGGGCTTCACGCCATCAGTATTGCCGACCACCCAAGAGATCGAGAGACAACAAACTCTGATCCCTGCAATGGCCCTAGTGGCTTGAGAAATTTGAGAAGAAAATCACGGACTCCGCGACGTTTAAATCATCGATGACATCGAGGGAGAGAGGGGGGAAACAAGGCCCAGAAATACACAGTGAGGATTGGGGCTTTGTTGGCTCTGTCCCACCCTAAACAGGCATGCATATAAAGGGGAGCCGACAGACGATTAACGTGTCAAGCTTGGATGAATTGAATTGGGCGGCATATCCCCCGGGCTTATAGACATGCCAAATAGGGATAGGAAGCCATCCACGTAGCGACGGGATGGAATCCAGATAAACAGCGGGGGATCTTCCCCTTTGAACTCCCTACTCGGTTGGAGGGTCTATGATATTCATTTTCCCGATGGATAAAGTCAAGCGGGGTGCGTATCGATCACACTCCCTTGGCCTTCCGGGGTTCACCCTATCGGATAAAATTTCGGCAGCGTTTCCCCTTCTTTCGGGTCATGCCAAAGGAAATAGGAAATCAAAATAAAAGCAAACATGGGGGGGGGAGGGTGGAGCATTGACTCCTCTCCCTCCCCCGAGTAGCCCACCTGGAGCTTCTTCTTCTTCTTCTCTTCTTCTTTCTTTTCAGTAGGGTCTCTTCTCTCTTTTCTATCTGTTTTCTGGATGAGGTTTTTTTTTCTCTCCTCCGTCTCCTCTCTTTTTTGTCTCGAGAGAAAGGGGGTTTTTATAGGCATAGCACCCCCTCCCTATCGGCATGATCATCTCGGCGCCCGGTTGATGAGCTCCCGGCGCGCCTTGTTCGGAGGCAATAGGCTTCCCGGCACGCCTTGTTCGGAGGCAATAGGCTTCCCGGCGCCCCTTCCTCATATGGGTCTTGTTGGGCTCTCGGCGCCACACGGCTGGGCCCGTTTAGATCCTTTAGTCTTTTATGCTTCCTCATCAGTAAGCTTGAGCTGTTAAAGCCGCTTAATATGTCCCTTCTTTTGTCGGTCCCTCGAGTCGTCAGGCTAGGCGAAGGCCCATCAATTGGTGAGTTAGCATAGCTTCATCAGAATATTTCTGGGGATTTTCATCAGTGAGTGGACTGCAGTTCTTCATCAGTACTGCCGTCTGAGCGACGACAACACCGGACATCAGCTTGGCCGGGGAGGGCTTCAGCCGGGTGGTAGCTTCAGTGATACATCTTCCGTAATCCTGGTCTTGCAGGGACTTCCGGGATCTTCATCTTTCACTCAATCTTTCATTATGTCTCGTTTCTATTGTCTGTTATATTTCAGGTGTCAACAAATGCCCCCCACTTGCAGGTAGCGAGAGTGCAGAATAAATGACACGGTGCCTGCAGGTGCATAATTCAGCATTTGAACCCATTTCTCAGTTTGGGACTGCTAATCATCTTTCATTTTGCAGCTTGGAAGCTTGTTTGCATTGACTTTTCTTGTAATTTCTTTCAATTACTTTTGATCTCTTTGTTTTGAATACTCTCGTCACGGCTCTCTCGGCCTGTAGCTTCTCGGCGCAATCACCGGTAGGGACTCTCGGCGGAGCGCTTCTCGGCGCGCCCGGCAAGGGGGGCTCTCGGCAGCACTTCTCGGCGTGCCTTTTGGCCAAATAGGGCTTTCGGCCTGGGGTTCTCGGCGGCCCTTTCTCGGCGTGCCTTTCGGCCGAAGGGGGGCTCTCAGCCTGGGGGTTCTCGGCGCGCATTTGACCGCGCCGAGAATCTCTTTGCTTAGGGTTCTATTTAAGGTGCCGAAAGCCTAGTTCCTTCTCATTCGATACGGCCTCTTCTCTCTCTTCAGTTTATTTTCCTTCTCGGCGGTGGCGGCGAGTTCCTCCCCTCCGGCCGTCCATCTTTCTTCCCGTCTCATTAGACTTTGCCAGGGTAGGACGTTCTTTGGGGATTTAATCCCTTTTGCTTCCGGGATCGCCCCCTCTTGGTTGGCGACTCCCTATTCTCCTTGGGCAGACCCCGAATAAGGGGAGATGTTGCTGAAATTTTCAAGGGCTTCATATATATAATAATCCTTACGAAACTGCCTCTTATCTTAGGTCTTTTACTTAACATTTCTTTTTCCTGATTGCAGATATTGCAATGGCTTCCGGCTCTGCTGCTGCATCCTTTGGAGCTGTCGGGGCCAGTTCGTCAGCCCAGCCAGATATATCACGGGCCACAGTAAACTGGCTGAATGTGCACAGTCTAGACTTCGGATACGACAAAATCACTTCCGTTGATGAATCGTCTGATTCTGAGACTGACACGGTGTCGACATCCCGGGTATACTCCACTGGCATGGAAACATGCTTCAGACGGGGCACTGATTATCGTCCGGATTTCCCAAAGGACAAGCACTTGATGCCGTTTATCCGGACTTTCACCGTGGGTGGAATGCGGGACTATCGAATAGCTCGTGTAGTTGAAGCCGCAATTCTGGTCGAGAGAGACAGCCTGAAAGATTCAGTGTATCGTGGGAAGGCTATATATCTTCCCGGGGAGAAGCGTGACTGGGATGCAGTCCTTGGCATATCGGAGCTGGAGCCGGAAAAGAAAATGCTGACCCGGGCCCCGGAGTTCACACCTGCTCGGTGGGATAATGCCAGTGGCCGAGTTCATAGGGAGAAGCCCGGCTACGGTCTCTTCCTGGCACCAGTAAAGTGGGGGTACCGCGAAGAGCCTTTTGTGCTGAATTGTTCGGCCGTTTAGTTCAAGTATCATTTGGCCGCTGGTTGGTTTGGGGATACCAAGATCACTGACGCCCACCTATTTCGAGTAGGAGCAGTGGAGTTTACTGAGTTTGTTCTGAAGGAATATGCCCCTCTGCTGATCAGAGCCGGGGTATATCATAGTGTCTTTGCTTCCAGATTTCGATATCCCATATCCCGAGGGTTATGTTGTGAAATGTTTGAAGTGTTCTGCCCTTTATTCAACATATTTTATACAGCAGAGGGTGAGACATCTCTTGACCTCTGGAGTCTATCACAGCTTTCCGGACTGCCTATTGATGGCGAGCCGTATGAAGAAGTCTGCTTGGCAGATTCTGAGAAGGATAGTTCCGATGGTGAAGGCAAGTATTCCCTTGGCTTTTCATACCGGTATCTAATGAAGGCATATCGCTCCATCTGTCTGGCGTACAGTAGAGGGTCCTCCCAAGGCTATCATCCCCGAGAGAAAGGCAGCAAGCTGAGGGTCCGGATAGGGCAGTGGATTCAGTATTTCTTTGACGGCCCCTTGAAATATGCAGACTTCCCTTCCATGGGTCCGACGGCCAGCAAGCAGATAAGGACTCTTCGCTATAAGTCAGAGCTGCCATCTTCATTGCGCCGTGCAAGCAGAGGTGGTCCCAACCCAGCAGGTGTAGACCCCATCACACATTGTGCGGCTTACTTCACATTCTGGTTGTGCACTTTCGCTCTCCCTCAAGGGGACGAGACAATCATCTGGCCAGAAGCTATATACCCGGCCTCTCAGATGGCCTGGGGAATGAGGCTGTCGCTCTACCCGGTGGCCTTGTGTTTAATCTACAAATCTTTGGGAGATTTGTACAAGCATCGAACTCCCCGTTCTTTGAGGACTGTGGGTCCTTTTCATTTTTTCAATGCCTGGGTCTGCAGTTTATTTCCTGAATTGGCACCCAGAACTTTGCAGGCAGATACGGTATTGCCCAGAATGATTGAGTTTGCCAGTGTTGAACCTGGTCCTTTCTATGATCAGCTGTTCAAAATAAGGGGCCGACTGATAAAGGTGCCGGTGGATGCCCCTGGCAGCATTCATTTCTAGAGCTTGGCGGCAGGTTCAGCTCCCTTGATTCATTCTCAGAGAGAGTGCAAGCTGGAAGAGGTAGAGACCTATGTCCATCCTGTCTCAGGGCTTAATACTGCTCGCTCTATTCTGGAGCCGGAGCTAGTCAGATGGGCCATGGCCATTCGGCCTAGTGTCTTAGTTTTCAGAAAGGGTGGTCTGCTTCTTCTGGAACCATACTATCCATTCCGCTTTGGGCGAAACTTTGGTTATGACCAGCATATCCCTACATCAGTCGCTCAATTTCCCCTGGATAGCCGGGCTAAGCATGGGTCTGCCATTGTCGGCGATGGCCGATTGTGGTGGGATTTCTATCATCGCCAGGATGGCGCAGTCTTCAGAGTTCCCACCGTTTCCAACCGTGTACCCCGGGTAACATCAGAATACATCAAATGGTGGAACATTCGAACCAACTTTTACAGGGATAGTAGAGATGCATTCTGGGACGTGGCCGAGCGTTCCTTTTTGAAACAACAGCCCAGACCAGTGTTTGACATCCCCGAGGCCCACCTGAAGAGGCTTTATTCACAGCACCAGAGGGAGGCGGAGAAATATCTGGCCCAGCGTCGGGCTTTGAAGGAAACAGATTCTGACCCGCCTGCTCCTGTCTTTGCTTCTATCAACGAGGACACTTTCATGCAGAGCTTGAAACATCTGTACCGTGTGGGGGGCGCTCGTTTGGAGGCGCAACAATACCCATTTCCTATCGAAGAGCCGCTCCCGGCAGTAGTCCCTTGGAGGGGTCCGACAGATAGATTCCATCCATATAGGACGTATGTGCGTAGGGAGGACAGGACTCAGACGTACTACAAGCAAACGTCTTGGCTGTTCATTCTGCTGAACTTACATGAGTTGTCTGCAGAAAGCCCGCTAGCCGGCATCTTGCATAAGCCACTGTTCATCTCCTTTCATTATGTCGACGGTTGGGGCATGGACCACCTCGACTTATTTCGATGCCTTGACTCACGTGGTCATAGTGATCTAGCAGCTTTAGTGGAGAAATGCCAGATATTTGGTGATGTCTGCTGACTTATCAAGGAGGCTGCTTCTCGCTCCAAGGAGGTAGCTTATCTGTACTGGCCGCTCTCTATCTTTTATGATGGCCCAGCAGGTATGATCTTTTCTTTTCTGACTGTAGTGCTTTCTGATAAATATTTAAGCTCTGCATTCACTAACCTCACTGCTTCTCTGCCGTCTTCAACAGACATGCCGGATATAAAGCGCCAGGGGCTATACAGAAAGATCACTGCGCAGGCTGAGAAGCCTACTTATTTTGAAGTCCCTGCAGCAGCACCGACTACCACTCCCCTGCCTCCTGGCAAGAAGAGAAAGGTTTCTGCGGTCAAGGCTACAGTCGGGAAGGCCAGGAAGGCCAAGAAGGCTCATGCTCAGCAGTCGGCTTCGGTAGCGATGGACACTGGGACCCCTCTCCCTGATATTCCCTCATTTGATGAGTTCGAATCTCAAAGGGAGGCTGCTCAGACATCGGTTCAGGGTAACATCAATAGCCTGCAGTTGCATTCTTCATCCTCTTTTGCTAGATTTCAAAGAAGTCCTTGAATCTGACCCCTCCCTTTTGCACAGCCCAAGAGCCAGTTGTGGCATCTTCTGTGGTGGAGACCAGGCTGCCTTCTCCCACGCCGGCTAGTGAGGCGGAGGGTAAGCATGCCTTTTTCATCTTTTTCTGCATATTTCAATTACTTTTCATTGTCCCTCTCACAAGCTTTTCCCTATAGTGATGGTCGGGGAGGAGACTGAAATCACGGGAGAGGCTGGCGATATCACTCAGCCACAGGAGGGTCATAAGACCCAGACGAAACGGGGCCTCATCCCTGTGAGGCGTATAGTTACCCGGTCTTCTTCCAGGCAGACGTTAGAAATGGCGGTCCCACCCGTGGATAGTGTAGAAATCTCTTCTAGTAGCTCCGCGACCGCTTCTGAGGCAGATGGAGAGGAAGCAGGTTTCAGCGAGAGCGAGACGGAGGGTGTTTCCAAATCAGAGGCCCCATCCACATGCACCGCCATTGTTCCATTATTCACCCCCTCCAAGTTGCTGGTGCCATCTCCTGAGGAGGAATTACAAGAAGAGTTCGCCGGCTTGGATACCGAGGCAGATATAACTCCTCCTTTTGTTGCTTCAGCAGCGGGACTTTCTCCTCTTCTGCACTCCTTTGAGGACATTGACATTATATTAGAAGTGAGTCTCTTTTCTTCTCCTCATTGTTTCCCATTTTTATCTTCTGCTTGATGCTGTATTGATCTGTTCACAGGAATCTCCTGTTGCTAGCCCGGTGATGACTGCAGCCTTTGAAGCCACTCTGTCTGACGCCTTGGCCATTGTTCCTGCGTCGACAATAGCCTGGGCAGGCATTCCTGAGATAATCCGCCCTGTGCCGGTGAGGGTGTAGTCCTCTACGGACTTAGCATTGTTGGACTTGAGGACTGCGGGGGAAAGCCCGGCTCTCATCAAGGTCCTGGATTTCAGAGCTGAGATGGACCCAATTAGGGGTTCCGCCTTTATACCGGCCGCAGTGCTGACCATTGCGCCTGAATCGGCAATTCCCATAACATCAATCATGGAGAGTGAACCCTTGCCTCTCCGGGCTGTGACCCCTGCAGCCTTGACATTGAAAGAACTGGCTGTTGCAGCGGGGGTGGAAGAAGGGGAGATAGCCGTTACAGAAATTGGAGTTTTGTCTATAACTGCCCCGGAATCTATCTCCATACTTTCGGAATCTGAGGAGGAGGTACCCTGCGAAGAGGATGTTGAAGGTGCGGGTATTGCATTAGAGACCCAGGAAGCAACCATTCCGGCACTTACTGGAGTTACCCCCGCGAGCATCCAAACGGTGACCCTCGAGGAGATGGAGGTGGAAGGTCCCTCGGCTTCGTCAGAGGTTGTGGAGAGAGCTCAGTTGGCGCCTTCGGCAGACCTCCCGTCTTCTTCTTCTCAGCCAGATATCACCCTATGGGCAGACATTGACAGTGAAGTAACCTTTGAAGTGGCTCCACTTCCCTTGCCTGGCTTTGCTTCACCTGAGAGTTTTGTCTGGCAACATCTGGACATGTTGCGCCAGCTAGTGGAATCCCAGCCCGGACTAACTTATCCGCAGTTGAAGGAGATAGCCGAGCGTTTCACCGTCGATTTACAGGCAATGGGTTGTCCTCTAGAGATATGGACCCAGCGGGTTCTGTTGCTGTTAAAATTTGCACATCGCCGGGATTTCTTGGCGCACATTATGTCTGACAGACTGGCGGCTTTGAAGTTGCAAAGGATGGAGTGCAAATCTGAGCTAGAAAAAATGAACTTTATTCTTCAAGAGCGATAGTGCCAACTGCAGTCTCTGGCACAGCGGGAGCAGTTCGTGCGTGACCGAATAGCCATTCTGGAGGCTGAACTGTCTGGTCTCCGAGCTGAGCTGCCGCAGATAACAACTTCCCGGCCGCAGCTCGAGGAAGAAGCAGCGCTATTGGAGGGGCAGGTGGCATCCTTTCGGGACGAGTCTGTTCGACTGCAGGAGGAGGAAGCTCGACTTCATGAACTAGGGGCCGCCCCCTATGTGGGTCTTCTGGCCTTCGAAGACATCTTCCGGCGGCCATGAATCATTTCTTTTCTTTTTTCTTTTGTCTTCTATTGCGATACAATGTCTCTTCGGGGACCCTCTATGTACTCCCTTTTTTAATGAAAAGGACTCTTTGGCTCTACATGTATCCATCCCTTTTTTTTCTTTTGCATGTGGTTTTATCACTGTGGGAAGTGGGGTAATGGTTTTAGCAGTCCTTCATGCGAATGACTCGTACTAGGCAGGAGAGCGTCCACCCCTTCATAGAAAGGATGGGGGACTCGCTCCACCGCGTGACGGCATCCGAGGAGGTGCTTAAACCGAATTCTGTTGGTAGCAGCAGACGTCCTTCTTGGCCATATGTGCTGCGGGGGAGACAACTTGCAGGAATATGAATAAAGAAGTTCCATCAGAGTAGACGTAAGGTCTAGACTGGGTAGAGGTTATAGCAGGCGGGACATTAAAGGGTGTATAGTTTTCATCAGGACAGACGTAGGGTCTGAACTGGATAGGATTTCATCATTGATCGGGCGAGGTGCCGGTCGATCAATAGCTGGTTCCATCATCGATATTAGGATCATATCGATGCAAGGGAGCTTCATAGGTTTCATCAGAATAGATGAAAGGTCCAAACTGGCAGGATTTCATCATTGATCGGGCGAGGTGCCGATCGATCAATAGTTGGTTTCATCATCGATATTGGGTTTATATCGACGCAAAGAAAGTGTTATAAGTTTCATCGGAATAGACGAAAGGTCTAAACTGGCAGGGTTTCATCATTGATCGGGCGAGGTGCCGGTCGATCAACAGTTGGTTTCATCATCGATATTGGGTTTATATCGATGCAAAGAGTCTCATAGGTTTCATTAGTATAGACATAAGGTCTAAACCGGACAGAGGATTTCACCATTGATCGGGCGAGGTGCCGGTCGATCAACGGTGGGACGTATGTAAAGGTGTAGGTCTCGTCAGGACAGACGTAAGGTCTATTCCAGCAGGTTTTATGGCGGGTGGGGCTTTGCCAAGAAATACGTAGGTTTCATCAGGACAGACGTGAGGTCTGAGCTGGACAGGCTTTATCAGAATGGTGATGGGTTTCATTGTCGGTGGGACATTTGAAAGAGGGTATGTAGATTTCATCAGAGTGAACGTAAGGTCTACCCCGGAAAGGCTTTACCATCGGTGGGGCATAGAGCCAGATGACCGACGGAAGGCTTCATCAGTGAAGGGGAGGTGAAGGCAGCGTGCCGGTCGGCGTGGGACTTTTGAATTACCACATTACTGACCCAAGTGCCCTTTCGGGTTTTCACCGGAGCCAGCCCCCTCTTACTTTTGCCCACGCGCCCTTTCGGGTTTTCACGTGGCGGGGTACCCGATTTTACCTGTAGTGCCCTTTCGGTTTTTCACCACAGCTGGGTTTTGGGCCATTTTTGCACTTGTCCAGAATGCCTGAACAAGTCTGGCGGGGTATCTCTATTTTCAACCCCATTTTTATATATATACTTTTTTTATCGTTTTCTTTCTCTTTTCCATTTTCATTGTCTTTTCTGGGACCAGAACTTTCATCATATGGATCATGGCGCCATATGTTTATTGTGGACACACGATCATTGATGTGGGTGTCAACATCAATGCAAAGGGAAGTAGGGTTTCATGATCTATTCAGTCGAAAGTGTTAGGGTGCTTGGCCCGGATACAGAGGGGGGGTGAATGAATCCTTCTACGAATAATGGCCAAATTTAAAAAACGGATGCTAGATAAGGAAACAGAATAGAACCAATTCTATTCTACTCAAATACAAACCCATTGAGCGCACCTATTCAACCATCTAGCGGAAGCAAACCAAACAATCAAGCCACTGCTCAAAAGATTTTTTAGGTGGTTCGGTCCTTCAGACCTACATCCACCCCTCACTCCCAACCGGAGTGAGGCTTCACTAGCACACGCTAGAACCAAGCAGACTCAGTCTGCAAACAATTGCTGCCACACAGCTTGACCAGGGGAACAACCTCCCCTCTTCCTCCAAACTGGAGGGAACCTCTGGACTTAAATCCACAAGCCCAGAATCGGAGACAAGTCTCCCTTCCTCCAAACCGGAGGGAACCCACAAGTAGCTCCCAGCTACTTGCAACTGGAGATCAGATCTCCCTTCCTCCTAACCGGAGGGAACCCGACCTCAGACCAGAGGATCGAAAAGCACAGCAAACCAGAAAACAAAGTAAAGATAATAAACGAAAAATAGCTTCAGCAAATAGAAGCTGAAACACGAGATGCACAATTTGGCTCTCAACGGAGCTGACTGGCCTGGATTTGATCCACGGTCCAGTGAAGATAGATCTTCAGGTAAGCTTCTTTCTTCTTCTCCACGAACTCTCTCATTCACTCTCTCTCTAACTTTCTTTCTCTTAAACTCTCTTCCTCTTTTCACACGATCACTATCTCTCACTCTTTTCTTTTTCTTCTTCTGCTGGATCGAGCTCTCTGTAACACTGCCTTTTCTTTCTTAGCTCTGATCACCCTTCATCGGTGGGCGAAGGTTTTTCTTTATAGCCGCAGCAGATGGATAGGGCACTGAACGCGTGTGCCTCCCACGCTCGATCCTAGAACCTTCCTGCCACGTGCCCTCTTTGTATTTGTTCCTTCAGCATCGGATCATGTGCACCCAGACACTGGTGAATGTTCTTCCTCGGACCTGCAACGAGATAAGAGCCATTAATATTGAGTGTCATAAGAACTAGAACTGCATGAGGTTAGTGGACACGACAAGAGGTACTAAACAGAGAACGACACGAGATAAGGTGGTGACACAATGAACATTACTAAGAGAACTTTACGAGGTAGACAGAAAAACAACGCAAAGACACGAAGACAAGAACAGAAACCAACACTAAGTATGGTTTCAATACAAGAAAGACACGAGGACTAGGAAGAATAAAAACGACACGAAGATACAACAAGACAAATGACACGAAAGTGAAACAGGAAGCAACATGAAGTGCTGTGATGTCCTGTACGCACTAGAACAAACCCGACACGAAGAGACGAAAACAACACGAGGTGAAGACACAAGGAGACAACGACACGAGGTGTAGAAAACACGACACGAAGTTATGAGAGGAGAAGCGACACGGAGTGTGGTCAATGTGATAAAGACACGAAGTCTAAATAACGAAAGATCAACACGAAGACAGAATACAAAGAAACAACACAAAGAAAGAACAGTGATCAGCACGAGGTGTGATTTCAACATAAGAGAGACACGGACTGATAACGATACGAAGTCGAAACAGAAATTGACACGGGGTAACACGACACGAGGTAAAAACGACACGAAGACAAAATTGACACATACTGAAAACAACACGAAGTCGAAACAGTAATCGACACGGGTTGGAAACAACACGAAGTCAAAACGGTAATCGACACGGGTTGGAAACAACACGAAGTGAAGTTGACATGAAATGAAAAACAACACTAAGTATGATGAGAACAGAAAATAGACACGGAGTGAAAACAAGGATGACGCAGGAGGACAAAACAACACGGGGTTCACTGGGAAACGACTCGAAGTTCATCAAAACAGAAACCAACACGAAGTGTGGTTTCAACTTAAGACAGACGCGAACTGACAACGACACGAAGTCGAAACAGTGAGACCAAGATAAAGACGACTCGAAGAACAACAGTAAGTGACACGAAGTGAACTTTGACAGAACCACACACTACACGGAGAATGATACGAAGACGATGAAAACAACACGAAGTAAAGATCAAATGACACGAAAATGTCACTGAATCAAATCAAACACTTCAGAGGAAAACGACACGAACTGTAATGGAAACAACACGTGGTAAGAGAAGACGACACGGCGTGTTGGAAATACAAACAGTACTTAAACTAAAGCGACACGAAGACAAACAGTTCAACACGAGGTGTTATATACAAACATGACGAAGTGCCAATCAACACGAATACAATCCCTGAAAAATACCTGAAGTGAAATGAAGGTTCATTCTTCAACAAACATGTTCTTTGTTCATTTTCACAGAAAAATATTTTTGTTAAATTTTCACATAGACATAATTTTTGAAGACCACTAAGACTTATAGTGTTGTCATCATCAAAACATGTAAAGATTCAACAAGACTCAACAATCTCCCCCTTTTTGATGGATGGCAACACTATGAGTCTTGAGTCTTTGCAGAGAAGGAAAAAACACTAAATAGCCATTCGCAATGAATATCACAAATATTTTTCCTGATTTCTCCCCCTTTGACATCATCAAAAAAGATGAAAACAAGAAGAATGCAACAACGCAAATGATATGAGTTAAGTTAATTTGTCCAAGAGTCTGAGGGAGAAGGCCTCAAAAGGGCAACAAAATACAGAGCATCGACTTTTCAAGAAAAGTATCTGGCTTGTCTGCTAGAGGGGCCACGCGTCCTGCCTTGAGGTGGTCTCCCCCTTGGAGAAGCAGAAGAATGTTCTTGAGGTGGAGTTCTGCTGGAAGAGGCGTGACCAGGTGTTGAACCCAAGATAGACTGAAATTCCTTTAAATCATTTGATAGCTCAGCAAGCCAATACGCCACAGTGCTTCTGACATTTGCCACTTCAGAAATAATGTCGTCTTGGCGAACACTGACAGTTTCATATCTGTCAGTCAGAGTTGTCATTTCTGATATGAAGGCGACCAACTTATCATAGATTTTCTGAATGCCTGGACCTAGGGCACTTGAAGACTTCTTCAACAATTCTAAAGCTGTTCTGATCTCATAGCAATGATCTATTATGGTAGAAGACATTTTGAAGGAGGAAATATTAACATCATGTGACTCTCTCAGAGCTTTTGCAATTTTTGAACAAATCTCATGTAATCCTTCCATCAAGGATTTGATTGCATCATCTGAAGCCCTTTTGTTTAGAAGGAATCGTCTCCATTCAGTGAGGAGAGATATCTCAAGCTTCAGTAATCTGGTATGTACCTGATTGATGTTGAGAGTGACAAATGTAAGCAGATCATCTAATTTCTTGTCTTGTTTTTGCATCTGCTGAGTCAGGTTTATGAGAAGCTCTTCAATGTTGGGCGCCCGAGTAGATTCAATGTTGGGTGCCTCTGCAGATAAGAGTCTAGGTGGAACTAGAGGTGTACCAAAAAATTCACTGCCAGGTGCAGTTCTCTCAGCTGCTTCCTCTTGTACTGGCATTTGACTGCTCTCAGCTGGGACCTGAACTTCATCTTTAGCTTGAGTTTCTTTCTGAGGGAATACATCTTCAGGTTCCTCTTCTTCACTTGAAGATTCTGTATCTAGTTCTATGACAGGAACCTTTTCTCTATCTTCCATGAGTTCCTGATCAGTAGGTCTGTCAACAAAGGCCTGCTCAAGACTTTCAGATACGACCAAGTCGGTAGCCTCTTCCAAGCTTCGCTCAACAGTTTCCCTTAAAATTTCATTAACAAGAACAGCAAGATCTTGATCAGTACTGTCTTGCTCTTTAGCTGGCTGTTCTTCAGGCACTATTGCCTCTTCAGATGTCTTCCCAAACGAATCAAATAGCCCAGCAATGGTTGCATCTAGATCTGTTTGAATGCTTTCATCAGACAATCTGATGTCCTCAGATGCAGCCTCAACTAGCCTCTGAAATGAGAAGGGTACTTCGATGGGTGCAGCTGGCAAGGTAGACACTGGTGGTTCAGCTGGTGTTTCCTGTTGAGCAATCTCAGAAACCAATTGCTCACCAGCTTGGGCTAAGACTTGAAATTCTTCTAAATGCTCCCCCTGAGATTGTGATTCCCTGGCCTTTTGGACCTTAGCTTGTCCCACCATAGAGGAGTCCTCTAACCCCAAGAATACTGAAACAAAGTTCATATTAAAAATGTTTCTGGCCTTCACTTCTGATGCGGCCTCTCCATCCAAGCAAATCTCAGAGTGCTTGAATATCTCAGTCAGATGGGCGGCATAGGGAAGATGTCTCTTGGATCCAATGCATCCCTTCATGACCGAAAAAATAATCTCTGGCAGACAAATCTTTACATTTTGAATCAGACAAAACAGTAGAAATCTCTGTGTGTCTGTAATTCTTCCTCTAGCCCCAGTCTGTGGAGTGATAATGGAAGCGATGACATTCTGAAGGAGCTTGTGAAGAGGAGGAAATGACGATGTCTGATAAGCTTTTAGCTTTAACTGCCCCTTATCATGAATATTACTGGGTTTACCAGTAATGACTGAGAATGCTTCATGGAGACTATATCGAAAGCTTCCCTCTACCTCCCCTTTATCTGGAACACCGAGGGCTTTGTGGAGGGACTCACATGTAACAGTTAACTCGACCCCTTTAACAGATGATAATAAGGCAGACTTGTCTCGGCTCAAAGACAAGTTATTATAAAATTCCATTACCGGCCTAGGGTAATAGACACGGTGATTTTCTAAGAAATCTCTCCACTCTTGAAACTCAAAGATTCTTAACAGTTCTGGGAACTTCGAGACCAAAGTTTCATCTCCGAAATCTATTAATCTAGGAGGAATGATTTTTCCACTTTCTACAAACACGGTAGACTGAGACATCCTGGTACCTTGTTCGGAAGATACTTCCGCAGCAGGTTCTGGCACAAGACATCTCTGTTGCTTAGATGAGGGCTCTTCAACAATTTCTTTTCCCTTCCTCTTCCTGTCACCCGGAGCTGCTGACCTTTGCTGATCCATCTGCTGGAACTTCCAGAGTATCAACTCTCTCTTGCAGGCTGCTATTGGACGCGATGCTAGACTGAAGAGAGGAATAGACCTCTGTGGGGGGAAGAAGGTGAGCGGGAAGAGATGGAGATGGGTTTGAAGAAGACGCTCAAGGTGGAGCGGCACGAGGATGAATAGGAAGCGGCAAGGGGAAATAAAGGGTTTGAGGTTGAAGGCGTGAGAAACAAAAAAGGTGTTGTCGAGTAGCTTTTTACTCTTATCACACTTTTTCTGTAAATACCCAAAATACCCTTAGTTCTGATGTAACGCAGCTACACCATATTAAAGTTAGCCCTTCAATATGTGGACGGGTTATATTCTTCCAAAAACCAAGGTCAGTTAACTCAAGATATTAAATCAGCATAATCACAAAATTAGCTGTTAAAGTTGCTTAACCTAGAGAGAGACACGATTAAATTGCACCTTATGTTTGTCAAGCAACGAAATAACACACCAAAGTCAAGTAGATTTCATTTCTTCATTTAATGGACGAGAAGCCATACAGGGTCAACCAATTTGTTGAACACAAGGTATAATAGTCCCTTTTTACACAAGGAGACATGTTTATCAGACACCAGAAACCCTGGTTACTCAGGACGAACTACCTTAATGCCAATGATATTTTTCTTTTGAGGATTTTTTTTTATTATTTTAACATTTCTACACAGAGATAGCTAATTGTATCATGACAGAGACTCTGGACTTCATTGATCTAGAGTGTCTATTTCTCCACAAAAGCCATTGCTCTGCCACAAATAATGGCGTATTCCCTGGAAGCACTTCTCATGATTTTAGACAAAAAGAAATCTTACTTAACACAATTTTATCTCAGAGCTCTCTTTACATAAGTTTCAGTTAAGTCGAGATCCTCAATAAGTTTTTCTCATTTAACAGGAAGTTTTATAATATGTTGACCAACACTTGAGAAGATAACTTAGAAGGATGAAGGACTAAATATAACCCCCAAACATTGAAATTCTTTATTAACAGGTGTAGATTGTTACACTTGATATAGGGTGGTTTAAGGTATACAGATCTTATCTGATAAGAGCAAGAAGACTGAAACCACAATTTCTTCGAGAGAGAATCTGAACCAATAGTGAGAGGTGAGAGATAATGAGGTGGCTGATTGAATAGAGAAAGATGAAATGAGATGAGCAGCACTCCTATCAGCAAGCCAACAAGTGAGAGATCACTCAAGACATTAGGCACTAAGGACATATCCAAATATAGTATTTTGAAGTAGTTCTGTCTCACATCCAGAGAAACTCTTGGGCAACAGACTGCAACCTCTTGAGATGACTGATCTTAAAACCACATTAACTGCATCGGCTGACAAAAATCTTCAGAAACCAAATAGCCTGACAAGCTCCTCTTCAGCCCACTCAAGGACATCTCACACACGACTCTTGGAAGTGTTAATTATTTAATGAATGCAGTGTATGCCACGAAAGAATTATGCAACATACAGTTTTCAACCAGCATTCGCTTTCAGTTAAAGATTTCAGAAATTTCAGAGTGCATGTTTTAGAAAATAATGCAACTTGCAGATGATGAATGAATATGCAAGACCAGATTCAATATGCATGCACTAGATGAAACTAATAGCAAGATATGCAAGAATGCATCAAACCAGATATGCAGTAAGTTTCAAAATGGGACATGTAGAGAGATTACCTGAAAATTGTGAGAATGGGGTTTTCATTCTTGAGTGCCTTGGATCATTACCCCTTTTATTTCAGTCCCAAGGCACACCTGCAAAACAAGGTTTATTTTGCACAAACAGGTACCCAAGAGGTCTTGGGTCCTGACATGACATTATTATGTTTAGCAAGTTTTCTCAGCACATTTCCAGGAGTAGTTTTAAGATCTGATTTATGCACATTCTTATTAGCATGAATTCTATGTGCATACACATGAGATTTTCTGTTAACAGGGTAAAATTTCTGTTTACCAAAACTGGTTTGGTCTTGATATCCTGCTAGCCAACAGGTTGCAGCCCTGTGACCTGGCTTCCCATAGTGATGACATGAAGGTTTTGCTGATTCTTTTACAGGGAATTTGGCATGTTTGAAATTCATATTTCTATCCTGAATATGCCAACAGTCCTTGACTGTGTGGCCATGCTTTCTACAGTGAGAGCAAACTAGAGAATTTCTTCTAAAAGAACCTGACCAGCATTCAGAGGCCTTGTGACCAATTTTGTTGCAATTAAAACATATAATGTGCTGGTACTTGTTAAAGGCATGCTGATTTGCAAAGTGTTTTGTATGATATGAACATGATTTTTCCTTACTACTTGCAAACCAACAATGAGCAGTAGTGTATCCTACTTTATCACAATTAGAACATATGACATTCTTTTTCTGACCAGACACAGATTTTCTAACATGCTTATTGTCATCTTTTTCCATCACAAAGCAGTTACTCATAAGATGTCCATACTTACCACAGTAATGACATGAGCCATTTGATTTCTTTAAAACGTGGCATTTATCTGATGAGTTTTTAGCATGCAGATTGTTCCTTTGAATTTCTGATGTTTTATGATTTTTATTTTATTTTTCTGTTTTCTTAGCCTTATACTGAGGTGGAGATGAGACAGAAGGTTTTTCCTGTTCAGAAGATTTGACAAAGACAGTTTTCAGGTTGACTCCATCAACCTTCCTCATGACTGGACTGTAACCCAGTCCTTCCTCCGTATTTTCTGAACAATGGGTTGTTTGTCTTTTGATGTAGTGGCTATATTTGAAGTATTTACAAAGGATGTCATTACTTTGTTCTGCAAAGCCTTCGTAGTTAGATTATTGTAGCCCAACCCTTCCTTTTTGACATTGACTTTTACACCTAACAGCTTGTCTAGGTTTTTCTGCCCATCAACAAATTTAGACAAAGAGGCTTTCAAATCCTGAATTTCATTTTCAAGAGATGCAATGTGTATTTCATAACTAGTGATCTCTTGTTCACTATAATTTACAGCTTCATTCAAAACCTTGTTAGCTGTTTTGTATTCTTCAATTTCCTTTCTTAGCTCATCTTCCTCTTCAGTCTCGTTTGTACAGATAGCTTTTCCTTTTTCCAATGTGAGAAGTCTTTCAGACATGGCACTGTTTAACAGTTTTAATTTTTCAACTTCTTCTTTAAGCTTATCATTTTGAACTAGCTCATTTATTAGAAGCTGATCTTCTGAGTTAACCATGCTTTCTCTCCTAGCTTCAAACTCCCTCAATTCCTTTTGTTGTTTTTCAAAATCTTTCTGTAATTCTATGTTTACAGATTTTATGGCGTTAAATTTTTCAATCAGCAACTTCATGAATGTGTTCAATCTCATGAAGTCATCTTCAGATTTTAAATTGTTCAGCTCAGAGTGAACACATTCAAGTTCCTTCTTCAGTTCTGCATTCTGGTTTTTATACATATGATTATCAGACAGACATGCATCATGAGATTTCTTCATATTTGAACAATTTTTACATAGAGAGCTAGAACTATCTACCCGAATATTCTTTTTCAACTTTTTATACTGTTTTCTTAACAGTTCATGAGATTCAAATAATTCAGCATATGCATTCTCCCAATCTTCTAGAGAGAAATTCTCGAAGATATTTACCTCAACATCATCATCTTCATTAGTTTGATTGCTGCCTTGATCGCTGGCACTTTGATTTCTTCTGTTGGCCATCATGCATCTGTCCACATCTATCTCCTGAGTTCGCTTCAGTGCATCCAAAATATCTTTAGCAGAACTGGATTCAGAGAAATATGAATGAAAAGCTCTATCAGTAGCTGCCTTCATTAAATTTATTGCTATCTGATTTTCTTCATGCATGGATTTGTGACTGTCAGTCCATTTGGACTTTTTCCTAGGTAGTTCATGAGGACCATGTGAAATTACTTTCCACAGGTCTGGATTCACAGATTTAACATAATTCTTCAAAACAGCGAACCATGCATCAAAATGCGTACCACTGAAGATTGGTGGATGGGCCATGAGAACACACAGACTAACGCACAAGAATATTGATGCACTAAAAGGAAATAAGCACCTAAGATTGCAAGATCGATCTGCAGGTCGCTGGACCTTGTAAGCAGACACCCGCTCTGATACCAACTGTTAGGGTGCTTGGCCCGGATACAGAGGGGGGGTGAATGAATCCTTCTACGAATAATGGCCAAATTTAAAAAACGGATGCTAGATAAGGAAACAGAATAGAACCAATTCTATTCTACTCAAATACAAACCCATTGAGCGCACCTATTCAAGCATCTAGCGGAAGCAAACCAAACAATCAAGCCACTGCTCAAAAGATTTTTTAGGTGGTTCGGTCCTTCAGACCTACATCCACCCCTCACTCCCAACCGGAGTGAGGCTTCACTAGCACACGCTAGAACCAAGCAGACTCAGTCTGCAAACAATTGCTGCCACACAGCTTGACCAGGGGAACAACCTCCCCTCTTCCTCCAAACTGGAGGGAACCTCTGGACTTAAATCCACAAGCCCAGAACCGGAGACAAGTCTCCCTTCCTCCAAACCGGAGGGAACCCACAAGTAGCTCCCAGCTACTTGCAACTGGAGATCAGATCTCCCTTCCTCCTAACCGGAGGGAACCCGACCTCAGACCAGAGGATCGAAAAGCACAGCAAACCAGAAAACAAAGTAAAGATAATAAACGAAAAATAGCTTCAGCAAACAGAAGCTGAAACACGAGATGCACAATTTGGCTCTCAACGGAGCTGACTGGCCTGGATTTGATCCACGGTCCAGTGAAGACAGATCTTCAGGTAAGCTTCTTTCTTCTTCTCCACGAACTCTCTCATTCACTCTCTCTCTAACTTTCTTTCTCTTAAACTCTCTTCCTCTTTTCACACGATCTCTATCTCTCACTCTTTTCTTTTTCTTCTTCTGCTGGATCGAGCTCTCTGTAACACTGCCTTTTCTTTCTTAGCTCTGATCACCCTTCATCGGTGGGCGAAGGTTTTTCTTTATAGCCGCAGCAGATGGATAGGGCACTGAACGCGTGTGCCTCCTACGCTCGATCCTAGAACCTTCCTGCCACGTGCCCTCTTTGTATTTGTTCCTTCAGCATCGGATCATGTGCACCCAGACACTGGTGAATGTTCTTCCTCGGACCTGCAACGAGATAAGAGCCATTAATATTGAGTGTCATAAGAACTAGAACTGCATGAGGTTAGTGGACACGACAAGAGGTACTAAACAGAGAACGACACGAGATAAGGTGGTGACACAATGAACATTACTAAGAGAACTTTATGAGGTAGATAGAAAAACAACGCAAAGACACGAAGACAAGAACAGAAACCAACACTAAGTATGGTTTCAATACAAGAAAGACACGAGGACTAGGAAGAATAAAAACGACACGAAGATACAACAAGACAAATGACACGAAAGTGAAACAGGAAGCAACATGAAGTGCTGCGATGTCCTGTACGCACTAGAACAAACCCGACACGAAGAGACGAAAACAACACGAGGTGAAGACACATGGAGACAACGACACGAGGTGTAGAAAACACGACACGAAGTTATGAGAGGAGAAGCGACACGGAGTGTGGTCAATGTGATAAAGACACGAAGTCTAAATAACGAAAGATCAACACGAAGACAGAATACAAAGAAACAACACAAAGAAAGAACAGTGATCAGCACAAGGTGTGATTTCAACATAAGAGAGACACGGACTGATAATGATACGAAGTTGAAACAGTAATTGACACGGGGTAACACGACACGAGGTAAAAACGACACGAAGACAAAATTGACACATACTGAAAACAACACGAAGTCGAAACAGTAATCGACACGAGTTGAAAACAACACGAAGTCAAAACGGTAATCGACACGGGTTGGAAACAACACGAAGTGAAGTTGACATGAAATGAAAAACAACACTAAGTATGATGAGAACAAAAAATAGACACGGAGTGAAAACAAGGATGACGCAGGAGGACAAAACAACACGGGGTTCACTGGGAAACGACTCGAAGTTCATCAAAACAGAAACCAACATGAAGTGTGGTTTCAACTTAAGACAGACGCGAACTGACAACGACACGAAGTCGAAACAGTGAGACCAAGATAAAGACGACTCGAAGAACAACAGTAAGTGACACGAAGTGAACTTTGACAGAACCACACACTACACGGAGAATGATACGAAGACGATGAAAACAACACGAAGTAAAGATCAAATGACACGAAAATGTCACTGAATCAAATCAAACACTTCAGAGGAAAACGACACGAACTGTAATGGAAACAACACGTGGTAAGAGAAGACGACACGGCGTGTTGGAAATACAAACAGTACTTAAACTAAAGCGACACGAAGACAAACAGTTCAACACGAGGTGTTATATACAAACATGACGAAGTGCCAATCAACACGAATACAGTCCCTGAAAAATACCTGAAGTGAAATGAAGGTTCATTCTTCAACAAACATGTTCTTTGTTCATTTTCACAGAAAAATATTTTTGTTAAATTTTCACATAGACATAATTTTTGAAGACCACTAAGACTTATAGTGTTGTCATCATCAAAACATGTAAAGATTCAACAAGACTCAACAGAAAGGTCCAAATTGATTTAGAGGATATAAATAGCAGCTCGGGCACGGGGCCGTTTGCTGAGAATGTAAGTTTCATCGTTAATGTGGGGTCGACATTAATGTAAAGGAATAAAGTTTCATGGTCTATCCAGACAGAAGGTCTGAATTGATTTGAAGGGTTGTGTCGTGTTCTGTCAGAGCGGACGGAAAGTCCCCCCTGGATGGATTTTAGCGTCGATCAGGCAGCGCACCAGCCGACCGATAGCAGGTTTCATCATCGGTGTTGGGTTCATATCAATGCAAGGATTTCATAGGTTTCATCGGGATAGACGTAGGGTCTAGCCTGGACAGGTTTCATCGCTGATCGGGCAGTGTGCCAGTCGATCGGCATCGAGTTTCATCATCGGTATTGGGTTTATACCAATGCAAGGATTTCATAGGTTTCATCGGGATAGACGTAGGGTCTAGCCCGGATAGGCTTCATCACTGATCGGGCAGTGTGCTAGTCGATCGGTAGTGAGTTTCATCATCGGTATTAGGTTTATACCAATGCAAGGATTTCATAGGTTCCATCGGGATAGACGTAGGGTCTAGCCCGGACAGGTTTCATCACCGATCGGGCAGTGTGCCAATCAATCAGCAGCAGGTTTCATCACGGTGGGACGTAAAGAGATATGCAGATCTAGTTGGAACAGACGTAAGGTCTAAACCGGACCGGTTTCTTTGCCGATCGGGCGGCAAGCCCGTCGACCAAAGGTGGGTTTCATCGTCGGTATTGGGTTTATACCAATGCAAAGGAATTCATAGGTTTCATCAGGATAGACGTAAGATCTAAACTGGACATGTCTTATCATTGATCGGGCGGGGTGCCGGTCGATCAACGGTGAGTTTCACCATGGTGGGAGATGAGGCTTTCTTTGGGGTTACCACATTACCGACCCAAGTGCCCTTTCGGGTTTTCACCGGAGCCAGCCCCCTCTTGCTTTTGCCCACGCGCCCTTTCGGGTTTTCACGTGGCGGGGTACCCGATTTTGCCTGCAGTGCCCTTTCGGGTTTTCACCACAGCTGGGTTTTGGCCATTTTTGCCCTTGTCCAGAACGCCTGAACAAGCCTGGCGGGGTATCTCTATTTTTAACCCCATTTTGTCTCTTCTTTTTCTTCTTCCCTTTTTCTTTTTTCTTTTCTTCTCTCTCTCTCTCTTTTAGAGAGTGACAGGTCAGAATGTTATTATATCACGATAAGGGGTGACTTGGCTAGGGTTGAGTGCCGCTAGATCAAGGAAGGGTAGCTCGGCTAGGGCGGAGTGCCGTTAAACCAAGAAAAAGGTAGCTTGGCCAGGGCGGTCTGCCGCCAGACCAAGAAAAGAGGGTAGCTCGGTTAGGGCGGAGTGCCGCTAAACCAAGAAAAAGGTAGCTTGGCCAGGGCGGTGTGCCGCTAGACCAAGGAAAGAGGGTAGCTCGGCTAGGGCGGAGTGCCGCTAAACCAAGAAAAAGGTAGCTTGGCCAGGGCGGAGTGCCGTTAAACCAAGGAAGGTAGCTCGGTTAGGGCGGTGTGCCGCTAGACCAAGGAAAGAGGGTAGCTCGGTTAGGGCGGAGTGCCGCTAAACTGAGGAAGAGGGCAGCTTGGTTAGGGCGGAGTGCCGCTAGACCAAGGAAGAATAGCTCGGTTAGGGCGGAGTGCCGTTAAACCAAGAAAAAGGTAGCCTGGCCAGGGCGGTGTGTCGCTAGACCAAGGAAAGAGGGTAGCTCGGCTAGGGCGGAGTGCCGCTAAACTGAGGAAGAGGGCAGCTTGGTTAGGACGGAGTGCCGCTAAACCAAGGAGGAGTAGCTTTTGTCCGATTACTTGGGGAATGTTGGTTGTGCAGCATGATACAGCTTTAGGTGTCTACCGTTGAGTGGCGAGGATCAGATTTCCCCTCGATGGTTAACAACCATGTAGGCCCCTCCTTCGTAGACCCTCTGTATCACATAAGGGCCCTCCCAATTAGCATTTAGCTTTCCTTTTGGGTTGGACGCCATGACTTCTTTTTTCTTGACCATGACGAGGTCACCTTTCTTGAATTCTCGTCCTTTTACGAGTTTGTTGAATGCAGTGGCCATGCGGGCCTGATACATTTGGATATTCTTCTGAGCTTGGAGGCGCTTCCCTTCCAATTCAGCCAATTCTTCTATCCTTCTTTCAACATTGGTTTGTTCGCCACAGGCCAAGTCATATTGGACTGCCACTCTGAGTGACGGGACTTCCAGCTCTAGCGGAATCACTGCCTCTGAGCCGTATACCAATGAGTATGGTGAGCACCCTGTAGGTGTCTTGAAGATGGTGTGGTATGCCCACAGAGCTTCATACATTTTCTCTTCCCAGTCCTTTTTGTTAGAACCAACGACCTTGGCCAGCAAGGTGCAGAGAGTCTTGTTAAAAGCTTCTGCCAATCCGTTTGCTTGTGGATTGTAAGGAGTGGAAGTCCTCCATTCGATCTTATACTTTTCGGCAAGCCGATAGACTTTCTGATTTCTGAAATGACTTCCATTGTCAGATATTATTCGGCTGGGGATCCCGAACCGGAAGATGATGTTCTGCTTGATGAATCTGGCGACCAGTTCACCAGTCACTTCTCTTAATGCTATAGCCTCCGCCCATCTGGAGAAGTAATCTGTTATGGCTAGTATGTACTTATGTCCGACCGAGGAAGTCGGCAGTGGACCGACTACATCAGTTCCCCATTGCGCAAACGGCCAACTGGGAACTGTAGGATGCAGAGTCGTAGGAGGCCTTCGAGGCACAGTAGCATGCTCCTGGCATTTCTGGCATGATTTTGCAAATTTACAGCAGTCTTCGAACATGGTGGGCCAATAGTAGCCCAGCTTCTTGATTTCTATCTTCATCTTGGGACCAGCCTGGTGGGCACCCGCTGTCCCAGCATGTACCTCTTTCATCGCTTGCCAAGCTTCCTCAGTGGACAGGCAGCAGAGTAGAATCTTCTTGCGCGCATCTGCCATTATTCGGAACAGAGTCCCATTTCTGAATTCATAAGAATCTTTGATTCTCAGAAGTTTCATCTTCTCTTCTCTTTTATGCGGTAGCTGTTGGTGCAGGAACCACTGCAGCAAGTGCTGTCTCCAGTCAGATGCCTGTTCTGTGCTAACAGTAGCGACTTCTTCTTCTTCGGGGCACCCTTCTAGCATACTGGGGACTTGCCACCGGTTCATAACAACAATGTTCAGTGTCTCATTTGGCGGGACTGCTAGTGAGCTGGCTAGCTTTGCCAGTGCATCAGCCTGGGCATTATGTCCACGGCCCACATGCCTGAGCTCAATATGATAGAATTTCGCCATGAGGCTCACAGCCTTTTGGTGATAGGGATTCAGTTCTGGCTTTCGCACTTCGAACTCCCCTTGGATTTGCTTTATCACCAACATCGAATCCCCGAATACTTGAAGCATTTGGATACCCATGTTGAGGCTGATATGGAGTCCGATTATCAGAGCTTCATATTCGGTTTCATTATTGGTGCAGGGCTTGTTTATAGAACAGGAAGTATGCACAACCTCCCCTTCCGGTGATCTCAGCACAATACCGGCTCCGGCCCGCATTCTGGTCTTTCCATCGGAGTCTGCCTCTGTTCTGGATGCTCCGTCAAAGAATAACTGCCACATAGCTGACTGAGCCTGGCAGGTTTCGAGCGTCTCATCATCGGGTAATTCAGTCCCTAGCATATCATTTTCTGGCACAGGATGTTCTGCGAAGAAATCAGCCACGGCCTGTCCTTTTATCGCCCTCTGGGGTGTATAGGTAATATCGAATTCCATCAGAATTACTACCCATTTTCCCAACCGGCCCTTCAGTACTGGCTGAGTCAATATATATTTGAGCGGATCTACTGTAGATATCAATCTGACTTCATGTGACAACATATAGTGTCGGAGCTTTTTGACAGCAAAGACCAGTGCCAAGCAGGTCTTTTCTATGTAGCTATAACTTTCTTTAGTTCTAATCAGCCTCCTACTTAGGTAGTACAAGGCCTGTTCTCTGCCTTCTTCATTTATCTGTGCCAGCATTGCCCCCAGGGAACAGTGTGTGGCTGCAATTTACAGTATTAAAGGTCTGCCTTTAATAGGTGCCCCCAGCACTGGAGGGGTCTTGAGATATTCTTTCAGCTTCTCAAAAGCTTCCTGACAGCCATCGTCCCAGAGGAACGGTACATCTTTCATCATGAGCTTGTGAAAGGGGTGGCATCTTCCCGATAGATTAGATATAAATCGTCGGATGTAGGCCAGACGCCCTTGCAGGGATCTCAACTCGTGCAGATTCCTTGGTGGAGGGAGCTCCTGGATAGCTTTAATCTTGGATGGGTCGATTTCAATGCCCCTATGACGGACAATAAACCCGAGGAATTTTCCACTGGACACGCCGAAGGCGCATTTCATAGGGTTCATTTTGAGCTCATATTTGCGCAACCTCTGGAACACCATCCTCAGGTCTTGCAAATGGTCTTCTCTTCTGCTGGTTTTCACCACCAGATCGTCAATGTAGCACTCTACTTTCTTGAAGATCAAATCATCAAAGATCTTTGTCATGGCTCTTTGGTAGGTAGCGCCGGCATTCTTGAGGCCGAACGGCATCCTTTTGTAGTGGAATATCCCCTTCGGGGTGCGGAATGCAGTGTGCACTCTGTCTTCTTCAGCAATCCAGATATGGTTGTATCCGGATGACCCATCCATAAATGATAGGGCCTCATGGCCAGTAGTTGCATCGATCATCACCTTAGTGATTGGCACCGGGAAATCATCTTTCGGGCAAGCCTTATTAAGGTCCCGAAAATCAACACATATTCTGATCTGCCCATTCTTCTTCTTTACGGGCACTATATTGGCCAACCATGTAGTATACTGGTTTTCTTCGACAAAGCCTACATCAATCAGCTTGTCAACCTCTTTGTTAATCTGATTTATCAGTTCAGGACGCATTCTCCTGGAAGGCTGCTTTACAGGGTTAGCCTCTGGGTTTATTGCCAATCGATGCTGCGCCACATCAGAACTCAGTCCCGGCATCTCATCATATGTCCATGCAAAGTAGTCTCGAAATTCCTTCAAAAACTGTATATACTGTTCCCTGGTAGCTGGCTCCAGCAGTGCACTGAGGAATGTCGACCTTGGCTCATCTGCGGTTCCCAGATTTATTTCTACAAGCTCATCGACGGTGGCCTGACCTCCATCTTCGACCTCGGGCGGGGCTTCTTGCAAGTCAATGAAGCCTCCCGGGATATAATCTTCTTCAGTTTCATGATTTTCTGTTTCATCATATTGGTCATCAGCAGGTGCTGGCTCATCATATACGGCCAAAATTGTTGTATTCTGTTCAGTGTGCCCCGAGGACGTAACTGGATCAGCAGGAAACTCAAAGACGGAGTCTTCCGCCCTTAGAGGCTCTTCTGATGCAGACTCCCTTGAGAGATCATCATTCTGTAGAGCCCGGACTTCTTCCAGGATGCGCTCAAACTCCAAGCATTCCCTCAGCTCTTTGGCTGCTTGGTCTTCATCCGGGGTTCCCGTGTCAAACTTTGCTTCAGCATGGAACAGATCTTCTTTGGAAGGTAGGTATTCCCAGCACCAATCTTTCTTTGTTTCATCAGACGTTCCCGTCCCTGGCTGATTGTCTGGGGCTTCATTGTCTATTATGGACTGATAAATGATTTCTTCATCTTCCGAAGGGTACGGGTCATAGCCCACCCCAGGGGAATCTTCATGCTGGTAGAAGGTAGAGATGACATCCACCTCGGCCTCATAGTATTCTTGTAAAGTATAGCCCAGTCCCGGGTGCTGTGTGATCTTCCTCAATTCTTTATTATCTCGAGGCGGATCCCATAACTCCTTGAATGCTTTCTTCTGGGCGGCAGACTGTAGCGATGGCATCTGCATCTTAGAGAACATCTGCGAAACCCGTCGGGTAGTATAGTCCAAGCCCGTAATCGGCACCATCTGGTTTGCAGCCTCTTCATGGACCATGCAGTCTTGATCATCTTCCTCGACTGACTCCCTAGTGTAGAATATGGTAGGAGGTTCGCAGAAGCGAGGGACTTTCATAGTCTTCAGTGGTAGCACCGTCTGGTACTCAAGGCTGACGATGGGTTTAAATAAACCCTGCGGCACCTCCACTTGTGTGTACTTTTCTTTCATTTCTTCATTGATAGCATCCGGGTGAATGCTAGGAGGGGTGATCCGAGCAAAGTCACCGGCATAAGAGATGTGAGCTACCTCATGCTTTTTAATATAGCCCTTTGGTGGCGGTGGAGACCAATCTCTTGCCTTCGTCGCCGGCTTTTTCTGTCTGACCACAGCCTCTTTCTCTTCACCCTTTCACGACACCTCCGTGTAGTAGGACGCATCGAGCATATGGCACTCGAATACTTCGAAGGGATGCAGATCCGCAAACACCCTCTCTTCTTTTCCTTCATGGCAGTATTTGATGCACTGATGTAGCGTGAATGGCACTATCTGATATTCATGCAGCCACGGTCTCCCCAGCAGGGCCTTATACGTGGTGTTGGAATCGATCACATAAAATCGTACCACGGTAGTGAGGTCGCCCAATGTGAGGTTGAAATCAGCCACCCCAAGAGGTGTTTCACACTTCTGGTTGAACCCTGCAATTTTCATATCTCTGACCTTGGTAAGCTGCAGATCAAAGTAATATTTCTGATAGATGCGGTATGGGAGGATGTTCACAGCAGCCCCGGGATCTATCAGTATCCTGCTCAGCAGCTGACAGTTCAGGGAACCCTTCATATACAGCGGCCTATTATGACCAGAATTCGGGATTAGCATAGCATCTTCTGTGAATGTGATCGATGGCCCAGAATTCACTTCTGTTAAGAGTGCTTCATATTGTGCCGGCGACTGCAAGGCATCCACAATTGCTTGGCGGGCTTCTTCACTCAGAGAGAGGATTTCCCAGATGGAGAACCTGGTAGGGAGCTTCTTCAACATCTTCATGATTCGACTGCCTACCCGGACATTAGATAGTCTCATTTCTTCTGCCCATCGGGGTCTTGGAGGTTCATGTGGTGCCTGTGGCCTTTGCTGCCCAGTCCCAGTTTCATTCTCTTCCCCTGTTTCCCGGGAGGCTTCTTCTGTAGCAACAGCTCCTGGCTTTGCTAGAGGGTCACTTCCTTCATTTTCTTCATGTTGCTTCTGCTTCCTAACTGCAGTCTGCTGGCATTTATTGCTTTTAGCTGGGGCAGTGTGAGCCAATTGCTCATTCTCCAAACTGGACAAGAATTCCAGGAATGAAGGAGCCTCTTCTTTCTCTTGGTATAAGCTGGCAGGGGGAGGAACCTGGACACCTCGTACCTCTGATTCTGGGATCTGGTAGGGTTGCTCCCCTCTGAATATAATATTATGATTAGCTGGTGGTGGGCGCCCCCATCTTTTCCCAGAACGTGTTGCATGGGCTGAGGTAGAGGCCTCAGCATGGTTGGATTCTAGCGGGGCATTTGATGCTTCAGCCTCATCATCCTCCCCGGGTAAGGAAAAGAGCACTGACAGGGTGTTACATTATACTGTCGTGACTTTCTTTCCCTTTTTGGGCTTGGGCCGTTTCTTCTTCTTCTGGGAATTTGGCTTTGCCAGCTCCTGCCCCCAGAAGGGCTCAGTCTCATCTTTTCTTTGTTCTGCCTCAGGCTGCTCTTCAATTTTCAATTCTTCGAGCTGCTCCCAGAGTATACAGTCTTTTACCAGCAGGTGTTTGGGCTTTTTCTGCTCATATTCATCGAGCTCATTGATATACTGCTGTAGACGCCTGGCTGCAGGACTTACTTCTTTATGTGCGGGTAGGGGAGTTTGTCTCCTCCGATTGTGAGTAGGGATCCGGATGACTGGCCCGGTCTCAGCTGTGCGCCATACTGGCTTTACTGGAGGCGGTTCAGGCCTTGGTGTGACACCTCGAATAATCACCCCGTTGGCACTGGCTGCGGGTGTTTTCCTTATATTCTTTATGGGTTTCGTCTGCCATCCCTCCTGATCCTTCAGTGGGGTGAGAAAACAAGCTTCATAGGTATGCCTGGTACATTCCTCAACGGCTTCCTTAGGCAGCTGCTGGTAAACTGAGATCATATTGGCGGCCATTCTCCAGGGCGGAGGCTCATGTGGATGAGGTGGCTTTACCTGATAATCTCCCAGCTGCAGCTCACCCTTTTTAACCATTCCTTCCATGATGTCTTTGAAGACATAACAATCCTCAATTGCGTGCCCCAGCGCACGGTGAAATGGACAGAACAGCGGATCATCTTTCTTTGCCTCATCCTCGGGTCTCTTCGGCACAGGCAATGTTACCTTGTTGAACTTATATGCCCAGTTAAATAGTGCTGCCGTCTTCTCCTTTGGAAAAGAGTAAGCCTTCTTCATCTTATCTCTTAGAGAGACCTTGTCTTTTCTTTCTGCTGCACCCTCGGGCGGGGGAGCTTCATCTGCCCCCTTCTTCCCTTTCTGCTGCTCGAAGGTTCTGAAATCGACGGTGTTGGCCTCAGAATGTGATGGTTGTCGATCATTAGATTTACCTTTCAGCACATTGGGAACATTGGCGGTTGGACGTTTGGACAAGAACGTCTCAACCTCCGCCACTATATTATTTAATCGGTCAAATGTTCTGACATCTGCACCGATCATCTTTTCTAGCACCTCTCTCCTGAGGCTCTGCTTGCATATCTGCACTGTATCTTCTTGATGAGGGGGTCTTCTGCATCTCATGGCTAAGTTCCTCCATCTTTTGATGTAGTCCAGTGCAGTTTCATCTTGCTTCTGCCTGGTTGCATATAGCTCTGCTATTGTGATTTCTCTTTCAGTGACATGAAATCTGTCGCGGAATTTTCTCTGCATATCAGGCCAATCAACCACCGATCCGGCTGGCAGGCTTGAATACCATTCAAAGGCTAACCCAGTGAGGGACGAGCCAAAGAACTTAAGCAGATAAGCTTCGTCGACTGCCAGGTTGCCCAGGATTGTGGTGTAGTAAGCTATGTGCTCTCTGGGGGAGCCCTGGCTATTAAATTTTTCGAACTTAGGCGGCTTACTGACGCCTGGAGGTAGTCTTTTAGCAGCATATTGGGGAGGATATGGCACCTTGTACACATCATAGGTACTAACATCATCGCCAGTCTTCTTAGACAGCTTCATCTCCACAATTCTTTCAATCATCAGCTTGTGGGCTATGGCTGGATCTATATCTTCTGGGAAGAAGTGAGCTTGTTGCTGACTATGAGGAGTTGTCATCACAGTGGCGCGCAAGGTGGGCGCGGTAGGCTGTGTCTGGGACGCAGAGGGCTGAGCTACTGTTTGCTGTGGAACAGGTTGGCTCGGTGCTTTGCCCTTATCAGCCAGGAGAGGATTAGCTGGAATGGCCGTTTCTGTTGAGCTGGAAGTATGCCCCACAGGCTCGGCTTGCTTGGAGACCGGTGTAGCTTCATGTCTCTCATTGAGCTGTCTTCTGAGAGCATTGATCTCCTGCTGGTATCTTCTGAACATCATCTGGATCATGGGATCCAGGGTGGACGGGATCTGTATATCTTCTGAAGTCCCTTCAGCATCATCAATGAAGGGATTATCTCCCTCTTCCGCTATCACCACATTGACCGTCATAGTGGTGATCTTGCAGGCTTCACCATTAGTCTTCATTTTATCTTTTGCCGCCTGGCCTCTTCTTGTGACAGGCCCGGGTCTGGTTGCCAGCCTGAGTAGCTCGTCCGGTTGAGTTGGTAGCATGTCTTGCCTCCTGACAAGTCCAGCCATGTTACAGGTGAAGATCTGCATCTTTCCCTTCTGCCTGTAGACTTTTCTTTTTGCCTGGTCGGGATATTTGAGTCGGTCAAAGACCGATATTCTTTCTTCAGGTTCTTCCCCACACAGGCCTTCTTTCCCATATCTGGCCCTGCAGCCTTCCCCATGATCATTGGAATCGGAGGAGGAGACTTCGAGCATCACTTCTTGAAGGGTTTCTTCCTCCTCTTCATCCACGGTGCCCAGGGCACGGGATAATCTTTACTGACCGAGGGTAGAATTCCCCAGGTAGTGGAAGTAGTCTTGAGCCACTTGCTTCATCTCTTCTTGATTGTGCCTTTGTGGCTCTGGTTGGAGCATCAGTCTTTCCTGGCCTCTTTGCTGATGAGCCAGTCTTGCCACCTGAGCATTGAGATGCGTGGCTTTGGAATATCTAAATATATCAGCCTGTCTGGCACAGGCTCTTGGTCTTCTTGGAATGGCAGCAGCGACTGGTTCGCTTGTTCTCATCTTTTCTTCTTTCTCAAATCTTCTGTCGCCATCCTGGCAGTAGTTGGCAGCAGCATCATAGTTCTTCCTTTGCCATCTTCTGCCCCCAGCCCTGGGATGGGGGACCGAGAGGTCTTGCTTCCGCTCGTATTTTTTACCCCTCATCCTGGGGCGAACAGTGGTCAGATTTCTTTCTTCATTTTCTTTCTCATCTTTCTTTCCCCAAGCCCTGGGGTAAACAGCAGCATCATCTCTTATGTCTTTTCCTTCTCTTCTTCTGCTTCCTGCCCTGAAGCGGGCAACAGCATCCTCGGTAGCTTTCCCCTCATCTCGAGTTGGGGCCCAGCTCTGAATCTTCTTTGGTCGCCAGACTTGTTTATATCATGCTGGCTTGGGCGCCAACGGCTTCCTCTCATCAGTTTCCCAGTTGGCCCTCCTGGTGGCCAGAACTTGGAACTTGTTGTCGATCTGGATGGTCGGGACAATCCTGTCCGACCGGACTTCTCTCGGGTGACCGTTGAGGTTCACCCTAATATCGCCCATCATCATCGTCTTCCCTGAATTGGAAAGCCGATGGTCAGTAGCAGCATACCGGCTCCTCCGGTTAGTTCTTTTTCCCTTTTGGGCAGCAGCGGGGATCGTGTCCCTTCTTTGAACATGGTGAACATAGCAGGCGACGGCTGTCGAGGTCGTCCTTTCTGGTAAGCTACCCTTGTTATCAGTAATCTTCATCGGGGCACTTGCAGCCGCGCTTTGCTCGTTGTTGTCGACCTGCAGAAGGTCGGTGAAGATGAGGCCCAGGCAATTGGGCAGCCCGACAGCAGGGGGCATCGACCCGAATGACAGCGGTACCGCCAGGTAACCCTCTCGGACATGCACATCGATCAGTTGTTGGTCGAAGCATATGGACAGGAGTCCAGTAGTCATTGTAGCTTCCTGAAAATAAGGAAAGCGCACAGAATCAGAAATTTGAGGGGGGCCCGCTGGGCCTCCTATTTTTGGCGTAGAGATGAAGGGAGACTCGGTCCCACCGGGCGTGCCAGACTTGTGGAACGCGCTTTCTCGTTCTCTTCTTTTTTATATGTATATAAGTATATGTGGATTATTTATTGATTTATTGGCGTGCCAGTCACCGGGGTGACAATTTTATTGTGCGCTCGATTTGACTTTTAATCAGTCGATTGTGAAGTTCGAGTCGGGACCCGAAGTCCGTCATACCATAAAGGCTATGACGTTAATTACGCCCTTCCTAAGAAGGACAACCCTTGATTAAACGCCAAAAATAGGAGGAAGGTAGCGGCAAAAATAAGACTCAAACGAGAGAGACAGTTGGTTCATCAGCAGGGCGTTAAATGGCCTGAGTGAAGCAAGGATACATCAAATGCGGAGCAAATCCAGTGGCATGTCCCCATTACCTTGAACTATGCCAGATGGGGATAGGAAACCACCCATGCAGCGGCAGGGTGGGACCCATAAAAGATCGGGTATATCTAACCCGGAATCCGGATAAGGACCGGTGCGACATGGCATACCCTGTGCAGGCGTGATGTCTTATTGATATCCCCCTTCGGAAGACCATCGGAGAACATGCAAGGGCAGAACTCCATGGGCCAGCGGGGTTAGGAGAGAATACCATGATCACTCAAGGTGATACGAATGAATTTTGGCAGCATATCCCCTTTATCCTGGATTATGCCAAGAGGAGATAAGCCATCATCCACAGGATGCCAGGATGAAAGCCGGAAAAGAAGGGGGGCACAGGGCCCGGGGCCATCACCCACATCCATAGCACCGATTTATGTTCCTTCGGAACCCGTCGGAGCACATGTAGTGACATAGCCCGTTAGGTCCATAAGGTTATAAAGAAATCTAGATCGGAACAGAACAATGTAGGGGAGGTCCTCCCCATTGATTTATTTCCTGAGGGATGCCAAGTGTTCTCCGTATATCCCTTGGATGGGTACAACATGGGGATCAAGGTTTAGGCCAAGAAGAAAGAGGTTCTCAGCGTAAGGATCAGGAGTATGGCCTGGCTTCTCAGCGTGGGCTGAAGGGAGCTCCCGGCGCGCCATGAAGGGGGTTATCGGCTTAGGCCAAAGGGAGGAAGAAGAGGATCTCGGCGCGGGAGTTCCCGGCGCGCGCCGCGCCGGGAACTATTCACGCCGAGAAGGTGCTGGGCTTTGAGCGCCGTGAGGGCTTATGGGGTTTTACGGTACCCTGTTTTGGGGGTTTCTCACGGGATTCAGACATGGCCTGGGGAATGGACTCAGGAGGCAAGTGAGGAAAGAGCCAGGGGCCTACCAGGTTGACAGCAGAGGGTCACAGATGAAAGGGGTTCGAGGGATCAGAGTCACCGGGCCTTCGAGCTCTCAGGAACGGGCTTCACGCCATCAGTATTGCCGACCACCCAGGAGATCGAGAGACGACAAACTCTGATCCCTGCAATGGCCCTAGTGGCTTGAGAAATTTGAGAAGAAAATCACGGACTCCGCGACGTTTAAATCATCGATGACATCGAGGGAGAGAGGGGGGAAACAAGGCCCAGAAATCCACAGTGAGGATTGGGGCTTTGTTGGCTCTGTCCCATCCTAAACAGGCATGCATATAAAGGGGAGCCGGCAGACGATTAACGTGTCGAGCTTGGATGAATTGAATTGGGCGGCATATCCCCCGGGCTTATAGACATGCCAAATAGGGATAGGAAGCCATCCACGTAGCGACGGGATGGAATCCAGATAAACAGCGGGGGATCTTCCCCTTTGAACTCCCTGCTCGGTTGGAGGGTCTATGATATTCATTTTCCCGATGGATAGAGTCAAGCGGGGTGCGTATCGATCACACTCCCTTGGCCTTCCGGGGTTCACCCTATCGGATAAAATTTCGGCAGCGTTTCCCCTTCTTTCGGGTCATGCCAAAGGAAATAGGCCGTCATCCACGGGTACGGGATGATAACCGAAAAGAAGGCTTGGGCTCCCTGATGATGCAGGTGCCCATGGCAATGCTTGCTATCCCCTCAAGAACCGTCGGGGCTTATACAGTGGTATGGCCCCTTAGGTTATAGGGTTATGAATGGATTTAATCTAAGATGATGTAAGGGGGGGTTTCCTCCCGTTAATCTCATCCCTGAGGTACATATGGCGACCATGAATATCCCCTTCAGCCGATATAACAGGTTGGACAAGGGTTGGAAGGCAGATGAAGAGACATGCTCCTGGTATGAGTGTATTGGCCTGAAAGGAGGATCTCGGCGCGAAGTGATTAGCCAAAGAGGGGCTCTCGGCGTAGGAAGATGAACAGGCAAGGGGGTTTTCGGCGCGCTGGTTCCCGGCGTGCTCACCATTACTGCCGAGAAGCTCTGACAGCCCTATTTTGGAATTCAGATCTGATTGGGACCGTATCTGGGGATCAAATCAGTCTGGCATTGTGGACTTTGATGCCATGGCATTAGGATTTTGCTGAGGGACCGAAGGGTCAAGGTCATTACTTATCAGAAGCTCCTGGGATCACATTCGTCTACAGACGGGACACATCTTCTATAGCCAGCAATTCAGGAAATCAAGAGATTGTTGTCTCCGATTCCTAAACGGCTTGGGGGCCTCCCAAGAAACTCAGATGCCTGCGAAGAATCTGCCATCGAGACAGGAGGGGAGAGGGAAACAGGACCCAATAACCCATTAGATAAGGATTGGGGCCCTGACTTCCTTCCTCTTTGAAGCACAGACTCACGGGGATGACTCTGAAAACCGAAACATCTAGAATATTGGACGTTCAGACGAAAGATACATTCATAGAAAGATAGAGGGAAAAACTTTGATTGCCTAATATCAAGCACGGCAACCACTAAATTTCATTTCATCTCATTATCACCACTTACATCGACTGCAAGGCTAACGCCGAGAAACGGGTAAGGGGAGGAACAGAGGCAGGGAAGAAAAGAACTCTCGACCTCATCTGAATAGCTAAAGCATGAAGGCATATACCATTACATACAGAGGAAATCAAAATAAAAGCAAACATGGGGGGGGGGGGGGAGGGTGGAGCATTGACTCCTCTCCCTCCCCCGAGCAGCCCACCTGGAGCTTCTTCTTCTTCTTCTCTTCTTCTTTCTTTTCAGTAGGGCCTCTTCTCTCTTTTCTATCTGTTTTCTGGATGAGGTTTTTTTTTCTCTCCTCCGTCTCCTCTCTTTTTTTTCTCGAGAGAAAGGGGGTTTTTATAGGCATAGCACCCCCTCCCTATCGGCATGATCATCTCGGCGCCCGGTTGATGAGCTCCCGGCGCACCTTGTTCGGAGGCAATAGGCTTCCCGACGCGCCTTGTTCGGAGGCAATAGGCTTCCCGGCGCCCCTTCCTCATATGGGTCTTGTTGGGCTCTCGGCGCCACACGGCTGGGCCCGTTTAGATCCTTTAGTCTTTTATGCTTCCTCACCAGTAAGCTTGAGCTGTTAAAGCCGCTTAATCTGTCCCTTCATTTGTCGGTCCCTCGAGTCCGTCAGGCTAGGCGAAGGCCCATCAATTGGTGAGTTAGCATAGCTTCATCAGAATATTTCTGGGGATTTTCATCAGTCAGTGGACTGTAGTTCTTCATCAGTACTGCCGTCTGAGCGACGACAACATTGGACATCAGCTTGGCCGGGGAGGGCTTCAGCCGGGTGGTAGCTTCAGTGATAAATCTACTGTAATCCTGGTCTTGCAGGGACTTCCGGGATCTTCATCTTTCACTCAATCTTTCATTATGTCTCGTTTCTATTGTCTGTTATATTTCAGGTGTCAACAGAAGTGTACGCTGCATGTTGCGCCACTGAGCACGTTCGGCAGCCATCGTCCTACAATTACAATAACTAGATCAATACGTGATCTCATTTAGAAGCTAGCATTTCTATGTTAACTTTAACCCTTGGTTCTACCCAATCTCACCGGTTAAAGGTTAAACCTATCCTTGGACTTGGGTTTTCCTAGGAATTGAATACCCTAGGCTCTGATACCACAAAAACTGTCACGCCCCGAGCGCGGAAGGTACTCGGAGACGCGCGACGAGTTTATATCAATCATGTCAATCAGAGTATTAGTGTATTCGACTCCAAAATCAGAGATGCGCAAAAGTAAAGATAACCCAATCCTTTATTCCTTCATAAGAATATGTCTATTACAAACCTTTGAAGTACTAACTAAAATAAAGGGAAAAATACAAGGTTGACTCAAGAAAATATGAAAAAAACTAGATAACACGGAAGAGGCTCTATCTCTTTCACTCTTGATTTTCCCCATCCGTTTGAGTTCCCTCATTGTCGGACTTACCTGAAAAGTAGGGAAACACTAAGTGAGCGAACGCTCAGTAGGAAATTATATCTCAAGAACTAGCAAGGGGTTTAAGTGATTACATCTTTCATGAATGCACTATAGCTATGCATGCTCGCATAAAACGACAAGATAGAGAGAGTGTATAACAATAAGATAGCGACGAGAACTAGTCATGAACTTTCAAGAACTTATATCAAAAGATATCAAGATATTCAAGCAAGTGTATTCATCATGTCATATTAGAATTTGGCTATCACGTTCAAGCATGCAAGTATGCAATTTCCCTTTTTCGGGTCACGCAAGTCATGTAATATCAAGTCAAGTACAAGTACAAGATTTGTGGAATGTTCAATCAAGCTAGTCATGCACTTCGGTATAATGCCAATACCGTGCTCAATCAACTCCCATGGGCACAAGTACTTTCGGGTGCTCCTCCCAGGACCAGATCAGGCCCTATATGCGCAGGCATTAATCATGTATTTTAACATCCACTTTTGTGTATAGCCATTATGGAATTTCAAGAAAAAAGCTTGTAGACATGTAGGATAAACTTGGATAGAATAGAGTCCAAAATATGATACTTGACATAGATAGGCGATAATAATGGTACAATCACGATTATCGATAAAACTAGGTGGAATTGATTCCCTAACTTGGGTACCATGACAAACAAGTATGGACATTCTTTATATAGAATTGAGGTCCACAAGAACATCAAGTTTAATATAGAATTGGGGTTTACAAGAACATCATAACAATGTTGATATAGAGTTGGGGTTTACAAGAACATCATGACAATGTTGATATAGAATTGGGGTTTACAAGAACAGCATCAAATGGCATGATAACCTCATCCCGTTAAGAGAATTCTCATGATACACACTTTGCATAACATGAGGGTCGGTATACCATGTTTCTATAGAGTGACATGGCAAAATAGTGTAATGGGTTTTTATGGTACAACCAGCTCAGTCAGCCTTGAGGGAATCCAAGGCTGCGAGGAGACTTACGGAGATCTCTATGACTAACTCGCTAGTCCAAAGGAACGGAATGTCCAATGGAGAGCTTGTATGTCAATGAGAATTGAGGGTAGTGCGATAAAAATATCATGAAACATGGGACTATATTCACGGAGTGGAAATATAGTGCCAATATAGATATATATATATATATATATATATAAAACCCTTCGGTTGACAGTAATCAGTGTAAAACAGTAATACAGAAAATAGTGACTTAAGCTAAGTCATTAATTAAACAATTAATGCCTTACTCAGGGGCGTTTATTCACAATTTGACGACTTATACATTAGTCGTCCTTTCAATATTTCCATTCTACAGAAAATCAATATTCTAGAATTTTAACAAAAACGCGCCCTGGACAGGGGCGTTACTTTTCAATTAGCGCCCTGGTCTGGGGCGTCAGTTCAATAAGAGACGACCTTGTGCAGGTCGTTAATTCAACAATTCATCAATTTTCAGATAATAAAATTTCAGGAAAGCAATTTCATGGTCAGAACAAGAAAAATAGCAGGATTAGAATGGTATGATCATGCATTAATTTAGATTCATGGTTTCATAGTTATAGAATTTTAAACATGGATAATTATCAATTATATGAAATTGACGACTTCTGGGTAGGGCGTCAAAACAAGAATTAGCGCCCTTGTCTGGGTCGCTTCTTTAAAATCACTCAGAAAATATTTGGAAACGCAGTAAAAGTATATGCATGAGATCATGGATGAGTTTATTTCATAATTTATACTAGTTTGGGCTACGTTCTTGAGAAAACCTACCTGATGATTATCTGGGTGAAGATACGTGAAGAGAAACGATACTCTGTTTTGCAACAGAGTCTTCTGATCACCGGCAGAAGAAGAAGAAGATGATGCTTGATGAAGAACCTTCGTTCTTCAGGAAGACAGGAACTCCTTAACCTGTAAGAAGAAGATGAAGAAGCATTCGAATCCTCATGCTTCTGCGGTTTGGAAGAAACAATAAGAAGAACAAAACCTCTCCTTTCAGCAGAACGATAGCTTAAATCGCCAAATGGCGATCTGGGGCGATTAGGAGGGTATTTATAGGATTTTGGGGATCCTAATAGGGTTAGAGTTCTATTGGAAGTAATACTTCCATGATAGAGTCCTTACCATATTCCACCTTCGACGTAGTTATCCAGAACTTGCCCTGGATAAACTCCGGGGTCGAACGAAACTTGAACTGAATTAACGTCCTAAGCGAGGGCGTTAATTTAAATTGACGCCTTGTCAAGCGTCATTTCTTATGTAAAACGCGCCCATGTAGAGGGCGTCACTTATACTTGCCCTTTATTTATTTTCGGCCGTTTGGGAATTGACGCCCTTTGTTGTTGGCGTCCTTTTTATAATTAACGTCTTATGTAAGGTCGTTTCTTTTCGAAGTCGCGCCTTGACCAAAGGCGTTATTTCTTCTTGATTAATGATTTACCCATTTAGGCTCTTTGTCATCTATTTACTTATCTTTTATTTTAATTTGATTTATTTAAAAATCTTATTTTTATCAGGGTTGCTACACCCTCCCCCACTTAAAAGAATTTAGTCCCCAAATTCAATAGTATATATAAGTGGAGAGTGTAGAATATATACCTTATAATAATTCTGGAAATCGCATCCTCATGGATTCCTCGGTCTCCCATGTAGCTTCATGTTCGGAGTTCTTATTCCATTGCACTTTTAGCATGGGAATAACCTTATTCCTTAGAGTACGTACTTCATGATCTAGTATCTTTATGGGCTTCTGTTCATATGTGAGATCCTTCTGGATAACTAGGTCTCCATGTTCAATAATATGTGATGGATCGTGTACATACTTCTTCAACATAGATATGTGGAACACATTATGAACATCGGACAATTGAGGAGGCAATGCGATGCGATAAGCAACCTCGCCAACTCTTTCCAATATCTCAAAAGGTCCTACGAACCTTGGTGTAAGCTTGCCCTTAACACCAAATCTCCGTATTCCACGTCCAGGCGATATCTTGAGAAATACATGATCTCCGACTTGGAATTCAAGATCTCTCCTTCTTGTATCGGCATAAGCCTTTTGCCTAGACTGGGCAACTTGCAGTCTTTCTCGAATCAATTGTATTCTTTCAGTGGCAACCCTTACCATGTCTGGACCTAACAGTTGTTTCTCTCCAACTTCGTCCCAGCATAAGGGTGATCGGCAACTCCTTCCGTATAAAGCTTCGAAAGGTGCCATTTGTATACTTGCCTGGTAGCTATTATTGTATGCAAATTCACCAACGGCAAGTGATCATGCCAGCTTCCATCGAAATCAATGATGCAAGCTCTGAGCATATCTTCAACCACCTGGTTAGTTCTCTCGGTCTGACCATCCGTTTGAGGATGAAAAGCTGTACTAAAGTTAAGCCTTGTTCCCAACGAATGTTGTAGTCCCTTCCAAAAATGAGAAGTAAAACGGGGATCTCTGTCAGACACGATTGAAACAGGAATACCATGTAATCTGACTATGTCCTTGATGTATAATGCAGCCAAAACATCGACTGACCATCTGCTCTTGATTGGCAAAAAATGCGCCGATTTAGTCAATCGGTCAATAATAACCCATATTCCATCATGTCCTCCTTTGATTTAGATAAACCCATGATGAAATCCATACAATATCCTCCCACTTCCATTTAGGGATATCTAGAGGATGTAGTTTTCAGCAGGCTTTTGGTGTTCCGCCTTGACCTGTTGGCAAGTGAGACAACGTGATACATAGTCTGCTATTTCCTTTTCATGTTGGGCCACCAAAAATTTCTTTTCACATCTTGGTACATTTTGGTAGATCTAGGATGAATCGTGTACCTTGATCTATGAGCTTCATCTAAGATCTTCTTCTTTATCTCGGGACAATGCGGTATGCAAGTTCTATTCCTGGACATTAATCTTCCTTCACAAGTTATTTGGAAATCAGATTGTCCTTCCAGTTTGTCTTTGATCTCTACTAATATTGGGTCATTATCTTGAAGCGCTCGTATTTCAGATAATAGGTCTGGATGAATGCTTATATGAGATAATGTGACACATTGAAAGTCTGTGTCCATGCTTATATTGAGTTCAGAGAATTGCTCCAGCAATTTCCATTCTTGAATCATACAATTGGCTAACAGTGCTCTCGGCTTTCGATTAAGGGCATCTACTATATGGTTACCCTTTCCGGGATGGTATTGTATATTGAAGTCGAAGTCCTTGAGATATTCTAGCCAACGTCTTTGCCTCATATTTAGTTCCTTTTGTGAAAAGAGATACTTGAGACTCTTGTGATCAGAGTATACAGTAAACTGTACTCCATAAAGATAATGTCTCCATATTTTGAGTGCAAATACCACCGCGGCTAATTCTAAGTCATGGACGGGGTAGTTCTCTTCATGCTTCTTCAATTGATGAGAAGAATAAGCTATAACCTTTCCTTGTTGCATTAGAACACATCCGAGGCCAATGCCAGAAGCATCAGTGTATACCTCGAATTTCTCACCTTCCATTGGTAACGCTAAGACCGGAGCTGTAGTTAGATGATCCTTGAGATTTTGGAAGCTTCTTTCACATTCCTCACTCCATTCATAACGGATCTCCTTACGAGTTAACCTTGTAAGCAGCACGGCGATCTTAGAGAAATCCTTGATGAATCGCCTGTAATAGCCGGCAAGACCTAAGAAACTTCGGATCTCGCTAGCATTGGTCGGTCTTTCCCAATTCTTCACAGCTTCAACCTTTGATGGATCTACAGATAATCCATTCTTTGATATCACATGTCCGAGAAAAGTTACTTCTTCAAGCCAGAACTCACACTTGCTGAGCTTGGCATATAATCGGTTTGTCCTTAATATTTGTAATGCAATCCTCAAATGCTCCTCATGCTCTTCCTTAGTCTTGGAATATATTAATATATCATCAATAAAAACCACCACGAATTGATCTAAATAAGGTCTGAATATACTATTCATTAACTGCATAAAGGTAGCAGGGGCATTTGTTAGTCCAAAAGGCATAACAACAAACTCATAATGGCCATACCTGCTTCTGAATGCGGTCTTATGAATGCCATCACCCTTGATCCTTAGTTGGTGATATCCTGACCTGAGATCAATCTTTGAAAAATACTTGGATCCAGATATTTGATCAAATAACTCATCGATTCTCGGCAGTGGATACTTGTTCTTGATAGTGAGATGATTCAACTGTCGATAGTCGATGCATAGTCTCATGGATCCATCCTTCTTCTTTACAAATAGCACAGGCGCTCCCCACGGGGAAGTACTCGGTCTAATGAATCCTTTCTTAAGAAGTTCCATTAATTTCTCCTTTAACTCCTTGAGTTCAGCAGGGGACATTCTATAAGGTGCCTTAGAAACATGTCCAGCACCAGGGACTAAGTCGATGGTGAAGGCCACTTCTCTTTGTGGGGGTAATCCAGGCAAATCTTCCGGAAACACATCCAGAAATTCTTGCACAACTGGGATATCTTCTATCTTAGTTTCCTTAGCCTCCTTAATCGTGACAAATGCAAGGAAAGATACACATCCTTTCCTTATTAGCTTGCTAGCTCGGAGAGCCGAAATAAGAGGTGACTCGCTCCGACTCTTAGGGCTAGAATAGACTAGTTCTGGAAAGTCCTTGAAAGTAACCTTGCTATTGCGGCAATCAACTGTTGCCTGGTATTTGGATAACCAATCCGCTCCCAGTATGACATCATACTCCTTTAGATCTAAACATATGAGATCGATAGGAAGATTTCTTCCTTTTACCAAGACTTCACTATTTTGATAATGGTGCGTAATATCGGTTTCGTTTCCGAGAGGAGTAGATAAAATTATTTTCATCCATTCCGGTTCCATAGGTAGTGGGTTAGCAAACTTCTTGGAAATAAAAGAATGTGATGCACCCGTATCAAATAAGACATGTGCATACTTGGAACAAACTTTCAGTGTACCTTCTACTAGTCTGCCTTCTTCTTCTTCGATCTCCTTAATTACGTGAAGACGAGCGTTCTTGGTTACCGGGCACTTTCCGTCACCGGTTTGATCATTAAGTAATGGGCAATCGGGAATCCGATGCTCACGGCTCCCGCAACGGAGACATGCTCCAAGTTTCCTCCAGCACTCTTCGGCTTTATGGCCAACCTCGTCACAATGCTTGCATATTATATTCGAAGGTGTAGTAGTGATAGAGAAGGGCTTGGTCTTCTTAAATTTTTGGTCTTGAGAAGAAGTACCTCCAGTGCTAGGCCTCTTCTTGAAGTTGGGTTTAAAGGAACCCGAACTTGTAACTTGTTCTTTCTTATCCTTCCCACGGATTCTATCTGATAGCTCCGTGGCATCTTCTAACAATTGAGCTCGGCGTACTATCTCTGAGTAGACCTGAATATCCATTAGCGCCAGCTGGGTAATATATTGGGGCCTGAGCCCATTAAGGAACCTCCTAGCTTTCATCTTCTCGGTGCTAACTAAGTGCTTAGCATACCGAGACAATCTAGAGAATTGTGCCTCGTACTCCGCCATCGATAATAACCGTTGCTTGAGTGCGGTAAATTCGGTAGCTTTCTTTTCTTGGACTCGGTCTGAAAAATATTTATTGTTGAAATGTTCAACAAATTCTTCCCAAGTAATTTGGTCTTAATTTATAGTAGTTTCGACTGACTCCCACCAGCATCGGGCATCCCTTTCTAGTTGGAAAGTAGCTAATAAGACTTTATCTTGATCCGTGCACTGCATAACATAGAATATACGCTCCGTCTTCCTGATCCAGTGCTCTGCGTCATCCGGATCAGTAGAACCCATGAATTTGGGAGGGTTCATGTTCTTGAAGACTTGGTGAAGACTTCCGGCTCGTTGTGCACCTCCCTGTGCTACTTGTTGCAGCACCTGAGTCATGCCTTGAAGTGTACGCTGCATGTTGCGCCACTGAGCACGTTCGGCAGCCATCGTCCTACAATTACAATAACTAGATCAATACGTGATCTCATTTAGAAGCTAGCATTTCTATGTTAACTTTAACCCTTGGTTCTACCCAATCTCACCGGTTAAAGGTTAAACCTATCCTTGGACTTGGGTTTTCCTAGGAATTGAATACCCTAGGCTCTGATACCACAAAAACTGTCACGCCCCAAGCGCGGAAGGTACCCGGAGACGCGCGACGAGTTTATATCAATCATGTCAATCAGAGTATTAGTGTATTCAACACCAAATTCAGAGATGCGCAAAAGTAAAGATAACACAATCCTTTATTCCTTCATAAGAATATGTCTATTACAATCCTTTGAAGTACTAACTAAAATAAAGGGAAAAATACAAGGTTGACTCAAGAAAATATGAAAAAAACTAGATAACACGGAAGAGGCTCTATCTCTTTCACTCTTGATTTTCCCCATCCGTTTGAGTTCCCTCATCGTCGGACTTACCTGAAAAGTAGGGAAACACTAAGTGAGCGAACGCTCAGTAGGAAATTATATCTCAAGAACTAGCAAGGGGTTTAAGTGATTACATCTTTCATGAATGCACTATAGCTATGCATGCTCGCATAAAATGACAAGATAGAGAGAGTGTATAACAATAAGATAGCGACGAGAACTAGTCATGAACTTTCAAGAACTTATATCAAAAGATATCAAGATATTCAAGCAAGTGTATTCATCATGTCATGTTGGAATTTGGCTATCACGTTCAAGCACGCAAGTATGCAATTTCCCTTTTTCGGGTCACGTAAGTCATATAATATCAAGTCAAGTACAAGTTCAAGATTTGTGGAATGTTCAATCAAGCTAGTCATGCACTTCGGTATAATGCCAATACCGTGATCAATCAACTCCCATGGGCATAAGTACTTTCGGGTGCTCCTCCCAGGACCAGATCGGGCCCTATATGCGCAGGCATTAATCATGTATTTTAACATCCACTTTTGTGTATAGCCATTATGGAATTTCAAGAAAAAAGCTTGTAGACATGTAGGATAAACTTGGATAGAATAGAGTCCAAAATATGATACTTGACATAGATAGGCGATAATAACGGTACAATCACGATTATCGATAAAACTAGGTGGAATTGGTTCCCTAACTTGGGTACCATGACAAACAAGTATGGACATTCTTTATATAGAATTGAGGTCCACAAGAACATCAAGTTTAATATGGAATTGGGGTTTACAAGAACATCATAACAATGTTGATATAGAGTTGGGGTTTACAAGAACATCATGACAATGTTGATATAGAATTGGGGTTTACAAGAACAGCATCAAATGGCATGATAACCTCATCCCATTAAGAGAATTCTCATGATACACACTTTGCATAACATGAGGGCCGGTATACCATGTTTCTATAGAGTGACATGGCAAAATAGTGTAATGGGTTTTTATGGTACAACCAGCTCAGTCGGCCTTGAGGGAATCCAAGGCTGCGAGGAGACTTACGGAGGTCTCTATGACTAGCTCGCTAGTCCAAAGGAACGGAATGTCCAATGGAGAGCTTGTATGTCAATGAGAATTGAGGGTAGTGCGATAAAAACATCATGAAACATGGGACTATATTCACGGAGTGGAAATATAGTGCCGATATAGATATATATATATATAAAACCCTTCAGTTGACAGTAATCAGTGTAAAATAGTAATACAGAAAATAGCGACTTAAGCTAAGTCATTAATTATCCAATTAACGCCTTACTCAGGGGCGTTTATTCACAATTTGATGACTTATACATTAGTCGTCCCTTCAATATTTCCATTCTACAGAAAATTAATATTCTGGAATTTTAACAAAAACGCGCCTTGGACAGGGGCGTTACTTTTCAATTAGCGCCCTGGTCTGGGGCGTCAGTTCAATAAGAGACGACCTTGTGCAGGTCGTTAATTCAACAATTCATCAATTTTCAGATAATAAAATTTCAGGAAAGCAATTTCATGGTCAGGTCAAGAAAAATAGCAAGATTAGAATGGTATGATCATGCATTAATTTAGATTCATGGTTTCATAGTTATAGAATTTTAAACATGGATAATTATCAATTATATGAAATTGACGACTTCTGGGTAGGGCGTCAAAACAAGAATTAGTGCCCTTGTCTGGGTCGCTTCTTTAAAATCACTCAGAAAACATTTGGAAACGCAGTAAAACTATATGCATGAGATCATGGATGAGTTTATTTCATAATTTATACTAGTTTGGGCTACGTTCTTGAGAAAACCTACTTGATGATTATCTGGGTGAAGATACGTGAAGAGAAACGATACTCTGTTTTGCAACAGAGTCTTCTGATCACCGGCAGAAGAAGAAGAAGATGATGCTTGATGAAGAACCTTCGTTCTTCAGGAAGACAGGAACTCCTTAACCTGTAAGAAGAAGATGAAGAAGCATTAGAATCCTCATGCTTCTGCGGTTTGGAAGAAACAATAAGGAGAACAAAACCTCTCCTTTCAGCAGAACGATAGCTCAAATCACCAAATAGCGATCTGGGTCGATTAGGAGGGTATTTATAGGATTTTGGGGATCCTAATAGGGTTAGAGTTCTATTGGAAGTAATACTTCCATGATAGAGTCCTTACCATATTCCACCTTCGACGTAGTTATCCAGAACTTGCCCTGGATAAACTCCGGGGTCGAACGAAACTCGAACTGAATTAACGTCCTAAGCGAGGGCGTTAATTTAAATTGACGCCTTGTCAAGCGTCATTTCTTATGTAAAACGTGCCCATGTAGAGGGCGTCACTTATACTTGCCATTTATTTATTTTCGGCCGTTTGGGAATTGACGCCCTTTGTTGTTGGCGTCCTTTTTATAATTAACGCCTTATGTAAGGTCATTTCTTTTCGAAGTCGCGCCTTGACCAAAGGCGTTATTTCTTCTTGATTAATGATTTACCCATTTAGGCTCTTTGTCATCTATTTACTTATCTTTTATTTTAATTTGATTTATTTAAAAATCTTGTTTTTATCAGGGTTGCTACAACAGCAAAGGAGCTTATGGACCAGTTGATCAAAGCTCAAGAGAAGGAAAGACAAGAATGTCTCATGGCCGATGATGTTGATCAACAAAGCGACGAAAATGTAGAAGAGGTAAATTCTGATTCTGAAGAATTTACTCTTGATGATCTTGTTGATGCTTATGATGAGTTGGAAAAATAATATAAGAAAATCAAGTCAGAAAATAGAAAATTAAAAAAGAAAACGAAAAACATGCACCATGAAAATAGATCTTGTGATAAATGTTCTGAGCTTGATAACTTGAATGAACTTTTAGAGCATGATGTTGAATGTCACAATGAAACCATTGTTGTTTGAGAAATGAAAATGTTGCCCTCAAGAATAAAATCCATCAATTGGAAAAAATTGAAAAAGATCTAAGAAACAAAATGGAATCAAACTCTATTGATCAGGATATTTGCAATGAATTGATTATGAATGATAAACTTGCAAATGAAAATGAAGAACTTAAAAAGGAGAATAGTGCGATGCTAATTCAGATCTCCCTGCTTGAAAGTAGATTGAAAAATCTTGAAAATCTTGAAAAAGGGAAATCTGTGATTGTTGATGAATCTGATAAAATGCTTGTGCTTGAATAAGAAATAGCTAACTATGAATTGCACATTGCATCCCTTGAATCTGAAATTATTGACTTGAATGCATCCTTGTCTAAGTTTGTAAATGTGAAAGAAAATTTAAACAAGATATTGGGGACTAAGGTGAATTTTCAAAGAGAGGGGGCTAGGCTATAATCCTATGAACAAAAAAAAAATTTAAAATAAAGTCTATACATCATTTGTCCATAGTTCAAACATAGCCAGCACATCAAATGGGTCTCCAAACCAATCTGCTCCTCAAACAATAAAGAGATCAAATGAAAATCTGAAAAAGAAACAAAACTTGTATCAAAAGGCTAAAAATGTTGTTGGTGTCACGATGAATACCAATAAAAATCATGCTGTACACACACATGCATCCACAAAGAAAATCTCATGTTTTTATTGTGGTGAACTTGGTCATATGATGTATGATTACCTTTTGATGAAATCTGAAGATCTAGAAGCATGCAAGAACATAAATGGCTTCACAAAGCCAAGAAAGCTTTTGAAAGCAAAAAGAACTCTTGATAACTCTTATGTTCATGCAAGAAGACCATTTGAAAGATTTCCTCCATTGAACTATTTTCATTGTGGAAGGTTTGGTCACAGGATGAACAATTGCTTTAGTTTGAAAAATAAGAACATCTCTTCAAACCCACAAAAATTTCATGCTCATTCTTACAAGAAAAATCTAAAGTCTTTTGGTTATTGTCATTATTGTGGTGAGTTTGGGCATACCATGCATGATTGCTCCTTAATGTATTTTGATGATATGCATGTCCAAAAACTGTGGAAGGCACCCTCTAGAGGTGCAACTAACCATCCGGGACCCAAGAAGGTTTGGGTACCCAAAACAACCAAATGAGAACTTTGTTACAGGATTATCTTGAGGCCAAGAGGAAGGCCTTAAGTCGACTTGGCCAGTTCTGGTGTGATGCCTTGGTTAACATGGGTTTGTCCTTGAATTGACACTGATTTGTAAGTTGGTTGTTCATGTTTGTGCACATTGATTGTGTGAATTCTCAGTTCATGCTGCTGGAATTTAAGTCTCTAATATGCAGGTTTGAAGAGGTTATCTTGTGTGTTTCTTGTGCATCAACCTTGTCTACACTTGTGCTTAGACTTGGTTCTTCATGTGCATTGACCTGTACTACACATGGACAGACCTGGGGTCTTCATGTGTTTAGTGTTGACTCTTTACACAATTGGGCTAAACTTAAATTTTCTGAACTGAACTTTGAACTCATGTCAGCTTGAGTGAATCAGACTTGAATGTAAACTTTAGAAATGTTCTGAATCACTTGCATTGATAGCTGCAACTCATCATACATACTTGCAGCTCATAGGAGATTGTCTTGTGGAAGAAAAGTACTGAAATTGGCCTTCTCACTTGTATTGAATTGAGATTGATATGAAATTAAGTTTCTGATACTGCAGGTTAAGAAAGAAAGTCATATGTGATGAAAAGCCTTAAAGTTAGTTTCTTCATATGCATTGGCTTAATATTGACATGAACTGAGCTCTTTACAGTGCAGGTTTGATTATGACCATCAACCCTTGAAATCATGGTAAGAATTCATTGCAGGAGAGAAAGAAAAAAGTTCAAGAAGACTTCAACGCCAGATTTGATCTACTTCCATTGAGATTTGGAGCTTGTTGATGAAGATTACAGCAAGCGGAATAAAGTGAAGAATTTGAGGATGTCAATAAAGGTAACTCAATGCAAAGGTGAGAAAATAAAGTGTTTGTTTGAAGCTCTTTGGTCTTGGTATCAGATAGTGAATTTAAAATTGCTATTCAATGTCCATGTGTTTGCTAAACTCCCGATGTCATATGTGATTGCATATCACTTTCTGCATATCATTCACATATGACATCGGGGGTTTAGCAAACACATGGGCATTGAATAGCAATTTCAAATTCACTGTCTGATACCAAGACCAAAGAGCTTCAAATAAACACTTTATTTTCTCACCTTTGCATTGAGTTACCTTTATTGACATCCTCAAATTCTTCACTTTATTCCGCTTGCTGTAATCTTCATCAACAAGCTCCAAATCTCAATGGAAGTAGATCAAATCTGGCGTTGAAGTCTTCTTGAGCTCCTTTCTTTCTCTCCTGCAATGAATTCTTACCATGATTTCAAGAGTTGATGGTCATAATCAAACCTGCACTGTAAAGAGCTCAGTTCATGTTAATATTAAAGCAATGAATTTGAAGATCTCAACTTCAACCCAATTCTCCCACAAACCATTTGAAAGCATTTAAACCATGCATTCATGATATAAGGAAACATGATCAGAATTAATAGGAAACATCATTCATGCATTCATGACATGCAAGAGCCAGAGAAAATCTTCAACAGAGCATGAAAATGAAATGGCTATGCATTTACACAACACAAAACCATACAATTAATTTCATATCCAAAAGGACTCAAGGACTCATGAACCTTCCAAAGACTCATGAGTAGCATGCATGAGTCAGCATCAAACATATATGCATGAAGAGCCAGTGCTATACATGAAGAGCCAGTGCTTCGCAACTTGGTAGAGCAACCTATAAGGTAAGATAGTAACATGTGAGTTCATGAAGCAGCATCAAACATTTTCCATTTCTATTCATAACACAATATATTCTAATCATCATGTTTGCCCTTTCGGTTAATTGTGTTGTTAATTGTGGACTAATGTGTTTTGATGATGAATGAATGCATTGTGTATTAATCATGTCTTGGAAAGGTTTTAAATATGTACTTTTTACTCCACATGACTTCATATTGAAATGGTAAGTGAATCTTGAAGTTCACTAATGCTTGAATGAACAACCCAAGTAATGGTTCAATGAATTGAAGACAAGAGATGAAAACAGGTAAAATCATAAGGTAAATGTTGGCATTTGAATTCATTTTGTTATCCTAGACATTTACTCTTAATGATAAGATGAATCAAGGTCATAAGATTCTCAACATTTCAGTGATCAAACAGAAAAATCTTTGAAATCATGTGAGAATTTTGTATTTGACTAATCTGACATATAGTCGGTGTTTTTGTAGGTTGAAAAACTCCAAAACAATCAAGGTTTTCATGGTTCAACTTTTGGTAATGTATTTGGGTTCTTTCTTAGCCTATCTGATTAGTTATTTTGTGTTTTGAGTAGATGTCGACACCAAGTGTCGACATCTGAAACTCAACTGTATGCTTGGGGCGTTTCCAGAATTGCATTTTTGTGGTGTCGACATCAAGTGTCGACACCCACTTATGGAGGTGTCGACACTTGCCAGTGGCATTCATGCAGGTGTCGACACCTGCTAGAAGCAGTTTTGTTTGACTTTGGTTTCCTTGGTCCGAAAGTCTTCTCTAACCTGTCCAATCACCCCCAAATCTATCCTAAATGTATGGATCTGGTCTCTAGAGATTGTGTGGACTGTCCAAGGTTAATTATTTCTTTTATTTGGGTTAATAACTCCTTTAAATAGGAGAACTGTTCTGAGCTGCAGTAAAGAACGATGGCAATGAGCAGAATTCTATCGAGAAGCTAGCATCTGTGAGAGCAAAAACTTACTGCAGCAGAAGGGAACTTCTTCCATTACTCCAATCAGATCCAAGTTTCAAGGTGAAGAGAAGAAGAGTCCTACAACCCTCCAATCAACGATCTACTACAAGCATCATCCTGATCAAAAGCTGCAAGAGCGTTCAAGCTCCAATCATCCGTTCTTCGTCAACAAACTTCATCAAATCTGAACCAATGTTCAAGCACATCTGAAGAAGAGAAAGGGGGAGTTCTAAATCATATTTTATGCTCTTTTGATCTGATCTTTTCTGTTCTTAGTTCATTGTGTGTGAATCATGTTGTAATCCTTAAACTCTTGCACTGAATTTTTTGTGAGTGTGTGGGCTCGTGTTCTATGGCACGAGTGTATGTGTGTGGGTTCGGTGGCCAAGATCGGTTACCGTGTGTGTGTGTTGGCTGTATTTCACAGCGTGTGTGTGACTCACTTCATAGTGAAGTCTTAATCCTCATGAGTGAGGGGTGGACGTAGGGGATACGTTGTGTTCCCGAACCACCTAAAAACTCCTGGTGTCTTTTGTGGTTTGGCTTTCCGTTTGCTATCGAGTGGGCTTCACGGTAAACTGAGAGTACACCATTGTTAATTTGTTTCTCTTGTCCTTAACCACACGTTCCGTCGAGTGTGTTCATGTACGAGTGAGTTATAGTGCTTGCTTGTTTTGTTGAAAAGAATTTTCATAACAAGATATTTTTAATTGGCCAATCAATTCACCCCTCCCCTCTTGATTGCCACCCTTCGGGACCCAACAATTGGTATCAGAGCTTTGGTCTCTGGTTGAGTCGACCTCACGGTCGTAGAGTTGATCCCTGTCATGGCAAACAGAGGGATGATGCCTGAAGGGCATTCGGTTCACAGACCGCCATTTTTCGATGGAACTAATTATACGTACTGGAAAAATAGAATGCATGTTTTCCTACGTGCTCAAGAGTATGAAGTATGGAATGTGATAAACAAAGGTCCTTATAAGTTGCCTGAAAATGAAAATGATTGGGATGCTGACCACGTCAGTAGTTGTTCGGTAAACTTTAAGGCCATGAATATAATACAATGTGCTATACATCCAAGTGAATACTCACGAATCTCTATGTGTGCTTCTGCGCAGGAAATGTGGGATAAGCTTCGCTTGATATACGAAGGAACATCTGAAGTAAAAGAGACCAAAGCAAATCTTCTGGTTCGAGATTATGAATTATTCATGATGAAGCCAGAAGAATCCATTTCATAAATGTTCGCAAGGTTGATGGAGATCACGAATGGTTTGAAAGCTCTTGGAAAGGAGTATTCTAACCGAGATCTTGTGAGGAAGGTTCTGAGATCTTTATCACCACAGTGGCACACAAAGGCCACTGTCATTGAAGATTCAAAGGATCTCAGCACCCTCACCCTGGATGAATTAGTAGGCTTCTTGATGACTTATGAAATAAACATCAAAAGGAGCGAAGAGGATCACAAAAAGAAAAAGGTCGCCACAACTTTGGCATTGAAGGTAAAACCGCAAGAATCTGAAGAAAGTGAGGAAGGCTCCTCAGCCAACACTGAAGATGAGGAGCTTGTTGCAATGATCACCAGAAGAGCTAGAAAATTCATCAAGAACACTAGGAAGTTCGGTGGTCAGTTTAGAAAAGGACCACGATGGCAAGGTCCTAAGAAAAATGAAAGCAACAAGAAAGATGAAGTGATCTGCTATGAATGCAAGAAGCCCGGTCACATGCGGGGCGAGTGCCCTGATTTGAAGAAGAGATTCAAGAAAGGTAAGTTTAAGAAGCCAAAGGCCATGGTCGCTACATGGAGCGACGAAGATGAGGAAGGATCCGAAAATGAGGATGACCTGGATGAACTTGTTCAGAATCTGTGTTTCATGGCAGACGAGGACAACTCAAATGAGGTAGATTCTGAATCTGAATCTCTTACATGTGAACAATGGCAGATTGCTTATGAATCATTATATGGAAAATGTAAAAAGTTTAAATCTGAAAACAAACTTCTAAAAAAGAAGTTGGAACTTGTTGTTCATGCTAAAAATCCATGTGATACTTGCAATTCCATGAAAACTGAAATTGAAAATCTCAAGAGTGAAAATGAAATCCTTTTATCTAAAGTTGAATTGTTTGAAGAGGAGAGCTCATGCATGCGTGAAGATCATACGACTTTTATCAAAATGCATGAAGACTTGAAAAAGAAATTGGAACAAGAAAGGTTAGAAAGAACTGCATGTAATCAAACCAAGGAGAATGCTGAAACAAAATCTGAAATTTTGATGCATGAAATAAATGAGTTAAAGAATGCTCTTGCTACATTGGAAAAAGGGAAACAATTGATGAACAATCATGTGGATCATCATGAAGGAAGTTGTCAAAAGAATTTTGAAAAGAGACAGGGTTCTCAATCAAAAATATACATGACGCCTTGGGTTCCAAGAAGTTCGGTTCCCTCCTCTTCACACACACATGTGCATCAAGCATCTATGAATATGAACAGGAGAAAAAACCGTCAAAATAAATTCACTACGTGCTATTATTGTGGTAAATTGGGTCATGATATGTATGATTGCAGAACTATGAGGAATGATGATGAACACTTTGCTAGAATGATGAATAGGTCACAAAGACCTAATGTGTCTAACCATCGTGGACCCAAGCTTGCTTGGGTACCAAAAACCCCATAAGTACCTTCTTTGGTTGTGCAGGTCTGCCTTGGAGCTCAAAAGAACAAATGGTACCTGGACAGTGGATGTTCAAGACATATGACGGGCAACAAGGAAATGTTTGCAGACCTACAAGAGAAGGATGGTGGTATGGTAGCTTTTGGGGGAAAAGACAAAGGTAAGATTGTTGGAGAAGGTATGATAGGTAAGAACCAAACTCATGCTATTGAAAATGTTTTGCTTGTGAATGGCCTGCATCATAATTTATTAAGCATAAGTCAACTCTGTGACAAAGGTTGCAATGTGGTTTTTGACTCTATTCACTGCACTATGGTAGATAGAAACTCTCATGAAATAAAGTTTATTGGGTCAAGACACAATAATGTATATATGATTGATCTTGATGATGCTTCTCATGATAAACTATGCTTAGTTACTAAAAATGTTGATGATGCTTGGCTTTGGCATCGCCGTCTTGGGCATGCCAGTTTCAATGTGATGCTGAAATTGTTCAGAAGTAATTTGGTTGTTGGATTACCCAAGCTGAAGTTTGATGATGGCAAGATTTGTGGAGCTTGCAGTAGAGGCAAGCAAACAAGAACTTCTTTCAAATGTAAAAGTAATGTGACTACCTCTAGGCCCCTTGAGCTGATCCATATTGATTTGTTTGGACCAAGTAGAACACATAGCTTGGGTGGTAAGTTGTATGGGTTTGTAATTGTGGATGACTTTTCAAGATACAGCTGGGTACTCTTTCTTACTCATAAAAGTGATGCCTTGATGGAATTTGAAGCCTTTTGCAGGATAGTTCAGAATGACAAAGGATGTTGCATCAAGACCGTGCGGAGTGATCATGGTAAGGAATTTGACAATAATGAGTTCAATAATTTTTGCAGGGCTCAAGGATATTTGCACAACTTCTCCGCACCAAGGACTCCCGAGCAAAATGGGGTTGTTGAGAGAAAGAACAGGACATTGGTTGAAATGGCCAGGACCATGCTTAATGAGAACAATTTGCCGAGGTATTTCTGGGCTGAAGCCGTGAACACTGCATGTTATATAATCAACCGAGCCATGGTAAGGCCCTTGTTAAAGAAAACACCATATGAGCTATACCGAGGTAAGAAACCAAATATTTCTTATTTCAAACCTTTTGGCTCTATTTGTTATATCCATAACAACGGTAAACAAAATCTGGCAAAGTTCGATTCCAAAAGTGACAAGGGGATATTTCTTGGATACTCCCTTAGCTCTAGAGCTTATCAAGTGTATAACTTGAGAACTCTAGTAGTTGAGGAAAGTCCTCATGTCATTGTTGATGAATCTTCCTCCACGAATACTAATGAAAAGTTAATTGTGCAGGAAGAAGCATCTGAAAATGATGATACCGAAGAACAGGTTGTGAAAGTTGATACACCGGATGTTGAAAAACAACATGATGTTGATGAAATTCAGCAAAATCAAGTTGAACAGTAACTACCAAGGCAGTGGACCTTTCCAAAGGACCATCCACCGGAAGTTGTCATTGGCAATGTAGAAGAAGGGATAAGGACGCGTTCCTCCTTCAGGGAAGTTGAAAATCTGGATTACATAGCTTTACGCTCTCATTTTGAACCTCACTCCTTAGATGATGCCTTAAAAGATAATTCCTGGATCATGGCTATGCAAGAAGAACTACACCAGTTCCAAAGGAATAAAGTGTGGTTCCTCATGCCACGTCCTAGAAACCATTCAATGATCGGAACCAAGTGGATCTTTCGAAATAAAACAAACGATCAAGGGGTGGTAACTAGGAACAAGGCAAGGCTTGTAGCCCAAGGCTATCGCCAAGAGCTAGGAATTGATTTTGATGAGTCCTTTGCTCCAGTAGCAAGACTCGAGGCAGTGAGGATTCTTTTAGCATTTGCATGTTGCAATAACATCAAATTATTTCAAATGGATGTTAAAAGTGCTTTTTTAAATGGCTATATCCAGGAGGACGTATTTGTGGAACAACCACCGGGATTTGAAGACACGGAGCATCCAGATCATGTCTACAAATTAGATAAAGCTCTTTATGGTCTAAAACAAGCACCCCGTGCATGGTATGAACGGTTGAGTGAATTTCTCATTCATAATGGATACAAACGAGGTAATGTTGATCAGACCCTTTTTACAAAAATGAATGGTAAGGAAATTCTAATCGTTCAAGTGTATGTTGATGATATCATCTTTGGTTCCACAAAAGACTCACTTAGTGAAGATTTTGCAAGATTAATGCAAAGTGAGTTTGAAATGAGCCTTATGGGAATGTTGACATTCTTCTTGGGATTGCAGGTGACACAGACGGCTGATGGCTTGTTCATAAATCAACAGAAGTATGCTAAGGAGCTGCTCAAGAAATTCAATCTGTCAACAAACAAGCCACAACCAACTCCCATGTCCACTTCATTAAAACTTGATCAAGATGACCAAGGTAAATCAGTCAACCAAACTTTGTTCAGAAGTATGATAGGATCATTGCTATACTTGACTGCCAGCAGGCCCGACATTCAATATGATGTATGCTTGTGTGCTAGGTTTCAATCAAATCCTAAAGAATCTCATATGTCGGTCGTAAAGTGTATTTTTAGATATATAGCTAGTTCGTGTGATTTGGGTTTATGGTTTCCGCGTACTTCATGTCTTGAATTAATTACTTATTCTGATGCTGATTACGCGGGTTGTAAAATAGACCGGAAGAGCACCAGTGGGCACTGTCAGTTCCTTGGAGGCTGCTTGGTGTCATGGGCCTCCAAGAAACAAAATTATGTGGCATTGTCAACTGCCGAGGCCGAATATGTGGCCGTAGGAAGTTGTGTAGCCCAAGTGCTCTGGATACAACAACAAATGGTTGATTTTGGCATCACACTAGGAAACACGGCCATTCTATGTGATAACACCTCTGCTATTAATTTATCTAAGAATCCGGTGCATCATTCTCGCACAAAGCATATTGAAATTAGGCACCATTTTCTGCGTGATCATGTAAGTCGAGGTGATGTTGAAATAAAATTTGTTGACACAAATAATCAAATTGCCGATATCTTCACTAAACCTCTTAATGAAGACAAATTCACTTCTTTCAGAAGAGAGTTAGGCATTTGTCGTTTGGTTTGTTAGTAGGTGTCGTGCATTGTTTGTGTTAGTTTCATGCATTTGCATACGCATTTCACCACTAGATTAGTTGTTCTTGATCATGCATATTCATCAACTTGGGTTGAATGTTGCACAATGTATGTCTGTATGGTATTTACTCAGGCATGTTGTATGTATTTTTTTAAAAACCATTTGATAATCTCCCTTGATCTTCTATGACTATACAATTCTTGTTTAATAAAGCAATGCCATTAGAAGTTCATACAAGTCGGACAGGAATGTCGGTTGAGGATTTAAGCCTAAAATGTCAAATATGTCAAAGAATTCCCAAATTGTTCTCTCCCTGATTCTTTGCTCTCGTTAAATTCTGTAATCAATTTGGGGCTCCAGCCTTATTTCTTAATATTGAAAATCCAAATTTTCCACACTTTACTGCATTTTTTTTTGTGGTTGCATAATATACATGGAGGTGTCGACACCAAGTGTCGACACCCCCTTCTGCTCGTGGGCGGTAGGGTGACCAAAGGTGTCGACACCCATGTCGACACCTCCGATCACGTTCGTAGCGAACCGATCGGAAGGGGTTATAAACCCCTTTCCAACCCTTTGAACCCTCCAAGATTCAAACCCTAACGCCCCTACACTCCAAGTGCTGCCCTCCTTTCACACCTTTTCCATCTTCTTGGCACTCCATCACCATTTCTAGCCCTAAACTAAGCGGACACATAGCGGCACCCGCGTTCTCCATTGTTCGAGCATCTGTGGATTTTCTTCGGCCCTTGTTCCCTGAAGAGTGGGTGACGTGTGGAGGTTCTCACATCTTCGGTAAGGGGTTTATTGCTCTCTCTAGCAATCCTTATTTTCTTGCTCCATATCTCCCCTTCGTGTGTTCCAATGGCACCCAAAAGGCGAGCACTCGGAAAGGAACCTGTTGAGGACCGTCGATCATATGAGGTTCGAACTAAAACCCAGGAACAATGGGCATTCAGGCAGCAACCAACCCCGGCACAATTTAAAATGATGGAACGGAAGGTTCTTCATCCTAGGGCGGTTGATTTCCATGATATTTCAGAAGTTCTTCCTGAACTGGCCTCCTTATTACAAATTCAGCAGGGTCTAGTTTCGTTCATGGCTGATCATAGCAAGGTTTATCATTCACTTGTTCATCAATTTTATGGCAACATGATTTTCAAGTCTAACAAGTATATGACTCGGATGAATGGACAATCGTTTCTTATTTCAAGTGAAGTTATGTCTATCGTATTTAAAATGCCTGATGACGGTGATCTGTATGGAGAAGCCATGTGTGATGAAGAAGTGGTTTATAAATTACTTACGGGAGAAGATTTGGGCAACAGATCTATTATTGGCTTGAATGCAAATCGCTTTCCTCCTTTGCAAAGGATTCTCCATCATATGATAACCACTATACTTCTTCCAAAAGGAGGTGCCCGGGAAAAAGTCACAGATCAGCAGATTTTCATTATATCTAGCATTATGCAACGCCGGCCAATTAATTTTGCAGCTCTCCTTACTGGACACATCACTAGTTGTTTCCATCAACGCAACAGAACACTGCCTTATGCCGCTGCACTTTCTCAAGTATTTGACTGTGCCGGTCTTCCCTTGCATAAGGAACTTTGTCAGAATTTACGCAGTGGTGATATCTACACCGTTCACTCCATTTGCAAGAACATGGGTTATAAAAAGACCCCTCTAGGACACTTGATTCGCACTCTGAAATCTATGAAAGGGAAGGCACAAGAAGCTGATTCTGATGAGGACGAAGAAGAAGAGGTTCCCATTGCCCCCGGGGAGCCGTCTCAGACTCCCACCGCCTCACCAGATACCTATGAGACACAATTGACATTGCAGACTTTGAGCGGAGATGTAGGTGAGCTTCGGGAGAGTGTGGATTCTCTCACTACAGATGTTGCAGAACTGAGGCTGAATCACACCACTTATCTTCAGACTTTTGAATCCATCAATCACTCCCTTGACTATCTCAAAATGGCCATGGATGCTCACCACCAACAATTCTCTGATATGTTTGCCTTTATTAGCCACAATCCTCCTCCGCCTGGCCCCGGTACCGACTGAGTCTTACACTTCTATATGGCTGTTGCAAGAACCCTGTTTCCTCTATTTTTGTTGATGACAAAGGGGGAGAGTTATCTTATGCTATATGCTATGTATGTGTGCATGTGTGTTAGTAGTATTGCATGACTGTATGGCTCATATCATCTCTAGTTGGGTCAATAGATCTAGTGTCGGTCGGTCTTGCATCTTTGTATCTTTTTGTGTCTTTGTTCGTCTGTCATTGCACGGTCATCATGCCTTGCATTATGTTATGAAAAACAACTAAAAAGGCCTTATAATATGGTTGTGGGAATCCTGTTGTGGTTGTGATTGTCCATCTCAATCGTGTTATATAAATGCTTGTGGTTCATTGCTTGGATGAGAAATGATTGATTTGGTTGTCGAGATTAATCTCTAATTCCCTCAAACACATAGCATTATTGTCATCATCAAAAAGGGGGAGATTGTTTGCCCTTTCGGTTAATTGTGTTATTAATTGTGGACTAATGTGTTTTGATGATGAATGAATGCATTGTGTATTAATCATGTCTTGGAAAGGTTTTAAGTATGTACTTTTTACTCCACATGACTTCATATTGAAATGGTAAGTGAATCTTGAAGTTCACTAATGCTTGAATGAACAACCCAAGCAATGGTTCAATGAATTGAAGACAAGAGATGAAAACAGGTAAAATCATAAGGTAAATGTTGGCATTTGAATTCATTTTGTTATCCTAGACATTTACTCTTAATGATAAGATGAATCAAGGTCATAAGATTCTCAACATTTCAGTGATCAAACAGAAAAATCTTTGAAATCATGTGAGAATTTTGTATTTGACTAATCTGACATATAGTCGGTGTTTTTGTAGGTTGAAAAACTCCAAAACAATCAAGGTTTTCATGGTTCAACTTTTGGTAATGTATTTGGGTTCTTTCTTAGCCTATCTGATTAGTTATTTTGTGTTTTGAGTAGATGTCGACACCAAGTGTCGACATCTGAAACTCAACTGTCTGCTTGGGGCGTTTCCAGAATTGCATTTTTGTGGTGTCGACATCAAGTGTCGACACCCACTTATGGAGGTGTCGACACTTGCCAGTGGCATTCATGCAGGTGTCGACACCTGCTAGAAGCAGTTTTGTTTGACTTTGGTTTCCTTGGTCCGAAAGTCTTCTCTAACCTGTCCAATCACCCCCAAATCTCTCCTAAATGTATGGATCTGGTCTCTAGAGATCGTGTGGACTGTCCAAGGTTAATTATTTCTTTTATTTGGGTTAATAACTCCTTTAAATAGGAGAACTGTTCTGAGCTGCAGCAAGAACGGGATGAGCAGAGTTCTATCGAAAAGCTAGCATCTGTGAGAGCAGAAACTTACTGTAGCAGAAGGGAACTTCTTCCATTGTTCCAACCAGATCCAAGCTTCAAGGTGAAGAGAAGAAGAGTCCTACAACCCTCCAATCAACGATCTACTACAAGCATCATCCTGATCAAAAGCTGCAAGATCGTTCAAGCTCCAATCATCCGTTCTTCGTCAACAAACTTCATCAAATCTGAACCAATGTTCAAGCACATCTGAAGAAGAGAAAGGGGGAGTTCTAAATCATATTTTATGCTCCTCTGATCTGATCTTTTCTGTTCTTAGTTCATTGTGTGCGAATCATGTTGTAATCCTTAAACTCTTGCACTGAATTTTCTGTGAGTGTGTGGGCTCGTGTTCTGTGGCACGAGTGTATGTGTGTGGGTTCGGTGGCCAAGATCGGTTACCGTGTGTGTGTGTTGGCTGTCTTTCACAGCGTGTGTGTGACTCACTTCATAGTGAAGTCTTAATCCTCATGAGTGAGGGGTGGACGTAGGGGATACGTTGTGTTCCCGAACCACCTAAAAACTCCTGGTGTCTTTTGTGGTTTGGCTTTCCGTTTGCTATCGAGTGGGCTTCACGGTAAACTGAGAGTACACCATTGTTAATTTGTTTCTCTTGTCCTTAACCACATGTTCCGTCGAGTGTGTTCATGTACGAGTGAGTTATAGTGCTTGCTTGTTTTATTGAAAAGCATTTTCATAACAAGATATTTTTAATTGGCCACTCAATTCACCCCTCCCTCCCCTCTTGATTGCCACCCTTCGGGACCCAACACATCAAAACCATAAGCAAAGACAAAGAGGGAGTGAATGAACCCAACAACTTCGAAGGGATGCAAATCCGCAAACACCCTCTCTTCTTTGCCATTGTGACAGTACTTGATACATTGGTGCAAGGTAGAGGGCATTATCTAGTATCTATGCAGCCAGGGCCGTCCTAGTAAGGCTTTGTATGTAGTATTAGAATTTATGACATAGAACTGCACCGTAGTGGTAAAATCACCCAATGTGAGGTTGAACTCTGCCACTCCAAGCGGAGTTTCACATTTCTGATTGAAGCCAGCAATCCTCATATCCTTCACTTTGGTGAGGTGCAGATCAAAATAATACTTTTGATAGATGCGGTAGGGTAGGATGTTCACAGCAGCTCCCGGGTCTATCAGAATTTGGCTCAGCAGCTGACAGTTGAGATGCCCCCTCATGTATAGAGGCCTATTACGATTAGGGTCAGGAATTAACATGTCATCCTCCGTGAATGTAACAACTGCCCCAGAGTTAACCTCTATCAGAAGTGCTTCATACTGAGCTGGCGACTATAGAGCATCAATAATAGCTTGGCGAGCTTCTTTGCTCAAGGAGAGAATCTCCCAAATAGAAAACCTTGTGGGGAGCTTCTTCAGCATCTTCATAATTCGACTGCCCACACGGACATTGGACAGTCGCATCTCCTCCACCCAGCGGGGTCTTGGAGGCTCATGGGGTGCTTGCGGCATATCTTGCCCTTCTGTTGCTTCTTTCTCCTGAGGGGACCGTTGGGGGGTCTCCGTCAGGGCAGTTATCTCTGGTATTGAGAGAAGGTCGATGTTCGCTTCATCTTTCTCTTTGAACATCGTGGTAGATGGTTGCTGGGTATTTTCATCTTCAGCAGTAGCATTTGGAGCCGGCTGTTTGCCTTCCAGAACGGATAGGAATTCAAGGAATGACGGGGCTTTACTACCCCCTTTTGCTTTTGCATAGAGGCCTGACGGGGGAGGGATTTCAATGCCCCGGACTTCTAGCTCTGGTATCTGGTAGGGTTGCTCACCCCTAAAGATAATATTATGGTTGGTTGGAGGTAGGCCCCCCCCATCTTCTCCCAGAGCGGGTAGCATGCATCGAGGTTGAAGCTTCGGCTTGATTTGCTTCTAGTGATGGAGTGGAAGACTCCCCTTCATCTTCTTCCCCAGGCAGGGTGAACAGTGCTAATAGAGTATTACACTACAATGTGACTATTTTATTCTTATTTCTTGGTTTATTCTTCATCCGACGCCTAGACTCGGCCGGCTTGTGCCCCCAGAAGAGGTCAGCTCCAGCTTCCTCTTGCTCTTTTCCTGACTGTTCTTTGATGGTTAATTCCTCTAGTTGTTCCCAGAGGACATGGCCTTTTACCAATATTGGCTTTACCTCGGGCTGTTCATATTCATCAAGCTGGTTAATGTATTGTTGCAATCATTTTACCTCAGGGCTTATCTTCTCATGAGCTGGTAGGGGGGTCTGCTTCCTCCGATTGTGAGTGAATATTCAGATAACTCGTGGTGACGCCGTAGTGTGCCACATAGGGTTTGTTGCTGGCGGGGCTTGCTTCAGAATGACACCCCAGATGGAGGCCCCTGACACTTCTGAGACTGACGGCCTTCTCTTAGCCTTGGCTGGTACTGTCTGCCATCCCACCTGATCCTTGATGGGGGTAAGAAAGTAGGCTTCGTATGTATGCTGTGTGCAAGTTTCAGCAGCCTCTCCAGACAATTGCTGGTATAGGGAAATCATATTGATAGCCTGCCTCATCACTGGGGGCTCATGAGGGTGTGGGCGATCCACCTGGTGCCCTCCCATTTGTAACTCACCCTTCTTAATCATGCTTTCCATGACGTCCTTGAAGACATAAAAGTTTTCAATGGCATGTCCCAGTGCCCGATGATACGGACAGAACAGAGGATCATCCTTCTTGGCTGCATCATCGGGTCTCTTTGGCTCAGGCAATGTTATCTTGTTGTATTTATATGCCCAGTCGAATAATGCTCGTGTCTTTTCTTTAGGAAATGAATATAACTTCTTCATTTTGTTCCTCAAAGAGACACCTTCTTTCTTTTTCGTTGCCCCTATTGGCGGAGGGGCAGCTGCTACTTTGGTTTTTACTGTCTACTGGTCAAAGGTATTGAAATCAACATTGTTTGCTTTGTTGTGCCCCTTGTGCCTTGATGATGCTGTGATGTTTTGATGATAGCAATATTAGTGTCACCACATAAGATTGCATGATTAATCTATGATTGAGTGCTTGATCTGTATGCCTTGATGATGATTTAACTGATGAGCATTCAGTTGCTGCTTTAGGTCAGTTAAGTCAGTGCACTTATATTTTGTCTAAGGCTAGGGCATTTTTGTCAGTCCGGCTGCTCAAAAACCTCGGTGCATGTCACCGTTCATAGGCATTAAGGTTTGTGCATTCCACTCTCTGTGCACGCAGTCTTGGTGAGTGTTAGGTCGGTGCATTACTTATTCTGCGTCTCATGGTGGCCCGGAGTCGGTGCATGTGTGCGTGAGTCGGTGCATGTGTGCGTCTCACACACACCTTAAGTCGATGCACATGAGCCTTCACGGTCAGTGCAATGCTATGTTTGCTATGGGCTAGCACTACGTCGGTGCATATTCTTATTGTTGTGCTCATTTTCATGCTAGTTGGTACATAGTCGGTGCACATCTCACCAAGGTCCGTGCACGCTTGCCACCTCGCATTCTCAGGTATGTGCACGATCTCATACTTGCATAATAAGTCAGTGCAGTTCATGCATACCGCATACACATAGTCGGTACAATTTATAGCTCCGCATTCACGACAAGTCTGTGCATATATCTGCTTTGTTAACTTGAGCCCGTGCATACATAATCTCATGCTAAATCAAGTCTGTGCCCACCTCGTAACCAATTCAGTGCATAAGAGATTCATGCATCTTAGTCCTTGAAATGTTTGTAGTCTGCATAGTCAGTGCATCTGTTAGTCTTGTGCTGCAAATAAGTCTTTGCATATGCTAGTGTGACAGTACTGAACTCGTGCATATAATACCCTATGTCCGTGTACATCTTTCATGATTGAATGAAGTCTGTGCATATTTTATACATAATTGAAAGACACTTATGCAACAGGCCAATAGCTCATGTTCTTCAATAAGGGAACGTGATCCAATGACGATCCTCACTCAAAGATGCTACCACGTGGACCCTGAAGCTTCCAGATTCTGACAAGTGGCGATTATCTCCTGAAGCTTCCAGGCCAGAGCGTTCCCTCCACACTCCTAGGGCAAGAGCTTGTTAACCTGACTTGATGAAGTATATATATAGTCTGCTTCCTGCAATCAGAAGGATATCTCTCAAAAAGCAGTAGAAGAAAAAGAGAAAGAGAGAGATCGAGAGTAGCAGAGAAACGCAGAAGAAGAATAAGTAGACAGGAAAAGAGAGAGATCGAGAGTTTGAGAAGAGAAGAAGAGAAGCTTCATCTGAAGATTAGTCCCTACTGGAATCTGGATCAAATCCAATCCAGTCAGCTCCTTGAGAGCCATATCTACGCTTTAGTGTTTACAGCTTTCAGTTGCTGTCATTTCCCGTTTCTTGTTTTCCTTTTTATTGTTACTTCAAGCTGTAGCAGAGGAGGATTCCTCTGGACGGGTTAAGATGTAAGCCCCAACGGTTGTAGAGGGGTGGTGTCCTCTGGACGGCGAAGCTGTAATGCTCAGCGGGTCAAGCTGTGTGTCAGCAGATGGCTAAGCTATATTGCCCAGCAGAAGCAAGCTGTGATGCTCAGCGGATGTAGGCAAGCTGTGAGGCCCAGCTGTTAAGCTGTGTATCAGCGAGAAGCCACACTCTAGTTGGAGTGTGAGGTAGACGTAGGTCTGCAGGACCGAACCACCTTAAAATCTTCTATTTATCGTGGTTTGATTGTTTATTCTGCTCCGCTAGATGTATGCTTAGGAATGTTCATGATAGTCTGATCTTATATCTAGTGAGAGATAAGGTTGCACACTGTGCATTTGATTCTGGTCTTGATGGAGTCTAGTTGATTAGATGAACTGAGTCATCTCTTTAGTCTATATGGAGTAGATCAGAAGTACAGTCTCTCAGATCTTCCTTCCATCTTTCGAAGAGTGCATCTAAACTGATTAAGGCTCCCGTGGGTTTTAATTCCACATCTATGTTTGTTATTAGTTTTAATTGGGCATAGTTTTAGAGAGGGATTCATTCACCCCCCCCCTTTTGAATCCATCGCACCGGTCTCATCAATTGGTATCAGAGCGGGTCTCTATGTATTAGATCTAACAATGTACAGAGGATCCTGCTACTTCCGTGGTGCATTTTAGAGTGGATCTAGTTTTGTCACTTTTGGTGCTTCAGTCTTTCTGAGTCGTGTCTTGCTGTACTTCGGTTAATTCCGGTGTACTTCTCATTTCTTTCTATTGATTAATTCATCTCTCAATGGCTCATCCACCGATCTTCAGAGGTGATGGTTTTGAGCTATGGCTGAAAAAGTTGCGTCGGTATGTAAGAATAACCGATCCTGACTTGTGGAAGGTAATGACTCACGGTTCACACAAATTATCAAAAGATAAATCCAAATGGACCGAGGAGGACACATTGAAAGACTCCGTCAATTCTAGAGCATTGAACATGGTAAAAGCATCAATTGACAGAGCACTAATCTCATACGTCTCATCTTGCAGGTCTGCCAAAGAAATCTTGAACAAACTGAAGGATGGCAGCTGCAAAAATGATAATCGATGCATGATGGCTCAAGGAAGTGAACATAGCAGCAATCAAGATGAAGAACATGACAATGATCAGGTAAACATCTTTGAAAACTATGCCCTGGATGATTGGATTGCTGCATATAATGAATTGCTAGAGTCTCATGATCATCTAAGAAAACAATATAAGAAGATGAAAAAGAAAATTGACAAAAATGATTCTAATTCATCTTGTGAAAAGTGCTTGAATATCAATGAATTATATGATAAATGTCTATCTGAGACTCACGTGAATATGAAGCAAATGTGCTTGCTGAAAAATGAAAACCAAGAATATGCCAATAAAATTTTTGAATTAGAAAGTTAGTTAAAGCTGAAAACTGATGAACATCTGATAAACCTTGAAGAGTTGGAAAGGATTAACTCTGATCTGGAGAAATTGAAAGCTGAGAATGGAGAAATTCAGAGGAATAATAAAAAGCTGAAAGCTGAAATAGAGAAAGTTAACAAGGAAGGTGTGCAGGGTTCCTCTCTAAAATCGATCTGCAACAAGTGCTTGGCTCTAAAAGAACGTAATGAAGATCTGTATGATGAAAATGAGGGGCAGAGAAAATTGATTGAATCTCTAAAAGAAGAAAACAAAGAAATGTTGATTGAGAAAATTAAAGTTGAAGAAAGAGAAGATGAACTAATTGAAAGACTGGAATCTATATCCAGTAGTAAAGAAATTGAGAAGCTAACCAATGAGAACAAGGAACTGAAAGAACAAAACAAAAAACTCAAGGTCCTAAATACTGTTATTTCAGATAGGCTTCTGGCTATAGAGAGAGAAAGGTGCGCTAGTAAGGAAATTGAAGCTAGAAAACTCGAGGAGGAAAACCATGAATTGAAAGCTGAAATTGAGAAGTTAAAACAATTAAACACTGGTATGTCTGAACAACTTCTCATATTAGAGAAAGGAAAAATTGCTTACAATGAAGAGACTAACATATTGAGCAGTCTGGAACAAGACATTGAGAAGTACAAAACTGCAAATAAAGTCCTAAGTGAATGCGTTAATTGCAGTGAACAGGAGATAGCCAGTTATGAACTTCACATCACCTTTTTGGAAACTAAAATTCAGGATCTGGAAAAATCAACATCCAAGTCTGCTGAAAATAAGAGAAAAATGAAAGCTGTCATGAAAAGTGAGGATAATAACTCAAAAAAGGGGATAAGTTGCAGTTATGATGTTAAGGAAACTATTAGAAACCAGCTATACACCACCTCGTGCAAAATTCTGAAGTAGCTGGTACCACAAGTCAATCCCCAAAACAAAATGAAGACATGAAAACTTCTTCATCATTTGTCTTTCAATTTAAGGCTCAGAAAAATGAAAAACAAACAAAAGTTGTGAACAAGGGTAAACAATTGAACAAGAATGGTAAGAAAAATATAGTCAAAAATGTCCCTACTTGTGTCTTGAAATATGCTAGCTCTGCTGCATCTGATGGGTCAATGCATACTGCTCATAACTCATTTACTTATTTGTATGCATTTGATAAGAGTGTTTCATGCCATTATTGTGACAAGGTAGGCCACGTAATGGATGATTGTAGATTATTGATAGAAGATGAGCGTGCTAGTGAAATATTGCATTCTAGAAATTCATTTGGTAGAAACCATGCTACTAGGAAGTTTGGTGCATCATGTCATTACTATGGTAGGCATGGTCATCTCATGAATGCATGTTTCATCATGAAACAAGATGATAAAATGCATGCTAGGTCTTCTGGTAATCATCATGGCCCCAAAAGAAACATGTTTGCTTCAAACCAGCACATTATTTGTTTTAACTGTAACAAACGTGGTCACAAAGCCATTGAGTGCTGGTATGGATCTACTTGGGATAAAAATGGTTCTAAAGGTAAGCACGCCAGGTGCTTCGAGTGTGGGAAGCATGGCCATACAGTCGAGGACTGTTGGCATGTTCAGGAAAATTCTGTTAATCCCTATTTTGTCAAATTCTCTGCAAAACGACCTGTGAACTTTTTATGCTTTGACTGTGGTAAGCCAGGTCACAAATCTGCTGAATGTTGGCTGATTAAGAATAAGAAACAAAATGTCCATGAAAACAATAGAACATTTCATGCTCAGGTTCATAGGTCTGATGCTGCTGTTGATATGCATCATAGGACCAGAAAATCTGCTGTTTTATGTAGATATTGTGGTAAATTCGGTCACTTCATGGCCAATTGTTATCTGATAGATTTTGATGACAATGTCACTAAGAAACTGTTCATAACTCATGTTAGGGATAATACAGGACCCAAGGCTGCTTGAGTTCCTGCAGGATCAAAATGATTACTTTGCTACAGGTGTGCCTTGGAATGAATAAAGAGGGGTCAATAAACCAAGGTACTCAAAAATTAAAAGACCCCATGGTCCTGCCCTTCAGGTCTGTTCTGAGCAATTACCTCGAATTCTATCATCTGAAATTGTAAGTTTCAAAGGTTTGAATATCATGTTGATTCGGTCTGTGCTGAATTAAAATCATCTGAAAATTTGAATTGCACATAATGTTTATGGTAATCTCCTTTTGATTGAATTGCATGTATGTTTCATGAGCTTTCATCATAAAACCATGTGTTGCGTTCTCTTTATATACCATGCACTTAGTCAGAGGGAGATTGACTACGTTCCTTTAATTTTCATGATGTTCATGTGTAGTTTTATTACATGTTGCATCTAGACAGAAGGAGCATTCCTGTTTCATCACCTCTTCACCTCTTGAACTCTTTTTGTCTAGCAATCTGATCCATTCTCTGCACTTAGGTGGTTCACCTAAATTCTCTACTGTCTCTACTTGCATAGCTGATCTATCTGTATTCTAGACTCAGCTACTGAAATTGATTCTGCTCCGCATATATTTGATGCGCTTCTCTCCTACTGTTATTTGGTCTACCAGCTTATACTTATCCAACACTCACATCCTTTCAAGCTGGTCTGATTAATCTAGTTCTTGTTCCAGGAATGATAAGCTGTTTAGTTGCATTGTTTGGACTGATCTGAGATCCTTATGTTGCGTACCATGTTTTAGTCTGAATTCTTAAAAGAAATTCCTATCATATAGGTTTAAGAATGTCTACTGATTCAGATTAATATAAGTCTAATGTATTCTCAGATTTATATTCAAATGTATTGAAAGTATCTGAATGATGAGTTTTAATAAATTTTAACAAACTGTGTCATGAATACCCTAGTCTCACCCATCTGTAATCTGAAAATGTGATATCATGGCTACTTTGGCAGAGACACATAGAGTGAGTATTGTTTTTAAACATTAACCTGAAAAATGTTGACTATATAGAAAAATTGAATTCAGAGCAAGGACTTGGTCACTGAGAAACTAGGTTCTCTATCAATGAAATAGAGTAAACCTGTGTCATGAAGTGCCACAGTTATCTCTGGTGAAAATTTATTGAAAAATCTGATAGAGCAATAGCATGTCTGTGTTGAGTAACTGGGGAGTCTGGCCTCTAATCAAGGTGTCTCCTCATGTAAAAAGGCACTTCTATTGCTAACTCTGCTCTCAAAGTTGAGAGGTAATGAAAGTTATCACACTGAGTAACTGGGTCACTTCACCTAAGACGTGTTGTGCCTTATGTAAAAAGGTGTTGATTAACTTAAATTGCTCAAGAAAAATAATGTGCTATCAAAAGAAAATATCTTGCAAAATCAGTCAACTCACATTCTAGTAAGGGTGTTTAATCTCAATTCTACTCTGTGTGACTCTCGAAGGAGTCATCGAGTTCATTTGAGTAAGATAAAAGGTGGTTGTTTTTGAGTATTGCTTGATTTATTGGCTCACCTTTATTAAAATCTACCTTCAGATATGAGTATTGAATTCAATTGACAAATTTGGTATACATCATGGTTAAATCAGTTGGGTCATGTCGGTTAATTCATAACCCATTATGATAGGAGAGTCTTTCCTTGTGAGGACTTATTACTGTGGTACCTGCCATACAATTTCCTCTGATCAGGTTCACCTCTGGCACCTTAATCATCATGCTAACTTACATGTTGGAGATCATGTGCCTTGCTTGCTGTTATTTACTCCTACCCTTGGCTACATCTACTTCATTTACATCATCAGTTTCACTCTCTACACTATTGGAATCTTCCATCGTGTTTCTGTATCCCTAACAAATGACTCTTGTAACTGGTTCTGGTTCTGTGGGCCTTTCACCTGCATTGTTCTGTCCATACAAATGTAAGGTGTGCCATAACCAATTTTGCTTCAGAATTCTTGTGGTGGTGGATTCCAGTATGATTCATTGGATAACCAGAGTTCATCCCGGTGGATACATCGTGTGCTTGCATTTTCGATTCCTTTCATTGGAATTCTGGGCATTATAGATATTCATGATTATGTCAAAGGGGGAGGTCTATATTTCAAAGGGGGAGAATAGGTTCATGCATCATATTTTTTTTTCACGCAAACTACCTTATTTTTGATAAAGTCAAAGGGGGAGAATAGTTTGATTTGTCGAGTCCGTGTGACTCATTGTGTTGCCATCATCAAAAAGGGGGAGATTGTTGTGCCCCTTGTGCCGTGATGATGCTGTGATGTTTTGATGATAGCAACATTAGTGTCACCACATAAGATTGCATGATTAATCTATGATTGAGTGCTTGATATGTCTGCCTTGATGATGATTTAACTGATGAGCATTCAGTTGCTGCTTTAGGTCAATTAAGTCAGTGCACTTATGTTTTGTCTAAGGCTAGTGCATTTTTGTCAGTCCGGCTGCTCAACAACCACGGTGCATGTCACCGTTCATAGGCATTAAGGTCTGTGCATTCCACTCTCTATGCACGCAGTCTTGGCGAGTATTAGGTCGGTGCATTGCTTATTCTGCGTCTCATGGTGGCCTGGAGTCAGTGCATGTGTGCGTGAGTCGGTGCATGTGTGCGTCTCACACACACCTTAAGTCGATGCACATGAGCCTTCACGATCGGTGCAATGCTATGTTTGCTATGGGCTAGCACTACGTCGGTGCATATTCTTATTGTTGTGCTCATTTTCATGCTAGTTGGTACATAGTCGGTGCACATCTCACCAAGGTCCGTGCACGCTTGCCACCTCGCATTCGTAGGTCTGTGCACGATCTCATACTTGCATAATAAGTCAGTGCAGTTCATGGATACCGCATATACATAGTCGGTACAATTTATAGCTCTGCATTCACGATAAGTCTGTGCATATATCTGCTTTGTTAACTTGAGCCCGTGCATACATAATCTCATGCTAAATCAAGTCTGTGCCCACCTTGTAACCAATTCAGTGCATAAGAGATTCATGCATCTTAGTCCATGAAATGTCTGTAGTCTGCATAGTTAGTGCATCCGTTAGTCTTGTGCTACAAATAAGTCTGTGCATATGCTAGTGTGACAGTACTGAACTCGTGCATATAATACCCTATGTCCATGTACATCTTTCGTGATTGAATGAAGTCTGTGCATATTTTATACATAACTGAAAGACACTTATGCAACAGGTCAATAGCTCGTGTTCTTCAAGAAGGGCACGTGATCCAATGACGATCCTCACTCGAAGATGCTGCCACGTGGACCCTGAAGCTTCTAGATTCTGACAAGTGGCGATTGTCTCCTGAAGCTTCCAGGCCGGAGCGTTCCCTCCACACTTTTAGGGCAAGAGCTCGTCAACCTGACCTGATGGAGTATATATATAGTCTGCTTCCTGCAATCAGAAGGATATCTCTCGAAAAGCAGTAGAAGAAAAAGAGAAAGAGAGAGATCGGGAGCAGCAGCGAAACGCAGAAGAAGAAGAAGTAGACAGGAAAAGAGAGAAATCGAGAGTTTGAGAAGAGAAGAAGAGAAGCTTCATCTGAAGATTAGTCCCTACTATAATCTAGATCAAATCCAATCCAGTCAGCTCCTTGAGAGCCATATCTGCGCTTTAGTGTTTACAGCTTTCAGTTGCTGTCATTTCCCGTTTCTTGTTTTCCTTTCTATTGTTACTTCAAGCTGTAGCAGAGGAGGATTCCTCTGGACGGGTTAAGCTGTAAGCCCCAGCGGTTGCAGAGGGGTGGTGTCCTCTGGACGGCGAAGCTATAATGCCCAGCGGGTCAAGCTGTGTGTCAACGGATGGCTAAGCTGTATTGCCCAGCAAAAGCAAGCTGTGATGCTCAGCGGATGTAGGCAAGCTGTGAGGCCCAGTTGTTAAGCTGTGTATCAGCGGGAAGCCACACTCTAGTTGGAGTGTGAGGTGGACGTAGGTCTGGAGGACCGAACCACCTTAAAATATTCTGTTCATCGTGGTTTGATTGTTTATTCTACGCCGCTAGATGTATGCTTAGGAACGTTCATGAAAGTCTGATCTTATATCTAGTGAGAGATAAGGTTGCACACTGTGCGTTTGATTCTGGTCTTGATAGAGTCTAGTTGATTAGATTAACTGAGTCATCTCTTTAGTCTATATGGAGTAGATCAGAAGTACAGTCTCTCAGATCTTCCTTCCATCTTTCGAAGAGTGCATCTAAGCTGATTAAGGCTCCCGTGGGTTTTAATTCTGCATCTCTGTTTGTTATTAGTTTTAATTGGGCATAGTTTTAGAGAGGGATTCATTCACCCCCCCCCCCTTTTGAATCCATCGCACCGGTCTCATCATGCTTCAGTTGGCGCCAATCACCGTTCAACAGCTTTCCCTTTCTGAACAACAGTAATGTTGTTTGCATGACGTCTGGACAGGAAGGTCTCGACCTCTGCCACCACACTGTTCAAACGGTCGAATGTCATGATATCTGTTCCAATCATCTTTTCAAGCACTTCCCTCCTGAGGTTTTACTTGCATATTTGAACAGCAACTTCCTGGTACGGAGGCCGCCTACACCTCATGGCCAAGTTCCTCCATCTTTTAATATAATCCAGGGCCGTTTCATCCTGCCTCTGTCTGGTAGAGTATAATTCTGCCACTGTAATTTCCCTTTCTGTGACATGGAACCTTTCTCGGAACTTTGGCTGCATAGCGGGCCAATCAGCTACAGACCCAGTTGGTAGGCTGGAATACCACTCAAAGGCCAAGCCCGTGAGGGACGAGCCGAAGAACTTTAGCAGATAAGCTTCATCAGCAGCCAAGTCTCCCATGACTGTTGTATAATAAGCAATATGTTCCTTTGGGGAGCCTTGCCCATTGAATTTCTCAAACTTTGGCGGCTTGTTAATGCCTGGGGGTAGTCTCCTTGCAGCATATTGTGGGGGATACGGTACCCGGTAGACATGAAAAACTCCACAATCACCATCAGCCCTCTCGGACAACTTCATTTCTATCATCCTTTCGACCATCAGCTTATTCACCATAGTAGGATCGATAGGCTCTTGGTAGAAGTGAGCCTGTTGTTGTGTAAAGGGAGTTGTCATTACAATAGCATGTAAACTTGGCTGCACTCCTGGCGGAGAGGGTTGCACTGGAACCGCCGAAGGCTGCACTGTCGGCTGTGGCGGGAAAGGCTGACATGGAGCTTTTCCGTGACTTGCTTGGTGGGAGACGGCTGGTATTACCACCTCCGCAGAGCTGGAGATCTCTCTTGCTGGTTCAGCATGCTTGGAGATAAGAGTTTGTTCATTCTTCTCATTTAATTGCCTCTTAAGAGACTCAATCTCTTGCTGATATCTTTTGAACATCATCAGGATGGTTGGGTCCAGGGCTGTAGCCATAGGCATCTCCTCTGTCGCTTGATTAGAAGTCCCCTCAGCCAGGTTCATGAGTGACACATCTTCTTCTTCTGAAGTCACCACATTTACAATTAAAGTGGTGATCTTTGGTGAATCATCAGATGCTGCAAGCTTTTCTCTTGCCACTATGCCCCGCCTTGTTATGGGTCCGGGCCTCTGGGCCAACTTGATGATCTCTTCAGGCTGGTCAGGTAAAGCATTATACCCCCCAGTAATCCCTACCATATTGCAAGTGAAGATTTACAGTTTTCCTCGGTGTCCCCAAACTCTTCTCTGGGTATGGCCAGGGAAGGTCAATCGATCAAACACAGAGACTCTGTTCCTTTCTTCCCCCCTCTGCAGGGCATCCTTCGAACATCCGGCCATTTGACCATCTTCAATCTCATTGGAGCCCGAACATGAAACTCCTAACATTATTTTTTCTTCATTCTTTTCTTCTTCCTCTTCGGCGCCCATGGCGCGGAGCAATCTTTACTGCCCTAGGGATGAGTTCCCCAGACAGTGGAAATAGTCTTGGACTACTGTATTCATTTCTTCTCGACTATGCCTCTGGGGGTCAGGCACCAGTCTCTCTTGTGTCTTCGGCTGATAAGCCAGCCTTGTCATCCGTGCAACTTTATACATCTTCTGGGGATACCGGAATACATCTGCCTACCTGGCGTAGGCCCTTGACATGTGGGGAACAACCATTGGAATAACTTCCTCTTCTTCTTCTACTCTCCTCATCAGGACTTTCCTGCCCCCTCTCCTGGGGTGCATAACAACAACTTCTTCCTTCACAGGGGCTGGTGCTGGGCCTCGAACTTTCTTGGGCACCCAGATCTGCTTGAATCTTGTCGGCTTAAGTGCCAGCAGCTTCTTTCCTTCTCTCTCCATGTTGGCCCTCCTGGTGGCCAGCACTTGGAACTTGTTATTGGTAGGGACCGCCAGAATGACGTGGTCAGGTAGTGCTTCAGCCGGGCGACCATTGAGGTACACCCGCATTCCTCCAACTAGCATGGACTTCCCCGAAGTTGACAAGCGTCCTCGGGGGGTAACAGTCCGATTTCTTCGGTAATTCTTCCTTCTCCCGCTAGCAGCAGCAGGAACAGTGGTCCTTCTATCCACATGGTGGACATAGCATGGAACAACGGTGTATGAGACAACCGTCTTTTGTCTTTTCTTCTTCTCTAGCATCTTTGCGGCTTCTACCGCAATAGTCTTCTCAGCTTTACCATCGACATGGAGCAGGTCGACGAATGCAAGCCCCAAGCAGTTTGGGAAGTCCACCACTGGTGGCAGGGATTCAAACATTGTTGGCACCACCATGTACTCATCACGAACGTGGTTGTCGATGACTTATTGGCCGAACTTGAGAGAAATCAGTCCCGTCTCCATTTGAATTCCTACAAATAAGATCAACACACAGTCAGAACTTTTGGGGAGGCTGCCAGGCCTCCTACTTTGGCAAAAAGATGAAGGGAAACTTAGTCCCACCGGGCATGCCAGCTTTGTGGACTCAGAAATCTTATCTTATTTATTTATTTGGGTGATTTATTTCATTTATTTCATTTATTTGGTTTATTTATTTGTTAGTTTATTAGGTGTCCCAGTCACTGAGGTGACAATTTCATTGTGCGCTCGATTTGACTCAGTCAGTCGATTGTGAGACTCGGGTCGGGACCGGAAGTCCGTCATACCATAAAGGCTATGACGTTAATTACGCCCTGCCAAAGAAGGACAACCCTTGATTAAGCGCCAAAGTAAAAAGGGGCCCCGGGGGCAAAACAAGATAAGACTGTCATACTCATTTTATTTGCAGGATGGAAGATGCATGCGGATGTTCATGCGATTAGTAGTTTATTATGGTTTATCTGCCTGGTTCCCAATACGGGGGGCGGAGAACTTAGGTCCGAGAACCACTCTCACGCATAATGATGGCTTCCAATCGGGCGTAGCCTGACCTTCAACCAGACACTATTTGATATACCGGAAGCACAGGAGGGGATGACTTTTAGGTTTATTTAATCATCTTGTGAATGCTGCACGAGATAGACACATTTTTCTTCATGAAACTAGGCAAGCATAAGAAGAATAACATAATTTGTATTATTAGAACACGTGGGGCATTACATGCTTGTTTATTGATTTTTTTTGTTCACATAAAGCACGGAATGAATCCGGCAGCATGTCCCCTTTATTTTGGATCATGTCAAGTGGGAATAGGAAACCGTCCACGCAGAGGCGGGATGGAATCCATAAAAGATTGGGATGTATCAATGCCCGGATAACACGAGGTGGGACTAAACTGAGATGAACTAAGCCGAGATGACATTCGTCCACAGAGGCATTTAATGTTATTATTCCCAAGAGGAAGTCAATAGAGACCATGCAGAGGTAGGGCTCTTTGGATCCCAAGGGGTTCGGAGCTGATGTAACATGACAGAGATCGGGATTCATTTTGGCAGCATCTCCCCTTATTTCGGACTATGCCCGGGGGGGAGTATAGGACATCCATCCACGGAGTGTTGAGATGGAAGCCGAAGATAAAGATGGGCATAGCCCGAGATCCAAGAGGATCAGAATACGGCGGGACGATGCCCACTCATCGTGGCATTTATTGATATCCCCTTGAAGAGACCATAGGAGAACATGCAATGGCAGAACTCCATAGGCCAATAGGGTTCAAAAATAAGCATCATACTTGGTAGAATGTAGGGATAAACCCTTATTAATTTAGCTCCCATGGGTTGGTGTGAAGAACCGTGATCCCCTTGATGGGCTTAAGGTTTATAGGCAATTTAATGGGATTGGGATATTGAGCTCAAGTCAAGCTTATTGGGGTGGAGGGTCTCTGGTAGCCAAGGGTAGTCAGTGCAAGCACAGCTTGATGAGGGGGGGGGGGGGGTTCTCGGCGCAAGAGGGAATCGGCGGGAGATTGGGACGATACAAGTTTGATTTGGGTCGGTGCAGGCCCTACTTAGGTCGATGCAGGTTTTATGTGGATTAACGCGGATTTCATCTGGGTCGGTGCAGGCCTCATGTAGGTCGATGCAAATTTTATCAGGTAGGTGCAGGAGGGAATCGGCGCGAGGTTGGGCTTGGTTTTGCACACGGCGTGGGGGAAAACCCTTATTGGCTACCGGCGCGCCTGCCACTCGGCGTAAGCTCAGCGCCGAGAGAGCACCGCGCCAGGAGGTTAATTGGGGCACCGAGAGAAGCAGGTGGGGTTTTAGGAATTCTAAGCTTTCATTCAATTTAAGGGGCCTTGGGGATACCAAAAAAATTGGATCCAAATGGATCATCCCAAGGGGGGCAAAAGACTTCACTCAGAAATGCCACTGGGGGCCAGTTATTTGTTGAATCGCATAAATGGCGATTCGATTATGTTCCTTGCCATTTCATGAATGAAAGACCACGAGATAGGCTGTCTCGGGCCCTCATCATGAACATGAGGTTGCGAAAGCAACAGAAGAACTTTCAGCAGAGAACTCACACCAAACGACGGCCTGCATGTGCTTTGTGTCTCAGAGATATCTCCAGGGAGGCAAAAGACTTCGTTCAGAAGTGCCACTAGGAGCCGGTCATTTATTGAACCCCGTCAAATGGGCTATGATCGTATTCTTCACTAGTTTCACAGATGAGATACCACGAGATGGACTGCCTCGGGCTCTCACCGTGATTGTGAAGTTTTAAATAGGCAACCGGAGAAACAAAATGGTGATTCGCACTAATTCTAAAGTTGCTTACAAAGACCTCGTACACTCATATTCCATGGCGGGGGGAGAGAAGAGGAAAACATCACAGCAGGAGTAAACACTCTCCTAACTTCATTTATTCGACCATCATTCATACACCTCATTATGAAGCTCAGAAGGGTTGTAAATTTCAAAGAAAGGAAATTACATCGTAGTGTAACAATTAATGAAAACGATAATCAGAGAAGGGTATAAAGATGGGGAATGTGGGAAATGTAGCCCCGTTGGGGCGATGATGGACGGCAGCACTGTACACACCCACCTTGAATTCGTGAAGTAGAAGCAATGCTTGGGCTTCTATTCTATCAGGGACTTCTACCCTGGATTTTGCGAGCTCTCTTCTCCCTTTAGCAGACTCTGCTCTCGTCTGTCTATCTGGGTATCGCTATCCCTCTTCTTTTTTCTTCTATTCTGTCTCCCTTGGTTTTCTGGATGTCTCTTCTATGACCGAGGATGGGGCTTATATATGAGGGAAAAGCACCATCGGCGCGACCCTCTATCGGCACGCATTCGATTGGCCGTCTCGACGCGCTATTGTTGTATTGGGCTTTGGCCCATTTGCTTCGTGGATCGGCACCGTTTATGGGCTTTGATCAGTTGGGCGCCCCTCTGATGTATACATGGGCTTTGGCCCAATTTCTACCTTGTTGAACTTCGAAGCCTTTGTCCCTTCCACTAGCCTTTAGCAGTGTTAGTGACCCTTTCATCATCACGTTGCTAGGCCCATGATATGAAGCCCATTTTACCAGGTACTGTGATATTTCGGAGATCTCATCAGCGGGCTAATGATTGCCCAAAACTTAAACCAGATTTAATTAGACCGATCGTCAAAAGACAATCGTTCCGGATAGCAGCTTTTGCCGGGAAGGCCTCAGCCGGACAAGATGTTATTTGTAACAGATCTCTGCTTCCATCATAGTTCCGGGACTTCAGAGAATATCATCAGAGCCGCATATTTCTTTAGAGCTCTAGCTGATGACTCACGGCATCTTTTGTCCTCTTTATTGGTGCACTTTTTCAATGTCAACAAAGGTATCTTACTTTCTTAAAATTAGTGATAATCTTTGGAAGTGACCAAGATATGTATTGAGATTAAACAATGTGACAATTCTGAATTTTAGTTGAAGGAACAGCATTTTGACCATATGAGCAAGGTAACTTAAAGCACTTCATGACATAAGTGTTCTCCATTTCTTTGATGGAGCACTTAGTTTCTCAGTGCTTACTATTTTGACCATATGAACAGAGATAACCTGAGCCACTTCATGACTTAAGTGTTCTTCATTTCTTTGATGAAGCACTCAATTTCTCGGTGCTTAGTCATTGCTCTGCCATTGTTATTTTTATTTTTATTTTATTTTTTCATACTTTTGGTTTGCTGTCCTTTATAATTTTCAGAGAGACTTGTTTAAAAATAATAAACATACTTAGTTTTCTTAACCAAGATTTCATCAACTTAGCAGATTTCAGATACAAGAAAACTTTATCAACCATGTAATGAGATAAGGGTTGAGATCTATTATCAGTTATCAACATTCTTATTTACTGAATGCAGTCTTTGAATTCTAAAGATTATAAAATTTAAACCATCAGTTCATTCAAAAAGCAAGCAAGATTCTTATAATAGAAGATGTATGATTTCTGTTGCTTAAGATTATGAACTTATTATCAGACTGCCATTATGTCAGAACAAGAATGATGATAGGAGAGCTCACAATTTCTGCATCAGAATCAGCAATTTGTATGAGAGAAGAAATAAAAGCTGAAGTCCAAGAGGATTAAAGTAGAAGAGATCTGAGAGACAGACAGACATATAGAAATGATCAATACTCCCCCTGACACCTTGCAGCATGCATAGATATTCTTTTTTTCTTAAAAAGCTCCCCTGTCTACATGCATATTTATTCAATCATTCATCCACAATTATGTATGCATTTCTAGACATACTATCATGGAGTAGAATGTAGTGCAATCACCTGTTCTAAATGCATGACTATGCAAAAATTCAGATGCAATTATGCATGACATGTAGTGAAGTTCAATAAAAAATAACTAATGAGACTTTAGACACAACAATGTGAAATGAAATGAAATGTAATGCTGAGACAAACTCTTGATTCAGGGTAGGGTGGAGATTGGTCCTCAACACATGGTATGGGCTTTCAGATAGGCTGAATCTGTCCTTTCGTCTCATATCATTTGATATACCTCTAAAATCAAGATAACTAATGTATGATATTAATGAAGTATTCACAAGACAAGGTCTGAGCCTTTATTCAGAAGTAACTAACAGACAATTATTGAATCATTCTTAAACAGATCAGATCATTTATTCAGTTCAGTGAATTGATACTAATCTATTCAGAGGAGTTATTCAAAAATGGATTTTCAGACAGACAAACCATCATTCTCAGAGCATGTAGACAAACCACATCAAAAGGCTCAATCATGAATGACATTAAAATTAATCATCATGCTGAAATTTACATAAACCTAATTCTCTTCTCAAGAATTTGAATATGTCATGACCCAGAGGTTTAGTAAATATATCAACTATCTATTTTTCAGATTCAATGAAATGCAATTCAATTTCATTTTTATTTACCTCGTCTCTAAGAAAATGGTGTTTGATTTCTATGTGCTTAGTCCTAGAGTGATGAACAGGATTTTTAGTGAGTGATATAGCACTAGTATTATCACATAAAATTGGAATGCATCCAAATTGTATCTGATAATCAATAAGTTGGTGCTTGATCCAGAGTACCTGGGCTGCACAGTTCCCAGCTACAACATATTCTGCATCAGCTGTAGATAGAGCAACAGTGTGTTACTTTTTAGAAGTCCATGACACCAGACAACCACTTAGGTAGTGGCAATACCCACTAGTGCTTTTCCTATCTACCCTGCACCCTGCATAATCTACATCAGTGTGGGCTATGAGGTCTAGCTCACACTTAGTAGGATACCAAAGCCCTAGTTCTAGGGTGCCTGATAGATACCTAAAAATCCTATTAACAGCACTAAGATGTGACTCTTTAGGACTAGCCTGAAACCTAGCACACAAACACACAGAAAACTGGATATCAGGCCTAGAAGCAGTGAGGTAAAGAAGGGATCCGATCATAACTCTGTATAATTTGGGATCTACACATTTACCTTTTGGGTCATCATCAAGATTAATTGATGTACCCATGGGTGCTGAAATTTCCTTCAAATTTTCCAAATTGAATTTCTTCAACAGGTTTTTGATGTACTTGGATTGAGTTATGAATGTACCTTCCTTAGTCTGAGTTACCTGCAATCCAAGAAATAGTTTTAGCTCACCCATTGAACTCATCTCAAATTCTTGTGTCATTAAATTAGCAAGTTCCTCACATAAAGTTGGGTTAGTTGAGCCAAAGACAATATCATCTACATAGATTTGCACAATGATGATGTTAGGATTGCATACCTTAGTAAACAAGGTTTGGTCAACCTCACCTCTTGTGAATTCCTTTTCAGTGAGAAACTTACTAAGCCTGTCATACCAAGCTCTAGGAGCTTGTTTCAATCCATAGAGAGCTTTATTCAATTTATAAACATGGTTAGGATAATCAATGCATTCAAAACCGAAAGGCTGCCTAACAAACACACCCTCTTTTATTTCTCCATTTAGAAAAGTAGATTTTACATCCGTCTACTGCAATGTTATTCCTAATGAGCATGCATAGGCTAAAATTATTTCGATAGCCTCTAACCTAGCTACAGGGGCATATGATTCCTCAAAATCAATACTATATTCTTGGCTATAACCCTGAGCTACCAGTCTGGCCTTATTTCTAACAATATTGCCCTGCTCATCTGTTTTATTCCTAAAAACCCACTTAGTGCCTATGATAATGCCATGGTCAGGTGGAGGAACTAGGTCGCATACCTTGTTCCTTTCAAACTGGTTCAGCTCCTCGTGTATGGCATTGATCCAATACACATCTCTAAGAGCACTGTCAATATCTTTGGGTTCTATTTGAGATATCAGTGCAAAAGAATTTAATACATTTTCAGCTCTAAAGTGTGATCTGGTCCTAGGAGGGTCATGCAAATTACCAATTATATTATCTATGGGATGATCTCTATGAAATCTAACATTAATAATTTGATTACCTTGGTTCTCTATTACCTCCTCCTGAGCATCAGATTGCTCTACATTATTTTCTTCAGATTGATCTTCAGGATCCTCATCTTTCAGAATTTCACCATTATTCCTTTCCTTGCACAAACCATTATCAGATTTAGTCATAGTTTCATCAAAGACCACCTATGGAGATTCTTCTACTGTCTTAGAGTTTAAATTATATACCCTATAGGCTCTGGATTTTTATGAATATCCTAGAAATATTTCAGGATCACTTTTAGGTTCGAATTTGTCAAGGTCTCTTTTAGTATTAACATGCACAAAATATTTACATCCGAAAACCTTGAAATAAGCTAGTGAAGTTTTCTTACCCTTGAGAATTTCATAAGGAGTTTTATGGGTAAATGGCCTTACCAGAGCTCTGTTGATAATGTGACATGCAGTGTTAACTGCTTCAGCCCAGAATTTCCTAGGTAGGTTACCTTCTACTAACATGGTCCGAGCCATCTCCACAAGGGTTCGGTTCCTCCTCTCCACTACTCCATTTTGCTCGGGTATCCTAGGTGAGGAGAACCTATGAGTAATACCATTTTCCCTGCAAAAGATTTCAAATTCTGAGTTTTCAAACTCACCACAATGATCATACAAAATATTCAGAATAGAATTAACATTTTCCTATTTAATTTTCAGATAGAACTCTTGAAATTCAGTAAAAGCATCATTTTTCTGTGTGAGGAAAAACACCCAAGTGAATCTAGAAAAGTCATCAACAAGTACAAATCCATATCTTCTTCCTGATAAGCTGACTGATCTTGTATGTCCAAAAAGATCTATATGAATCAGCTCATACGGTCTAGAAGACAGGTTCTCAGTTCGGGATTTGAATGACTTCCTAGTTTGCTTGGACTGGGTGCATGCATCACATATTTTATTTTCTTTTTTAAAAGAGATTTCAGGGAGTCCTCTAACCATGCAGCGTTTATTCAATTTATGAAGAACATTGTAACTGTCATGACCTAGTCTACGATGCCATAGATAGGTCAAGTCATCTTTATTTGCTGTGAGGCATAGATTGGAATGTGCAATGTCATCTAAATCTACCAAGTAGATATTATTTACTCTCTTACCAGAAAACTTAACAATATCAGAGTTAGGTTCATAAATGTTGCAGCCATGAGAATCAAAGACCACTCTATGACCTTTATCACAAAGTTGGCTAATGCTAAGCAGATTATAAGCAAGTCCTTCAACCAGCAATACTTAATCAATACAACATGTAGTACACTTACCTACCTTACCTGACCCAATGATTTTTCCTTTGGTATTACCTCCAAAGGTGACCTGTCCTGCACTCTTTTCTACCAACATACAAAATTTTGCCTTGTCCCCAGTCATGTGCCTGGAGCAGCCACTGTCCAAGTACCACATATTGTGCTTGGCTGCCAGACATACCTGCAATGACAATTAAGCAGAAGAGTTTGGAACCCAAAAATGTTTGGGCTCCAGAACAAAAGTAACATTATTCAAACATGACAACAAATGCTTTGGAATCCACATATGTTTGGGAATTGTTTGTTTGGTGGATTTGTTTATTTTCTTCCTGTTGTTATTCTTCTTTTCAACATTAACAGCTTGAATCTGTCCTGTTCTGTTCTGTGTCCTAACATCATTATTATTAGCAGATTGAGCATGTTTGTGCCAGTGCCTAGGCCAGTGAGCAGTCAGTGTGGTGTAGCCAATGGTGGTCCTAGGCTGAGCATAATAGCTATGGTTTCTTGGATTTCTATACTTGACTTGCCCGAACCACTTCCCATCATGAGGTCTGAAATTCTGACTAGGGTGTGAATGATGTGCTGACCTTAAACTAGTTCTATCCCTGCCAGACCTACTGAATTGATGAGAATGTGTGAGTTGGTATGGAGTGTAAGTTGGAGCTCTGGAATAGTAAAATTGACATGAGCTACCCCTATTTGAGTCTTGTCTCCTGAACGCCTTAGGCCCACCTGAAGTATGCATGGGTATAGATTGGGTCTTTTTCTTAATTTTCTTGTAGAGACTTGGTGAACCTAGTCTGGAGTTTTGGTGTATGTGAAGGATGACCCCTAACCTGAAATCTGCCCTGAGGTGTACGGCAGTGTGTGCTCACATGACTAGACACATTAATTTTTCGTTTTCCCTTGTCCTTGGCACTGGACATTTTGAAATTAGCATACTTTTCTGGAGTATTTCCACTGCTCATTTTAATGAGAGGTCCTTTTCTCTTTTCTGCCGCAAATGAGGCAGTCTTGATTTCAAAACTCTTTTTAGCAGTTGGATTAAAGCCTAGCCCCTCTTTTCTAAAATTCACCTTAGTCCCCAAGAGAGCATTTAGATTTTCAGTCCCTTGGGTCATGTTCTCAAGAGTTTGTTGTTTGTCCTTGTTTTATTTTTCTAGATTCTCTACATTCTTTTTCAACTCAGTGTTTACTCCCAACACAGCATCATATTTTTCGTTCACAATTTTCATTTTCTTTTCAAAATTTTGCAATCTAAGCTTCAGATCATCAACAACATTTTCCAGCATTTCGTTTTCTTTTCTATCACCAATCAGAGCAATTTTTATTTCATCAGATTCAACACAAGATTTCTTTAAAACATCATTTTCAGTTTGAAGATAGGCAATTTTATCAGACAATGTGGTATCATTTATGATAGAATTAACTTTCCTTTTTAAATGCCTATTCTTTTTTTTAACATCATCAAATTTATCAAGAAGTTCAGCATATGCATCCTCCCAATCAGAAATAGTGTAATTCTCAAAGGGAGAGGTTACCTGATCATCTTCATCACTTTCACTGTTCTTGACCATTAGACAGATTTGGCTTCTTTCCTCTTCACTTTCAGAGCTGCAGCTGTGACTGCCCTCATCCTCGTCACTCCAAGTACTAATCACAACCTTTCTGTTATTATTCTTCATCTTTGGCTTTTCTTTTTTAAGCTCTGGACAATCTACCTTCAGGTGGCCAGATCTCCTGCACTGATAACAAACATTAGTATCATTCTTTTTGGCAGAATTAGATTTATACCTTGAGTGTCTCCTGCCAGTCGGATTTTTTCTTCTGAATTGTTTTCCTTCTTTTCTCAAGAATCTTTTAAACTGACAGGTCAGCATAGCAAACTGATCATTTTCAATTTCTGTTCCAGAAGAGCTACTTCCACTGGATGACCCCTTGCTACTAGATGTTGCCTTCAATGCAATAGGTTTCTTTTTTTTCTCTAACTCATCTGATCGAGGGAGATTCATTTCATAGGCCATGAGAGAACCTATCAGCTCATCCATTGTTGTAGAAGCTAAATTCCTAGACTCCTCAATCACAGTAGCCTTGGTATGCCATATAGGAGTCAGAGAGCGCAGAATTTTCCTCACCAACTCATAATCACTATAATTCTTACCCAAGCTTCTAAGGTTGTTGGTGATGACCATAAGATGAGCATACATTTCAATAATATTCTCATTCTGCTTCATTTTGAAGGCCTCATACTCCGAGACCAACATGTTTGCCCTGGTCTCTCTCACTTGTGAAGTTCCCTCATAAATCACTTCTAGTTTATCCCACATATCTTTCGCTGTAGCGCAATATGAGATCCTCGAAAATTCTGTGGGATGTAGAGCACACTGGATGGCGTTGATAGCACTCTAGTTAAGTGTTGACTTTCGGATCTCTTCTCGTGTCCATAATTCCTCGTTCTTAGACAGATTGAAGGGACCTTTGCTGACGACCTTCCAGATTTCATAATCCTTAGCTCTCAGAAATACCTGCATACGGTTCTTCCAATAGGAATTATTAGAACCGTCAAAGTAGGGCGGCTTACTTGTTGAATGACCTTCGGCTGTTAACCCTCTAGCATCCATAATGACTACCTCTTCAGAATGTTAGTCCCTGCAAAAGAGTTAGGCTCTGATACCAAATGTAAAGTAGATCTAGAGGGGGGTGAATAGATCTTTCCCCGTAAAATTGACAAAATTAAATGATATATGCGGAATTCAAAATTACTTAATCACAATAGCCAAAGTGATCACAGAACAATCAACTCATAGATCAATATCAGTGTGCAAAAATGTCAGTAGATATAGTGACTGAATTAATTGCCAATTGATCTATTGCACATCAATGAACTTGGAAGAGGCACCTGGCGGAGGTTTGACTCTAGGAGACTCCTCACACAAGAAATTCACCTTCCAGGTAGGCGTGACCTACCCTTTGTGTGGAATCCTTTTATATACATTCTTCTAGCTCACAAATGAAAAAGAAATCCAGCAATTAATTCAGACAGTTTAGCAGAGAAAAATGCAGCAAACACACTAACACTAGCAACCACGGACACAAAGGTTTTAGGTGGTTCGATCTCCTCCAGAGATCTACGTCCACCCCTTACTCAACTGAGTAAGGCTTCACTGCTGGGCATTACAGCTTGCCAAACTGCTGCGCGACACAGCCTGCGACAGCTGATCCACAGCTTCGGGGAACAAGTTCCCTACAATCGCTGAGCCTTACAGCTTTAGCTATCCAAAGGAATCTTCCTCTGCCGCTGGGCAATACAGCTTAGCCAACTGTTGACTCACAGCTTTTACAATCCGCTGACAAACAGCTTGAGTAAACAGAAGTTTGTAAAACAAAGAAAAGAAACTAGAAGGACAAGAAAATGTAGCTCTGAATTTAGCGAATGTAGCTCTAACTGAGCAGACTGGTTCTGGTTTTGAACCAAGAACCAAGAACAGATAGCTCACTCACTTGACTGAACTCAACACACTGTTCTTCCTCTACTCTCTGCTTTCTCCTTCAGATGATCAGCCTCACTCGTGTCTCTTCTCTACACTCTTCTGAATTTCAGCTCTCTGGATGCTCACTCTTCTGCTTGTGCCTTGTTCAGCTTTTTCTTCCATTCTCTATCTGTCTGAACTGGGCGATCGGCCCTCCTTTTATAGACTCTAGGAGATGGGCGTGTGGTCGCCACAATTCCCGCCCAAATTTCAAGCCAGATCTGGTTCCGACTTATCCACGTGTTAGCATCACAGTGCCACTACTTTACACATGGTAGGATCACCTAGTATCAACCTTGCCTCGGATCACATGCCAACCAATTGATACTTAAGCTCCACGTGAGATGAGGCGCATGTTGCTCAGTAGATGCTCGATCATATGGCTGTCCTGGCAATAGCATAGACAGTGTTAAGTGTTTGATGAGTTGTGATGACTTAATGCTTTAGAATTCATGAGCACAAGAGAACCAATTAAACCACCATATACACATGCATTGATCATATATAGAGATATGTAATTAAAATCATGAAGACATAGAATCACATTCCATTGATGCTTGATGTATGAAACTCATGTGCTATCATTGACATGAATGCATGAGCCTTATGTATGCTAGCACTGACATTAACTAACACCGACATTACATGCATGAAACACTGGGTTAGCACAGACTTTATAGTATCAAATGCAAATGTGCTCAGACATCAAATAGCATGTTGATAGACTTGAATAGTATGTGCACCGACTTGTGTGTGCACGATACAGAATGTGCATCGACGTTATGTGCTGTCTATCAAAAAGTGCACCGACCATGCTACACATGCACTGACCTTGTATAGCACAAGGGTAGAATATGCACAGACCTTGTTCTGCACAAGGGCAATTGTGCTTAACACATGTGCACCGACCTTTCTACACATGTGCATAGACCTACATCTGCCTAAGGCAAACTTGCACCGACATTAGATAGCTAGCATCGACCTTAGTGTGCTTAAGGAACAACTAGCTTCGACCTTGGGTAAACATGTAGCGCAGCTAGCACTGACCTTGTATAGCACATAGCACAGCTAGCACCGACGTTAGTGCAGACAAACTCAAGGTAGCACAGACCTTGATATGCTTGGAAGGTAGCTAGCGACGACTATACATACACTGACTCAGACCTAATGCATGAACTGTTCTATACTAACATAGACCTTATATGCAGAATGCTTGACTAACACTAACCTCAGGTTTCATCAAAATAACCAATAATATAGGAGTCAATACAAAGTCAACAATAAATTCAATACAGTCAACACAGTTGTGAACGCGTCACGTGACTGACATAGAGAGAGAGATGGGGTTTCTCCCTCTTAGTGAAAGAAATAAAATGACGAAAGAAACGCGTGCTTAAAAGGGGGGTGAAATAGAAAAAAGTGGAGAGTACAACCTGTGGCAGGAATACTGCATACCTAGACTTACCGAACTCCGGTACGTGGCGGAGGTAGGGATCCGAAGGCCCTCTCGCGTGAACTAAACTCCTTTCCCAGTAGGCGTGGCCTACCGTTCCATGAGTAGTTTTTTATATACCGGATGCGAGCCTGGGACTCTACGTAGTAGAAATTGGCGGACACAAAAACACACGTAGACTCGGAATTTGGAACGGCATATCACTCCTCACACGATTATAATAGCAAAAATATAACAGAGAGTAAACAGACCGCCGCAGGACATTGATCCTGTGGGGTTTTAACAATAATATAACAAAGTGCAGAAAGTAAGTGCAGAAAGAAAGTGCTGAAAGTAAATGACCACGGTGAAATGACTCACCGCGACCGATTATAGTACAAACAGACCCGTGCGGGATTTAGCTATCCTCGGGTATTATAGACATAAAATAAAAATTACTACAAGCATGCGTTTGGTGGTGTGATCGCCAGGGACCGATGGCCCCGAACTGGTTGATCGCTTTTGCCTTTATCGCGGGATTTGCGTGGGTTCCTTCTTCCTCTCCGTTCGGCAGGCCGAAGAAGAGGGCTTTTGATTGGTTACCCTGCAAAACAAACAAACACAAAAACTAAGTCAGAATGATGATATAACAACAATTCATGAAATAACGTGATAGTAACATAAATAACAAATAAAAATGCCAAAAACAACGAGGGGTGAGGGGAGCTTATTTAGAAGCCCGGGGGGCTCCGAGCGGGCACGAGAAGGACACGGGCCAACAGTGAGGTGACACGACTTCCCACGGGGAACACTAATTGAGCCGGAGGCTCGCTTTTCTTCCTGCAGTTTCAAATGAGAAACTAGTATGAATAAACAGAATATCCACACATATAATATGCAAACAAGAATATTATTCATACAAGAATATATACATAAATATCTGTATATCTATATCAATATATGCACACATATATATATATATTTATATAAAAATATGCATACACACATATAAATACATCTATATAGATATAGATATATATATATATACGTATATGTATATATTTATATAAACATATATATTTATATGCATATATTTATATAGGTATATGTATATATATATATATATATATATATATATATATATATATATATATATATATATATATATATATATATATATATATATATATATATATATATGCAAATGGCCATACAGTGGAGAGAGGAGAAAACTCTGCTCTCTATTCTTTTCTTTTTTATACTTTAATCATATATATAATACATACGTATATATATATATAAGCTATATATAAGATATATGGGCTTACAAGAGAGAGGGGCAGAGAGAAATCAGGGAGAGAGATGGAGAGAGGAGATAATAAAAAAAGGAAAAGATAGTGAAAGGGAGAGAGAGAGAGAACTCGATGGAGGAGGGGGAGAAACAGAGACGGGAAGAGAGAGAAGAGAGAGGGTGAGAGAGAGATTGAGAGAGAGGAAAAAAATATTAAATAAAATAAATAAAAAAAGATCGAGAGAGGGAGGGAAACTGAGAGACACAGATAGAGGGGGAGAGAGAAGTGAGAAAGAGAGGGAGAGAGAGGAAGAGAGAGATCGTGACAGGGAGAGGGTTTAGAGAGGGAATAAAATATTAAAAAGGGAAGAAAGAGAGGGATGAAGAGGAAGAGAAAAACGAGAGAGAAGGCGGGGAGAGAGGAGAGATCTACGAGATGGGGAGGGAAAGAAGGGGAAGAGAACAAATAAAAAAAATAAAAAAAGAAAGTGAGAGGGAGAGAGGGAGAACTCGATGGAGGGGGGGAGAAACAGAGAGGGAGAAAGAGAGACGGTGGGAGAGAGAGATCGTGGGGGAGGGGAGAGAAAGAGAGAGAGGGTGAGAGAGAGATCGTGGGAGGTGGGTGGAAGAGAGAAAGAGAAAGAGAGGGGGAGAGAGAGAGTTAACGACGGGAGAGAGAGAGACGAGAGGAGAGACAGAAAGAAAGAGAGAGAACGTAGGGGGGAGAGAAGAGAGACGATGGGGGAGAGAGGGAGAAGTGAGAGCCGTGGCGAGCTCGTGTAAGGGAGGGGGACGCGGAGGACGGCGGCCGGTGGAAGGAGGACGGCGACGATGTCGACGGTGAAGGTGGTGGCGGAGTGGTCGCGGCAAACGAGCTCACAGCGACAGTGACGATCATGAACTCACGGCGAGATGGCTGGAAGGCTGGGAGGTGCACCGCGGTGGCTGGAAGGGAGACGAGGATGGCTGCGTGGACGGTGCATGTAGGGGGGGTTGGAGGAGCGTCCAGCGGCGGCATGGGCAGCGTCCAGTCGACGGAGGGTTCACAACGAGGACCGCGGCGAGGACCGCGGTGAGGTGGGCTTGGCGGCGGTGGCTTGCGATGAGAGGCGATGGTTCCGACGCTGAAGGAGCTCGGTGCGGTAGGGAGGCGGCCGCGGCAGCGTGGCGGGCGACTGGTGGTGTTGGCGGTGGTCGGAGCATGCATCTGCAGCGGCGTTACGGCTTGGTCGCGATGGCCGACAGATGGGAGTAGGCTTCGCAGCAACAAGACGATGTGGAGAGGCCAGCGCGAGGGCTTGCATGCCAGGGATCTCGGCAACGCGGCATCGGGGTGGGAACGTGGGCTGCTGCCATGGACAGGAGTGAGGACGACAAGGCGACGGTGTGACGAGGAGATCGCGTGAGTGGGAGCCCGGGGTGAGGAGGGTCACGGCTGTGACGGTGTCATGGGCGGCCGACGGCGGCCTCGTAGGGGAGACGATGCTTGCACGGGAGTGCAATCACGGCGTGTGGGAGCTTCACGGCGATGGCGACGGTAAGGATGCATGGGCTAACAGTGATAGGTTCTCTCCACCGGGCGCATGCAAGTGAGAAAGAGAGGATGAGGAGGCGGGCGTGGATACACAGGGGGCTGTGGAGTTAGGAGTTGTCTGGTGTGGAATCAATGGCCAAGGGAGATGAGAGATGGGGGGTCGGAAGGAATGCGAGAAAGAGATGCCGGGGGGCGTTCTCCCGTGGGAGAGATGAGGGGGGGCTGCTGTGGGGGGGCTACATGCAGAGAAGATGAGAGGGAGGAGATGGGGTTGGCCGAGAAGTGTGTCGTGTGTCTGTGTTGGAGAGAGGGGTTCACGTGGGTTGTTATAAAGAGAGAATTATTGAGAGAGAGATAGTGTGTGTTGAGATGAAAGAAGAGGAAGAGATAAGGAGACAGAGAGGGAAAGGGACATGAGAGAGGGAGATTCCCTCTGCCGGGGCGGCTGGGAAAAGAAGATAAAGAAGACAGAAAATGGGATAGGGAAGTATGAGAGAGAGAGAGATAAGGTGGGGGTGTGGGGGATGATGCGTGATGATTTGACATACTTAGATGGAATAAGTGGGGAGGGGAAGAATGATAAGGCCTAATGATGCAGGGAGTCCAGATCCGACGATTTAGGGGTGTGGGGTAATGGATTAAAATATGCAATGTTATTTTATTTAAGTTGATTAAGATCTTTTATGTTTTTTTTTGTTTAAGCTTACTAAGATAAAACTAAGTATATATATCTATATATATATATATATATATTTTTATCAAAAGCCTTGCCTAGGGATAGTGGTGGGGAGGTCCACCAGTCTATCACCAGGGGGTTAATTTTATTGCTGGAATAGTGAAGGCACAATTACATCAAGCGGATGCTAGGCATGCCTAGCTTGTCAAGGCGAGCAGCTCCCTTTATAAAAGAGGGAAGCTCATGAGGTGAATAAAAATTGTTACATTGCAAAGAGCATGCTAAAGTTGCCAAAGAATCTGCCACTGTATTGCCTTCTCTATATGTGTGGGAAATGATGTCCGATGGAGAGATAAGTTTCCAAATATCTCTAACATACTTGAGGATAGACCAAGGGCAGCTGACTTGTCCCTTGATGGTCTGGACAAGAGTTTTCGAGTCACATTCAATATATGCAGGCGAATTATGAGCAACAGTGTAAAGATATTTAAACCCGTCAAGAAGAGCTCTAGCTTCTGCTATAATGCTGTTAGACTTCCCGTAGTAGTGAGAGAAAGCAAGGATAATATTTCCACTGTGATCACGAATTACTCCACCACCTCCTGAATCTCCATTATGCTTAGAGGCACCATCTGTGTTTAGCTTAATGGAGGGCCAAGGGGGATTGGTCCATTTAACTGCCAAGCAAAAATGATGAACTGAATTTACATTCTGCAGTCCAAAGGCTTCCAGAATTCTCCTATGGCTTTTGTTTGCTTCTTTGAGATCAGCTATGCTGCATATTTGTTGGACATGGAAGATAATATTATGGACAAGACTCTGCTTTTTTGTTTGTTTACCATCATACCTGAATTTGTTTCTTGCACACCATAATTCCCATAAACCATACCCAACAATGGCAAGGGTAAAGAGTCCAAATAGGGACTTAGACTTTGTTCTGTTGATATTTTTCAGGATTATAGATCTGACAGAGTTACCTTCGATGTGCATTCCATGGGCATCCAAATAATTCCAGACATAGGTGGCCATATCACTGTGTGCAAAGAGGTGATTATAGTCTTCAGTCTGGGGCTGCTGACAACAGTGACACTTGGAACATATGGAGATTCCAACTTGCTGGATATTTGAGTCAAGTGGGAGGGAGTGATTTAACACTTTCCATAGGTGGACAGAGATTTTGGTGGGTAGCCACTTTGACCAAAGCTGACCCCACGGGATTTGGCTAGAAGTATTGTTGCTGCTGTTGATGAAATTTATTGTGGAGGAAACACTACATTTACCAGAAGGTGCAAGGCTCCAGGCCTCCATATCTTTATCCTGATTCAGAACAATCTACCTTAAGGCAGCTTTAATGTCAGTGGTAAAGTAGGAATCCTGGAGGCTCAGATCAGCAGGGGTGGGGTGCAAAAGGCATTCTCGGACAGAGGCAGACTGATTAGAAATTTGGTTGGCAGGCACAAGATCTGCCAGCCTGAACTTGCCAAACCATTTGTCAAACCAGTAATTTGTTTGATTTCCATCCCCTACAATCACCCTTTTATGCTGGATAATGAGGTCTTTTGCTACAGTCCAGCTCCTTCTAGCAAGAGCTTTCATATTTTTGAATTGAACATTTTCAAGTGGACTGTTTCGGATATACTTTGCTTTGAAGTAGTTTGCCCAAAGAGAATTTGTGTGAATAGCATTCCATAACATCTTGACCCTTAGTGCTAATTCCATGTGTTTGAGTGACATAATGCCAAGTCCCCCATGTGTAACTGGCTTGCAAATGGCCTGCCAGGCCCTCCAATGCTTTTTCCTGCCATGTATAGAAGATCCCTAGAAGAGGTTGGCGAAGGCCTGTTCCAGCTCTTTGTGTATGCCAGAGTGGAGAGGTGAAGAGGATAAGAAATAGATTGGCATTGATGTCAAGACATGTTTAATTAAGACCAACCTGGCACCCTGAGAGAGCATATGCGATTTCCACCCAGTGATACGGTTCTGAATAGTCTTGATAATGCCTGCATAGTGTATTTTTTTGCATCTGCCTTGTGTCAGGGGGAATCCCAGATATCTGTGTGGAAACGAATGCCTAGCAAAACCTGTGAGTTCCTGGACCCTGATAGCTTTTTGATTGTTACCCCTTGGCTGCTATATATATATATATCTCTATATATTACACATATATATACAAACATATATATATATATATATATATATATTTACAACTTTATTTATAAATATATTTTTTATTATTTTGTTAAGCTTTTCTCAATTTTTTTTAGATTTTTTTATAACCTTTTTGAATTTTTTTCCTTATAACCTTTTTTTATGTAAAAGCCTAAAAAAACGACTAATCACCTACATGAATCAAATGCACAGGCCACTTTGAGGCATCACGGTGTAATATGAGATTTACCCACAAAAAATGTGAAAACGGCGTGTCTACAGCTGCCCCGCCTTGGCGTCTGCTTTGTAGGGACAAGACATGTAATGGAATGGAATGAAGTGGATTGGAATGAAATGGAGTGAAGCGAAAAGTAGGTGCCAAGGTGTGATGAGACACGCCTTCATCATTTTCCTGATGAGAATCTTTCCCGAGTTTCACCGAAACAACCTTGAAGAAGGTCCTCTGAAATCCACAATGGTTTGGATGATAACAAACAAGGAAGGACATAATGTGCGCTGGGGCACAAACAACTAAAAAAAGGACCAACTTCACGGTGCGGAAGTACCTGGGTCGTAAACCTGCAGGTTTCACCATTGGGGAGCGGTTACCAGCCATTGTGGAAGTGCTGCAGCCAAGGCGGGTCCAAGGGGAATAAAAAAAGATGATTTTGGGACAAATCCAAACAATGGTCTCCTTCAGAGAAACAGTCCAAGGCAACCTCGGGAAGACTCGGTACTCGACTCTGAATGGAATATCTCACATTTCAGAGTGTTTAAACACAGTGGCTTGCACAATTGACTTAAGTGAATGATTTTCGTAGTGAAATCAACTGACCAAGGTTAAGCTATGGAGACTGGGTCAGGATACCGATTCGATGAGCCGGTAATGAGCCGGGGCCCATTTATCGCCACATCAAACGGAACCGTCGTCCCCATTCTGACATAACTTAACGTCCTACCCATACGACTCGGACTCCTCTGGAGTTGTCAGAGTTTAAGCTCAAACTCCAAATTCATTCAAGGCGCACAGCCCTTGACATGCTCTAATAGTGTAAATGTGATACAGTGCGGAAATGATTTACGGTGGGACGGTGATGATCCGTTCTCTTCTTCTTCTTTTCTTTTTTTTTCTTTTTTTTTAATTTTCTTTCATCTTTTTTTTCTTGCTTTTTGTTTTCATCTTTTTTTTTCTTTCAAAGCCTACATCCATCAGTGAAAACAGAAATATTTCATGAGAAATAAACACTCACATATACAGAATATCAATCAGTCACAACAATTCACACAAGCAGGGGAAACATAAAAAGCAGAGTTCACGTTGCAAGACACATAGTGGCAACTCATCATTTTTTGTTTGTTTTATTCTTTTTCTCTTTTTTGTGTTTTTGGATTTCTAGTGTTTAGTCATTACTCGGCATTTGTTCCCTTTCTTTTCAGGGTGCCCAGCAGGTGGCAGCATGGATGGCCGACAAGGCCTTTTGGTTCCAATTCCTCTTTCGGAGGTCATGTGCTTCCAGAAGCAACTTCGCGGCACAGTGGCTTGTGCCAAAGGGGCCGAGCATGAGCTCGCAGTTCAGGTGGGCATGATTTGGTTTGGATTTTGACTACACAGTTCACCCACTTATTCTGAGCTTGTGAGATGATTGGATCTGGATGGCAGTGGAGATTCAGGGCTTGCTAGCTCCGGTGGTCTGAGCAGAGAAGGAATGTGTCGCTCGATCATAGCGCGATGCCCGGACGACAGAGCTGGAGAAGGAATGACGACGACATGTCATCGAGGAGCTGCCCCGAGACATCTTGGAGCTGAAGGTTTCTCTCCGGATAGCGAAGAGAGAAATAAAGCAAGAGAGAAAGGCAAAGATAGAGCAGCACAGGAGGCCCAGGAGATGGAGCTCTGGAAGGAAGAGCATCCAGACACCTAACTTGCTCAGAGTCAGTGCAGATCAAGGGAATTGGAGCTCACGGTAGAGGAGCTCCGAGAGCTGGTGCAGTCCCTATCAGCAGAGCAGAGCATAGCTCAGCTAGCGGCCTCAACTTCAAGAGCTTCGCGGCCATCGGGGTCACGAGAGAAGCAGGAGGACGATGAAGAGCACCGCCAAAGAGTAGGTGGGAACGTGTGGCACGGCAAAGCGATTGCTGCATCACGGAACTATAGAAGGCCTCCGAGGGACTTCTTGCCTTCGGAGAGAGAAGAGAAGCGACCAGGAGAGTGATGAGGGTTAGTGAGTGGCTTGCACACCCACTCTCTTCTCATGACGGGCACAAACCCTTATATAGATGTGTGAGTGGAATGGCTTGGCACGAACGCGGCTTGTTTGCCCTGGATGCGTTCCTTCTCCTCTACGGCTCTTCTCCATCACATGGGTTCCCGCGAGACGCGCTCAACAAGATGTCGCCTTAAAACACGGAGTGATGACTCATGATAGCCATGATTTTCAAAGGGAATCTGCCATCGACTTCAACAATATCAACTCTTTGTGCTCTTTTCCCACGTGAATGTCCTCCATTTATTTCTTTGCGGCAAAAGCAGTCACAATAGGACAAGGGACACGGAGAATTTTAGACCACGTGAGGGTTCTGAAGCATTCGCCCAACATGGCAAAGTGGCATCCGAGGGCACCTCGGCCATGGCTTGCAATGGAAGCTATCACCAATTTCAATAGTGTCTGCCCCTGTCACAAGCGACACGGGGATTCTTCAGACCGTATTACGGCTCTGAAGCATTCACCCGACATGGCAAAGTGGCATCCGAGGGCACCTCGGCCATGGCTTGCAATGGAAGCTATTAGTAATTTCAATAGCGTCGGCCCCTGGCCCTGTTTTCCCGCATAGACGTCCCCCACTTTGCTAGCAGTAGTCACGAGAGGACAATGAACATGGGGAATCTTTGGACCGAAGAGAGAGGACAAGTTGGAAAATCACGCCTCTGGATCGATCACTCCAAATGATAGAGTGGCATACGGGAGTAAAGGGCGGATGACTTATCACGAGGGCCACTGCTAAGCATGATAGGGATAGGCCCAGATCACATCCATTCCAATCCTATAAATACCTCCCCTTTCGCTCGACTTGGAAGCACCGAAGTCGTGAGAGCAGATTTGAGGAGTGCAAGTTTGTAAGGGGGGGAGGTAGTGAGTGTTGATCATTTATCAGGATGGAGGGTGAATCTAGCTTCAGAGCGGAAGGTGAGTCTTCCCGCTCTTCGAAGAGGAGCAGATCTGGTAGCAGTTCCAGAAGACTCTCAGAAGTCAAAGGACAACTGAGTGAGAGGACCCGATCACAGCTTGTACGTGGATCCCTTAGTTCCTTTCTTTCATGTTTTCTTTTCCTTTCTTCCGTGCCAAACTCCGCTTTCTCACTTCTTATGGGTGTGCAGAGCCTGATGAGGTCACACATCTCGTGGGAGCTGGTGGTAGCAGCATATCGAGGTCTACTGGCCTTCCAGAAGGCGAGGCTAGACATAATGGGGTTCGGGGCCTTCCTCCGAATCGAGCCATTTAAGCTCGACCTTGCCCTGATCCAAGCACTGCATGAAAGATGGGACCCAGTGAGCCGGGCATTTCTGATGCCGAGGGGGCACATGGTGCCCAGCCTGGAAGACATGGTCCGAATCACGGGCCTCAAAGTGGATGGAGAGGCAGTGACAGGCGTCACCTATGCGGACTACCGAGAAGGTGCCCAAAAGTTGTTAGGGCTGGACCTCGACGGTCGGAAGAACAGGTCAGTAGCTAAGGCATCGATCATGGAGGCGCTAGGGCTTACCGACATTCGTTCACGGGATGACGAGTCTCTGGAGGAATTCATGGAATGGGCCGAAAGAGGAGCCCGTGCTGTATATTGCGTGGACGCCAGCAACTGGGAAAGGACCAGCATGGATCTGAGGAGGTTCCTCATCTTTCTGTTGGGCAAGTTGCTATTGGGCTCCAAGGGAGACAACATACACTACCGCTTCCTGGAGCTGCTCGTGGATTTGGAGAGAGTAGGGCAGTACGCCTAGGGAGCTGCCGTACTAGCGCATCTATTCACAGGTCTGTCGTAAAGGACAGGCCGAGAGGTGACAATAAATGGGTTTACGCCCTTCATCCAGGTAAAAGATTATTTTTTTGTTGTTTTTGTTTTATGCTTTTTTTTATATTTGTTGATGCCAATGACACATGATGGTGTAGCTATGGAGCTACTATTATATTCCAATGGGGAGAGCTCGACAATGGCGGCCAGTGACGATCCCATTGGCTAGGCGGTGGCAACATATCATGAGTACAGCACCATTATCCTACCAACTGATGGTATTGAGACGGGAGCTACAAGAGTTCCCTGCAACGATGGTAGGATACTTTTTTTCTATTTTTTTATTTTATTCATTTTTTTACCATTTTTTTGTATTTTCGGGTAACTAAGAAGATATGTACAACCCAACATAGGTGAACTGGAGACCCTACTTAAACATGGTCGATGTCGACCAGCCATGGGTAATTGGAAGCCGTTCCCGATTCGGACGGGACCTCTGGCTCCATTGTTTGAACGAAATTGAGCCACTAAGGCTACGATTAGCCATGAGGACCCTAGGGCTTGCCCAGGAATGGGTGGATATGACCACATCACCTAGTGTCGGGAAGAAGACGCGTGGGCCGGCAACCTGCGTTGATTGGAGGGTGCGCTTCCCCGAACAGTATGAAGACTGGCAACGGGGTGGCACGCTCGTGGAATCACAAGCTCAAGACAGTGAAGATTACCTATGGCTCTACAGAGCAATGTATGCGGAGAGGCTCCAGCTTGGAGGGCTTGTGGAGGTAAAGTAAAAAATCATTTTTTTTGTCTTTTACAATTTCCATTTTTTTTGAATTTTTTTGAACTTCAAGAGCCATAATTCTAGGATGCCCGTGACACCATAATAACGAACTTACGAGCTCGTTTGGCGGATACGGAGCAAGCGTTGAATGACACCCGAGTGGCTCTGGGTTCATCAGTAAGTGTATATGTACATGCTCCTGATATGATTTATGGCGCTAACTACTTAAATGTCACCTCTCATGTGTGTACGCAGCGTGCCCAGCTCGATGCGGTTTCATCGGCGATGGGGGCAGACGGCGTTTCTTCCAGTCTATGGATTCCTACTTCAGAATTGGATCTACTCCACGAGCAGCTTGCTCATACCACACAGCGGGCTGCGGAGGCAGAAGGGATGCTTTCTGCACAGATGAGGGTTTCACCATTTAATATACCTTGTTCAAACCTTGCCATATGTCTGAGATGAAAAGTATGGCAGGAGAAAGAAACACAGGAGACACTTGCGTATGCTACCCGGTTTTACAAAAATTCTTTTAACTACTTGAAGAGGCGAAATCTCACGCTGTGTCCCGAGCGGGCTGTGGATCACCGGAAGATGAACTGCAAGACAGGGAAATGTATCAGAGGGCCCAGGGGGTTTCCCTGGGGAAAAACCCTCCGATGACTAAGTCAGTAGAGCTGTGGTGGAAGCAATAATGGGGAGGAGAAAAACTGGTGCGCGAGATTCCTCTCCACCAGAGGGGTGAAGCGGATTGCTCAGGAGTTTTAGTCTATGAGAGCCTTAATGGCCCTCTTTTCTTCTTACCTTCCACCGGAGGGTTGCCATGGTTTAAATAGTACGCCACCTTCAGGAGTCCTGTAAGCTGAGGGGTTTCCGGCGGGAGTTACGTCCTCAACGTGGGCTTTCATGGCCTTATCGTGGGAACGTTATCGCCTCGAAGTCCGGCAGTTTCTGGATTCTCCTGTCCGTTGGGGACTCTTAACAGCAGCACGAACGGATAATATCCGGTCTGGCCAAGCTTCCGAACTGCCAGCCCTGTCCGGGCGATGAGCATAGCTCGGCGGAGGAGAGGTTTGGATAGGTCGGCGCGTGCTTGCCTCTCCCGGGCGGGGAAATTGTTCGGGCCGGACCCCCTTGTGACTTGACCTTTACTCGGGCCCTCCGAGCCTAGGGGCCGCCGGGGAGAGTTGGTTCCTCGAGTGTTTGTTCGTTGGGCTTTTCTTTCCTAAGTGGGCCCTGTGGGCTGTCACTCAGGGGATCTTGCCTCGTGGGACCCTTTTGGGTCTTGTTGGGCTGCTCTTTGAATGGGCTGTAGAAATCCCACTCTCCACTTGTCCCCCTCCTACTCCCGAACCATGGAGGCTCGGTTGAGTAGTTTTCGAGGCTTTGGACCGGCGTGGCTCAGGTGGGTGGAATTCTGTTGGCGTTATGGAGCCACGTGTAGTGGTCGCCTGGGCCCATAATGATGATCCTGACGGATTTGAAATGAAGGGGCCCCCCCTTTTCTCGGAGCACGGAATGACGCGCAGCCTTCCTCTAGGGTTTTATAGGCGTTGGGCGCTGTTCATCGTTCTAGGCTTCCCAGGGTTTTAGGCTTTCCTTAGTTTCTTTGCTTCTGGGGCTCCTTGATGCGCTGTGAGAGCACAGCGGAGACGCAAGGTCTTGCGGCGGCGTTTGAGGAGTTGGCGAGGATAACCGCAGAGGCGGTCCGGCAACTTCCTCCCCCCCCGGAGTCTTCGAGCTCGTGCGAGGGATCATCTTCCAGCTCGATGGCTGATCTGCCTCTGGAAGTCGAGCAGGTGAGGTGGGAGCCCGTCCCCAATTGTAGTGAGTTGGGGGAAGCTGAGGTGAGGAAGCTGGAGCATCGTTTTCGCTTGCCTCTCAGGTACAGCTTTGCTGCCGCCGCCCCGTATGAGATGAGTCTGGACAGCCGTACGGGGCATATTTGCACTTTCCTCTGGCTTGGAAGAGTGGGTTCCACCTTCCCTTCGAGCCTCTTGTACTTAAGCTTCTCGAGTTTTTCCGGTTGGCGCCTATTCAGTTGGTGGCCAACTCGTATCTCCTTCTCTCCGCCTTTCGGATTCTCTGTCGTCAACACGACATTTTTCCTTCCCTGGACCTCTTTCATTATTTTTTCGAGTTGAAAGCGCACCCGTCTGCGGGGAAAGGCTTCTACTTTATCCAGGCGAGGAGGAACAGAAGTTGCATCTCACTCGCAGCGAAGGATTCCTCATACAAGGGGTGGAAGACCCAATTCTTCTGGGTGAAGGCGGAGGTGACGGACGAGTCTTAGAGATGTCTGGTTTCGCCCGATTTTTATCCGAATCTTCCCCCTCGCCAGGAGGAGTTCCCTCCCCACGTGGAGCGGCAGGCCGCTCGTCTGCTGGATAACCGCCAGTCGATCGAGGAGCTGGTGACGCCGGAGAACATCGAACGGTGTCTTCTTACGCGATTGACGTCGACAGGTATCACTCTCGAGGTTCTTCTCCTGGGGTGGTAGTTACTTTCTTTCTCCTGACCGGGTCTTCTTCCTTTGTTGCAGACGTGAGGCGGGAACCTCTGGAGGAAGCTGCCAAGGTCATTGATCTGGGAGATGACTCGGCGGCCGACGAGCAAGGTGCTTCTGCGGGTCGCGCCCAAGCCCGAGATAAGGGCAAGGAGGTGGCCCCCGAGGGATCTTCATGATCAACTGGTGCGAAGCGCAAGGATCCCACGGCGGGAAAGTTGCGGGAGGCTGCGAAGGCCAGAAAACGAGCCAAGAAGGCAGGTCTTCCTCCTACCACCGGGGGTGACTCCGGCTCGGCGGCGCTCCCCTCTATGGGGCAAGATGGGGCCGACCCCTCGGGGCCAGCTCCCCCACCTGCCAGGCGAGAGGGGGCCGAGGAGACCGGGGGCCCTTCAGAGGGCGGCGAGGGGTCGGCTCTCCCCCCCACGGGGGTAGAGGGGGCCGATGTCGAGGTAGGTGATGCCGAGACCGGGGGATCGGTCGGAGGTGGTGGTGTCTCGGTCGGCGAAGTGCGGGCCGAGAAAGGCAGGGCTGGGGGTTCGCCTGCGAGGGCGTTGCAGCCCCAGGTGCTTGAAGCTCCCGGTGCGGTCGGTCCCGCGGCACCGGTCGAGGTCGGGGGTTCGCCCGGGGAGGCGTCGCAACCCCAACCGACCGTGGCGCGCGAGGCGGTCGGCTCTGTTGCTCGAGCAGAGCCCTCTGGCGGGGTGCCCAGGGCGGAGCGGTCCCCTCTGCCGGAGCCTTTGGAAAGGCTCGGTATTACGGGCGACCTGTATCGGGTCTGTCGGTCGATTGCCGCAAGGACGAAGGGGGGAGAAAGGCGCAATACCCCCCCGGGATCCTTGTTGTTCTGATGGAGGGCGGCCTGGTCATAGCTCGGTCAGCGGCCTTGATGTCGGAGGCGCACGCCCGAACGGAGGCGGAGCGGTCGAAACTCGCCTGGACCCTTGGAGGATGCGAAAGGAAACTGGCCCGACTCAAGGGGGAGCACGAGAGGCTCCGGCAGGAGTTTTTCGCATTTCGGGAGGTGGCGCGGGCGAGTCGACTGGAAGCCGGGGTGCTGACCGAACAGCTGGCCAAGCCCCGGGAGTCTCTTGAGAGGACAAGCCGATTCTTGGAGGAGGAGCGTCTGCGTCGCCTCGAGCTAGACAATCGCTGGGAGCTCGAACGCGCCGAGCTGCAAGATCGGGCGGAGGTGGCAGAGCGTCTCCGAGCTGAGGCTGAGGTGGACCGGGCCTGGGCGGAGGAGCGTGGGAGCGAGGCCGAGCGGAGGATGGCCGAGGTAGAGGAGCGTGCGGCCGAGTCAGAGCGGGCTCGGGTCGAGCTCATCGGAAGGGCGGGGCAGATCGAGGCGGAGGCGATCGAGCGCTATAGGAGCTCGGATGCTTACTCGGCCGATCTGGTGGAAGCCGCCCTACCCTATTACGAGGTAGCACTTCGCCGGGGCGCTCGAAAGGGGTTCAAGCAGGGCTATCGCCGGGCGGTAGACTACGCTGATGAGCAAAACTCCGCGATCGAGTTCCTCTTTGGCCAGTGTTATGACTCAGATGAGTCGGTTTCTAGCTCCTCATCGTCGGTCGGGGAAGATTCGGAGGGGTCGCCTCCATCGGGGTCACCGGCTCCGGACGTTTCGGGAGGGCTCACGACCCAGACAGTTCTCGCACAGGCGAGGTCAGTGTCCGAGCCGGCCGTCACCGAAGGTGCCGGGAATGACGCTTCCCCTTCCGCCGTTCTCGAGCGTCAAAGTGGGCCCGAGGCCTGATGTATTTTGCCTTGTTTCGCCTCTTTCCCTTTTTGTCTCTCTTTCCTTTTTTTAGAGAGTTTCCTTTTGGTGTGATAATAAATGACTTGCTCTGTTTGAGTACCATCTTTGCCGTGATTTGGTTGGCGTATCTTGAGTAGTTGGGAGGTGCCGATATGTTCTGCGTAGTTTTTGCATGCTGATTCGGTGGACTTCTGACGGGACGTCCTTTCGTTCCTTCACGCTTTGAATGCCAGGCCGCTTTGTGTTTCCCGCTAGGGCGGGGATCGAGGAGTTGGAGGTGACCATTCAGGGGGATCCCTTGGCGTGTTTTAAAGGGGGGAGTCATTTAAGGCGCGCGGCCTCCCTTGGCCTATAAGAGAGATCGAAGGGCGCTATTCGGGTGCTACTTCCTCCTTAACGCTAAGGATCCCCGCCGTCGATCTATCCTTACTCCTTCTTCTTCACTCTGCATTGCGCCGCTGCAATCTGAGCATGGAAGGTTCCGCGGAAGGTGACGCTACCGACGACGGGGAGCAGCGGGCTCCCGCCGTCCTGGAATGCTGAACGGATCCCACGGTCGCCGCGCGTGCACGAGACGGGTCCGACGGTCGCCGCGCGGATCTGGGGAGGGCTTCGGCGTGTGGAAGCACGCCGTTTGCCTCTTCTTAGCTTCGGCGAGGCTTCCGGGTGGACGCCGAGGCGGGGGACGGATGGGGGCATCAGGGAAGCCTGTCGCCACTCCCCCTCTGCATGGGGGGGGGGGGCGCATCAAGCTCCCTCCTCACCGAAGCCTTCCTCCGTCTGCAGCCTCTTTCTCCCTCTTCTGCTCTTCCTTTCTTTCACTCTTCGGGGGCTGCTTGCTCTCTCCTTCCTTCCAAGGAGTTAGCAGATTGGAAGAGGGGAGGCCTTCACGGCGCTCCTTTTTCCTGGTTGTTGCCAACTTGGGAGGTAGCTTTCCTCAACGTTTAAAGGTGGCCTCCCTTCTGCAGTCCCTCTGTCACCTTTGTCACGGGCCACCCGAGCCAACTGGCTCGACCACCTTTTGTCCGAGCCAGTTTCCACACGAGGCAGAGTCAGTGGCTGGACGCGAGGAGATCAAGACCAAGTCAGTCGAGCGATGAACCCTTGAAGCGGTGTTAGACGGATTTTTACTTTTTGCTATGTGATGTACTGGCATTTGCCTATCTGATGTACCAATAGTTTGGAATGAAAAGAAAAGGGGTTTATTCCGTCCATCTTGCTATACAATTTCAAAAATAGAATTTGCGTAGTGCGGCTGCGTTCCATGTCTGAGGAATGGGTTGCCCTTCCATTGTTGTTAACCTGTACGCACCTTTTCCGAGTGTCTCGACCACTCGGTAGGGGCCTTCCCAGTTAGGGGACAGCTTGCCCGCCGCCTCTAGTGGTCGAGAGGCTTCAGCCTTCCTAAGGATGAAGTCCCCCGATTGGAAACGTCTGTCTCGGACCTTGGCATTGTAGTATCGAGTGAGGTGACGCCGGTACTCCGTTGCTCGGACGTTCACGATCTCTCGGAGTTCGTCTGCCAGGTCGAGGTTCTCGAGCAACTTTTGCCCGTTTGCCTCGAGTGAGAAGCTGATCACTCGGAGAGACGGATTGGCGATCTCCAATGGAACGACGGCTTCGGTGCCATATACCAACTGAAAAGGGCTTTCACCGGTTGCCGTCCTAGGGGTCGTTCGGTGCGACCATAGTACGCTAGGTAATTCCTCGAGCCAGCTACCCTTAGCCTTGCCGAGTCTGGTTTTTATGCATTTCAAGATAGTCTTGTTGGCATTTTCAACCTGCCCGTTGGCCTGAGGGTGGGCGACCGAAGTGAAATGGTTGCGGATATTTAGGTCGGCGCATCTGTCTCAGAAATACCGAGAGTTGAATTGCCGACCGTTATCGCTTACTATCACTCGGGGGATGCCAAAGTGACAAATGATCGATTTCCGAACAAAGCCCCAAACGACTGTCTCGGTGATCCTTGCTGTAGCCTCGATCCACTTGGTGAAGTAGTCGATGGCGACGATGATGAACTTCTTCTGGGACTGGGCCGTCGGGAATGGTCCAAGGATATCGATTCCCCACCGAGCGAAAGGGTAAGGCTCGGTTAGGGTGATAAGTTCCGTAGCCGGCTGATGGACCAAATGGTCGAACCGCTGGCAATGGTCGCACTGCCGTGCGTGAGCCGTGCAGTCGCGCTGTAGGGTGGGCCACCAGTACCCCTGCCATAGCAGGATCCTGGCTAGCGGCTGACCTCCTGCATGCGCCCCGCACAGGCCTTGGTGAACTTCTTGGATGGCTCGGCTCGCTTCGTCGAGCCCGAGGCACTTCAGGAGGGGACCGGAGAACGATCTTCGATAGAGAGTGTTGTCGAGGATGACGAAGCGCCGAGCTTGATACTTCATTCGGAGGGCTTCCCGAGGGTCGGAGGGCTCTTGGGAGTCCTGTAGCCAGGACAGGTAGGGGGAGCGCCAGTCACTTGGAGGGGCCGAGTTAACAGCGAGGAGCTCCGTGCCTATGCTCAGGCGCTCTAGCTCTTCTAGGAGGACCGATCGTGTACCTTCCGGGTCTAGGGAGGAGGCCAATCGAGAGAGGGCGTCCGCCCGAGAGTTTTGCTCCCAAGCTATCTGGACTACCCCAAACTCCTCGAACTGTTGGGCCAGGCTCCGGACCAACTGAAGATATTTGATCATGGGTGCCTCACGAGCCTCATACTCACCGTTGACCTGACCTGCGACTAGTTGAGAGTCGGTGTGGATCTTGACTCGCTCGACCCCCAACCGTCGGGCCATGCGTGCTCCCGAGATAAGGGCCTCATACTCGGAAGCATTGTTGAATGCCTGAAAGTTGAATTTCAAGGCGTACTGTAGCTCTATCCTTTCGGGGGACCTCAGGAGGATCCCCGCACCGCTGCCTGCCGAATTGGACGATCCATCGATGAACAGTTCCTAGGTTGGCCCGGTCGTGGTCGGAGGCCTGTCTTCGGCAGGGATGGTGCTTTCGGCAATGAAGTCGGCGATCGCTTGGCCTTTGATTGCTGATCGCGGCCGGTACGAGATGTCGTAGGCCCCGAGCATAATGGCCCATTTGACGAGTCGCCCTGAGGCCTCGGGGTGGGCCAGAATCTTCTTCAACGGCTCGCTGGTTAGCACGGTGATGGGGTGCCCCTGGAAGTAGGGTCGGAGGCGCCTTGCGGAGGTGACCAACGCTAGCACGAGTTTCTCGGTTGCGGGGTACCTCCGTTCGGCCTCATTGAGCACCTTGCTGGTGTAGTAGACCGGTCTTTCGATCCCAGAGTCATTCCTGACTAGGACCGAGCTGACCGTGGACGGCGTCGTCGAGAGGTAGAGCAGTAGGACTTCTCCTGGGACGGGCTTGGAGAGCACCGGTGGCGAAGCCAGGAACTTCTTAAGCTCGGCGAATGCTGTCTGGCACTCCTCATCCCATGCGAACGTAGCAGATGCTAGCTTGGGTCCCCTCATCAGTTTGAAGAAGGGCAAGCATCGTTCGGCCGCACGGGACAGGAAACGGCTGAGAGCGGCGACACGCCCTATCAGACGTTGGACGTCTTTAACGCACGTGGGCGGGCCCATGTCCAGGATGGCCTGGACTTTGTCGGGGTTGGCTTCGATCCCGCGCTGAGTGACCAGGAAACCCAGGAACTTCCCGGATTTTACTCCAAAGGCGCACTTGGCGGGGTTGAGCTTCATGTTGTACTTCAGGAGGGTGCCGAAGGTCTCGGCAAGGTCGGTGAAGTGGTCTTGGGCCTTGGGGGACTTGACGAGCATGTCGTCGATGTAAGCCTCGACGTTCCGACCTAGCTGTCCCTCGAACATGTGATTTACCAGTCGCTGATATGTGGCTCCAGCGTTCTTCAACCTGAAGGGCATCCGGGTATAGCAGTACACGCCGCAGTCGGTGATGAAGGCAGTCTTCTCGATGTCTTCTGGATGCATTCTGATCTGGTGATATCCCGAATAGGCATCTAGGAAGCTGAGTATCTCGTTGTCCGCGGTTGAATCAACCAGTTGGTCGATGCTCGGTAGCGGATAGCAGTCCTTGGGGGTAGCCTTATTCAGATCGGTGAAGTCCACGCACATCCGCCATTTGCCTGCGGTTTTTGGCACCAGGACGACGTTGGCTAGCCACGTTGGGTATCGGACTGGTCTGAAGAGGCCAGTCTCTTATCCCTCGGTGACCTGCGCCTTGATGATCGCCTGCTTCTCGGGCGCATGCTTCCTTCTCCGTTGCTGTATGGACCTCACGGTGGGGTCGAGGTTGAGCTTGTGCATCACGGTCTCCTCTGGTATGCCAGGGAGTTGATCGTCGGACCAAGCAAAGACCTGGACGTACTCAGAAAGAAATTTCTTGTATTACTGTTGTTCCTTGGGTGGTAGGTCGGCTCCAATCCTTACTCCGAGGGCTGGGTCATCGTTTAGGAATACCGTTAGCAATTCACCACCGGGCTCGGTGGTTACGGTCTTTCCTTCGATTCCCTTGGGGCCCTTATCCTCCCCGTCCGGCCTTGAGGCTTCCACCGAGATGTTGTAGCACCTTCTAGCCGTGGCCTGGTTACCTCGGACTTTCCCCAACCCGTTTTTGGTGGGAAACTTCATTTTCTGGTGATAGGTAGATGGTACGGCCTTTATTCGGCTGAGAATTTTTCGGCCAAAAATGGCGTTGTACGCTATCATACCCTTGATCACTATGAAGTCCACCATGACCGTAATGGTTTTGGGTGGGGTGCCGATGGTGACCGGCAGGCTGAGGGCTCCCTCGGGGTAGGTGGCCAGGCCGTTAAACCCGCAAAGGGGTGTTCGGATCGGGCGGAGTTTGGATGGGTCTTCCCCCATCTTGAGGAAACAGTCATAAGATAATACATCGGGGGCGCTCCCATTGTCAACCAGAATTCTATCTACGTTACAATGGTTTATTGTGGCCGAGATAACGAGGGCATCATCATGCGGGGTGCTCAGCCCTTCCAGGTCTTGGTCGGAGAAGACTATGACCTGGGGCTCCCTCGGCGGGCCCCCTGAGGGCTCTAAGACCCGGCTGGCCCGCTCGGCATGACGCTTCCTTCCTCGGCTGGTGTCGCCGCCCGATGGCGTTCCTCCGGAGATGACGTTGATGTGAACCCCTCGGGGGGCGTTGTCGATCTCCTCGGCGGCGTCTCGGTTTTCTTTGCGCCCGGCTGCAAACCGGGCCAGGTGCCCCTGACGGATGAGACGCTCGATCTCGTCTTGGAGCTGGTGACAGTCGCCGGTGTGGTGCCCGTGGTCGCCGTGGAACAGGCAATGCCTGTCGCGCTTGCGGTTCTTCGATCTCATTGGTTCGGGCTGGCGGAGGAGTCCTGAGTCTTTGATGTCTTCATAGATCTCGTAGACTGGCGTCGTCAGCGGGGTGTATCGCTCATACTTTCGTTTGCGCTCTCCTTCCCGATCGCGCTTCTTGCCCGAGCCAAGATTTGGCTCAGAGTCCCGCTTCTTGTCCCCCTCCCGACCCGAGCCGGTTGTGTCTCGGCAAGCGCTGAGTACTTCTTTGCACTCGGCGTGGTGCAGTGCCAGAGTCACTAGCTCGGCAAGGGTCGAGGGAGGGTGGAGGACTAGTTCGCGGTGAAGATTCTCGTCCCGGGTGCCCTCGGTCAGAGCGGTCGTGGCCGAGGCCACATCCAGGCAGGGAATTCTGAGGGCTTCCGATTTAAATCGGTGGACATAAGCCCGGATCCTTTTCCCTTGCGCCTGTTTGAGGGCCAGGAGCCCCGCTACTGACCTTGGGGGGGCACTTCCGACGAAGCTCTCCTTGAAGACTCGCCCGAATTGCCTGAAGTCCCGGATGGACCCAGGGGCGAGGGCCCAGAACCATGCCTGGGCGCCTTGGACCAGGGTGGCCGCAAAGGCTCGGCATTTGATAGGATCCGACGTTCCATGCAGAGTTACCAGGGCGTCGAAGCTGTCGTAGTGATCGGCTGGGTCGCCCTGGCCATCATAGAGCTTGAAGGTCGGAATGGAGGTTCTGGGAGACACCTCTGCCTTCAAGATGTATTCGGAGAAAAGGGATTTCTCCTCGTCCTCCGGGAAAGAGGTTTTCTGCAGGGCGCGGAGGGCGCGCTCTTGCTCTGCAAAATGTCTTTCGAAATCCCTCAATCGGAGGGATAGTTCCGGCTGCGGTCGTGCCGTGGGACTGGGGGGAGCATCGCGGTGATCCTCAGGAACGTCAGCGCCCGGGCGCGGAGGCCTCGCCCCCTGTTTCCCTTTTCTGGGCGTGGAGGAAGCCTCTTGCTCCAGGGGCAGAGCTTGTGAGGGTCCTCCCACATTGTTGCGGATGAGCTGTTGACCGCGGAGGGTGAAGCGGCCCCCAGCGGTATGCTGGGACGCACTTCGACGGGGGGGGCTCCCGGACGGGGCGCGGGACCTGGCATCCCTTTCCGCCTGGGCCCTCATGAGCTCCACGAGGACGTCGAGCTTCTTATTGAGGGCCTGGAAGACCTCGTCGACACCGTTGGGGGGTGCCCCTGTCGCCGGCGGAGGGGGCGGCGGCCCGTTGGTGAGGACGCTGGCGTTGGAGGGAGGGTTCTGTGAGGCCCTAGAGGGGCCATCTTCTGCCGTCACCACGGCCTTACCCTTCTCGCCGGCGGACCTTCTCCCTGAGCTTTTTCTCACCATCTTGGCTCTTTGTGCGTTTCCCACAGACGGCGCCAGATGAAGAGGCGAAATCTCGCGCTGTGTCCCGAGCGGGCTGTGGATCACCGGAAGATGAACTGCAAGACAGGGAAACGTATCAGAGGGCCCAGGGGGTTTCCCTGGGGAAAAACCCTCCGATGACTAAGTCAGTAGAGCTGTGGTGGAAGCAATAATGGGGAGGAGAAAAACTGGTGCGCGAGATTCCTCTCCACCAGAGGGGTGAAGCGGATTGCTCAGGAGTTTTAGTCTATGAGAGCCTTAATGGCCCTCTTTTCTTCTTACCTTCCACCGGAGGGTAGCCCTAGTTTAAATAGTACGCCGCCTTCAGGAGTCCTGTAAGCTGAGGGGTTTCCGGCGGGAGTTACGTCCTCAACGTGGGCTTTCATGGCCTTATCGTGGGAACGTTATCGCCTCGAAGTCCGGCGGTTTCTGGATTCCCTTGTCCATTGGGGACTCTTAACAGCAGCACGAACGGATAATATCCGGTCTGGCCGAGCTTCTGAACTGCCAGCCCTGTCCGGGCGATGAGCATAGCTCGGCGGAGGAGAGGTTTGGATAGGTCGGCGCGTGCCTGCCTCTCCCGGGCGGGGAAATGGCTCGGGCCGGACCCCCCTTGCGACCTGACCTTTACTCGGGCCCTCCGAGCCTAGGGGCCACCGGGGAGAGTTGGTTCCTCGAGTGTTTGTTCGTTGGGCTTTTCTTTCCTAAGTGGGCCCTGTGGGCTGTCACTCAGGGGAGCTTGCCTCGTGGGACCCTTTTGGGTCTTGTTGGGCTGCTCTTTGAATGGGCTGCAGAAATCCCCATCTCCACTACTATTTCACCGACTTGAAATTTCCTTTCAATGACCTTCTTTTGATAAAAACGTGTGAGTCTGTTCTGATATACACGTGCATGCTCCTTGCCATGATAATATCAGGAGGCACTTGCGTATGCCACCCACCTTGGCTGTAGCACGTCCACAATGGCTGGTAGCCGCTCTCCAATGGTGAAACCTGCAGGCCTACGACCCAGGTACTTCCACACCGTGAAGTTGGTCCTTTTAATTGTTTATGTCCCAGTGCACATTTTGTCATTCCTGTGGACATCAAAAAATGATGATGATCATACGACATGCACGTCTCAGCACTCGAGAGCGAGTCGAAGACGGAAAGGCTGAATAGACCCTGTGCCTCCTCCAAGCAGAACGAATACCTACCCGGTGTTCCGCCACCCGACAAAGAATCCCCTCGTGTTGAAGAGACAGCCCCGGCTCTCCAGTCGGCATTGCCAAAGGCTGAATCAAAAGAAACTCGAGAATTTGAACACGTGTTCGGCACGCGCCGGGGATCACTCGAAGTTCCAAATCGGGATGCAGAGGCCCTGAAATAAACACCCCGACGGCGGTGCATTACGACTAAAGCAATACAGAAGGATAAGCATCCATCCGAATAGCCGCGAAGCCGAGATGAAGTCTAAACTGGCGCGCCCTTATATGGTCTTTAAACCGGCGCGCCCCTTCCAATAGCCTTAAACCGGCGCGCCCCTAAGGGGGCCTTAAACCGGCGCGCCCTTTACAAGATGCTAGTCCGGCGCGCCCCGTGAACTCCCTTGCTTTATGTTAAAACGGCATGCTCCCGTTGAAGGGTCACCCCTTTGAATGCACTAAACTGGCGCGCCCATCTTGGAGTGCTAATACGGCACGCTTAGTTTAGAAACAAGCCTTTCTCTGAGGCCTTTATCCGGCGTGCAGTGAAGCCATCCCGTCATCAATGCGGTCCCCTGTTTCCTGGGAACGGCATGATGACAAACAAGCCTAAAATGGTTAAAGCTCCCACTTCGATCCGGCGGGCAACCGAGCATATGCCGTGAATGGAAGTTCTCGAGCCCCATCCCGCCTTGTGCTCAATCCGTCCGTCGGCCGGCCATTCTTCAGCAAATGATGATAGCAACGTGGCTCGCGGTGGATGTGCCAGCGGAGGAGGAGGCCATGCCTCTGCCCCTCTCCCGATCACACTGTAGCCGCGACGGAGGTGACGTCCACGACAACGGCACTCGACACGGTGACCCCAGCGACGTCAGCAACGGCAACTGCGAACAGAACAAAAGCCATAGAAACGGGAAGCTTGCTTCCCTGCTCTCCCTATAAATACAAGCCCCAGGCAAGAAGCAAAAAAGAGGAGGGACGCTCTACTGACGGCGAAGCCCTGCTCCGAAGTGTGAAGAGAGATAAGAGGGTGAAAGAAAGAAGGAGAGGTGAGGGGAAGAGAGCTCGCTTCCCCCCTTTGCCTTTGCATTTCCTTCTGCCCCTTTGATTTCCTTTTGGTGATCTTCATATGTAGACCTTTATCTTCGTATTCCCTTTCTTTGTAAGCGGAGTTTGGTCTGTTGTGAAATGAAAGGAAAACTCCCCTTTGGGAGATCTTGATGCCCCAATCCCCCTCAATACTCAGCCCATAGTGGCTCTGTTTTTTCTCCCTACCGCCGTGTTCTTGTGTCGACTTCGGCTCTCACGTGGTCTTCAGCCACGCGATCACGGCAACCCTCGGGTCGTCGGAGTTCCTTTGTAGGCTGGCCCTCAGGACCTCCGGCCCCGAACGGGGGGAGTCGATACGATCGCAACAACCTATGGGTCACCAGTTTCCCTTGTAGGCTAGCCCTCGGGATCTCCGGCCCCAAATGGGGTAACTTTACTGGTGTCGTTGCTTATGCACACATCGGGATGTTTCGGGGCCGTCGGAGTTCTCTCCGCATGGCGCGCCCCATCTTTTCCCCCAGACCCTTCCGATCTAGGGGAGGTGCTGCCCGATTTTCGTCAGGGCCAAGAACAAGTGAACAAATAGAACACCAAGAACAATGAATAAATGTGTCATAGAATTTGCCCACGGGTGAAAGAAAAGAAACACATAGTAAAACTCTGTGAACTGAACTCCCCTGAACGAACACTTAAGCATCCACGCTAATCCACCTGAACAAACACTTAAAACACTTAAATCTTCTTTCCACAAACATAATTCATCAATAAGATGAACAAACCAATCAATAAATCAACTTACAGTTGAAGGAAAGAAGAAACAGAGCACAAACGGGTTGAAAGAAGCTATACAATGCTTAATCCGGCGCCCCCTAATCCGGCGCGGGTTAATCCGGCGCGGTACCCCCCCGCGCCGATTTAACCCCACACTCAAAACCCATTTTTTTTCCTTGCAGCAATCCGGCGCGCCCCCTTGTACTAGTCCATTTAACCGGCGCGCCCCCCCTTCCTGGACCTTAACCGGCGCGCCCCCCCTTGAACTCCCTTAAACCGGCGCGCCCCCCTTCAGCCCCCTTGTAGTGTCCTTAAACCGGCGCGCCCTTCCCCTTGTGGCATCCTTAACCGGCGCGCCCCCCTTCAATATCACTTAATCCGGCGTGCCTGGAAGAGAGAAGGTGATCAAGAAAATAAAAGAAAACATGCAATTCAAGCTAATAGAAAACTAATCAAAAGTCTCCCCTACACTATAATCCAAATTTTGTTCCGGAGGCGCTGCCCCCGAAAACCCCCGCAAGGGGCGTTGCCCCCTTGACCCCCACGACCTGGCCGGGCAGGTCGAACCCCGCGACCTGACCGCGCAGGTCGATCCGCGTGCGAGGGCGCACGTTGCCGAGTTTTGGCTTTACACTTAACAACCCGCTCCCCCGGACTGTGCGTGAAGAGAAAAGTAATGATGCCCCGTGGTATTGGACGTGGACCTCGGGATCCCCGACATGGTCATGATCCGTGCACCTCTTGGGCCGATAGTTCATCAGCTTGACCCACTTCTTCCGGGATCCGATCCCGCACCCACGTGAAGCGTGCCGTACCTACGGCAGATATCCGAATGTCTTTGTTGTTACCTTCGATGCTTCGAATATGGACTCTCGACCGAATACTGGATTGTCTGTTAGTGACTGATATATATATATATATATATATATATATATATATATATATATATATATATATATATATATATATATATATATATATATACCGGGATCTAATCCCGCACTTTCATTAAATTCGCCGCACTCGCAGCAAGTATTTGTATGGTTTTGAACACCGTTTTGCGTACCGATGCGGAGGGTTTAAATCATGTCAACCCAACTCGCATGCTTTAATGAAAAACGATCTTTAGGTCATTTGACCCCTTTTCTTGGCGATTAATCAGAGGTCTTCCCTTCTCCGAGGGGATGTAATTAACGTCGTGGCCTTTATGGCGCGGCGGGTCTCCAGTCCCGACCCGATATCCACAATCGTCTGATTAGTCAGATGGAGCGCACCCCGGGCTTCGGACCACTCCAGTCTCGAAGCCCGAACACATTGTCACCTAGGTGACTGGCACGCCCTCGCACTAGATAAACCGATAAAAAGAACACCGATATCCCACGATATTTCCAAACCCAACGAAATCTAGTGCGTTCCACAATTCCCTGTGTATTTATCATCCAAACAATGATCGATTTTGGAGAGCTTTCTTCAAGATTGCTTCAGTGAAACTCGGGAAAGATTCCCATCATGTGATGTTAGAAGCGTGTCTCATCACACCTTGGCATCGACTTTTCACTCCACTCCATTCCATTCCAATACACTTCGTTTCATTCCATTACATGTTTCTCCCCTACAAAGTGGATGCCAAGGCGGGGCAACTGTAGACACGCCGTTTCTGACGTTACGGTGAGAAAATCTCATATTATACCATGACGCCCCAAAGCGGCTTACACTTTCCATGTGTTTGAGTAATGTTCTTAATTTTGGATTATAATAAAAGGAGAGAGAAGTTAAAAAAACATATAAAAAATAAATAAAAAGAGAAAAATAAATACAAGCCTCCAAAAAATATGTATATATATATATCATTGTGTTACGTAAAAATTATTATTATTTAATAATAATAAATTTTATTATTTTTTAATATACATATATATATGTATATTGTTACTATATATATAGAAAATAAATAAAAACATATATAATAACCATAAAAATAAAAAAAAAGAAAGAAACCAAAAAAAAAGAGATAAAATAAAACAAACAAAACAAATGATAATAAAATAAAAACAATCAAATTATATCCTACATTTTTCCCCTCTTTCTATTCACTACCCTCCTCCTCACGTAATCCATGTCTCCACTGTTCCCTTCCCTCTTTCTTACGCAACCCCCTTTCCATATTGTTCTCACCCCTCTTCCACACGGCACACACATACCCCTCTTCACCCACTGCACTACACAACACTCACTCACGTGGGCATCTTTTCATCTCCCATTCCCTTTCTCCCCCCGGTGATCCCATCGAAACCGCCTCTCTGACCCTCCGTCCAAGCCACCTCCAGCCACTCCCCATTCTGCACTACCACCCTCACGCGACCACCCTCGACCTCCACCGACCTCCCTCCATTCTCCCTGGGGCAGCCACTCCCTCTTTCCCTGATCCCTCCTCTTCTTGCTCGCGACCCACTCTCCCTCTCCCTTCACCCTCCCTTGCGCGCCACCTCCGTCTCTCTCCTTCCCGTCCGTCCACACTGCGCACACGAGACCCCCCGGCACCACCTCCGCAGACGCCCGTCACCGCCGGTGCTCTCCACACCGATCCCACCTCACCGAGCCGCCGTCATCGTCCCCCCTGCCGGAGCGCCCGTGTTCCTGCCGTTGTCGTCCACTCATTGCATGCGAGCGCCTTCGCCGACGCCACCGTTGCCGGCCGCCCTCGGACGTCACCTCCACGTGCATGCGCCACCACCGGAGTAGCTCCTTCGCGCCACGGCAACCCACAGCCACCGTCCTCGTCGGCACTGGCCACCCACGGCCACCTTCCTCCCTGTCCACGTCGCCACCGCAGCCACCCCCGCGAGCCTTGCCGTCCTCCACTTCCAGTGAACCCGACGCCGCCTCCGTTAGCCATCGTCTCCACCGACCCTGTTGCACCGCCGCTGCCACCCCTACGCGAGCCGCCCTGCTATTGCTGTCGTTGTCATCTACACTGCCCGACACCACGTCGCCACCGGACGTCGCAGCCCCCCCTGCATGCAAGCTCTCGCGTCGTCCACCTCCTCACCTCCGCAAGACCTCCACGCCGCTGCCATCCGACGTCCACCCGTCTCCACTTCAACGCCGCCACCGCTGCTGCCGTCAACCTCTCGCCGCCGACCCACACCACTGGTCGCCTCGCCGTGAAGCTTCCTTGCCTCGGACGCCACCTCCGACCTCGCCACCGCGAAGCTCGCCTCCACCGCCGCGTCCCTCCTCTCTTCCTCTTCCTCTCTCTTTCCCTCTCCCTCTCTCTCTCTCCCCTGCGTCTTTCTCACCCTCTCTCTAACTTCACCTCCCTTTTGATCTCTCTGCTCTCTTTCTCGATCACTCTCATCTTCACTTTTTTTTTCTTTCTTTATTTCTCCCCCCTCTCTCCCTGTTTCGAACTCTCTCATCTCATCTCTTTTTTATTCTTTTTATCTCCTCTCTCCCTCTATTTCTCTCCCTCTCTCTCTTAATCTCACTCTTCCCGATCTCTCTCTTTCTCTTTATTTTCCTTTTTTTAATATTTTCTCTCCTCTCCCTTCTTTCTCTCTCTCTCTCCCATATATATATATACATATATATATATTATATATATATATCTTATTCTATTCTTTATTTTCATTTATTTTCATTGTTTTAATTTTACATCCTCTTTCTTCTTAAAAAAAAAGTTTAAAAAAATAGAAGGATGAGTTTTCTCCCTCCTCTTCCTTCTCTCCTTCTCTCTTAAATTCCCATCCTTTTATTTCGACCAGTTTATGTATATGTATATATATATGTTTATGTAAATATGTTTAAAATGTTTATGATATTTATGTATATGTTTATATAAATATATATTTACTACTCATATATATATATGTATGCGTGTGTGTTCTTATGTTCGGCTTAACCAGTTTCTGAAGTCTGTTGTGAAGGCTCTCAACCGTGCTGCATTCGTGTCACTGACACGTCTTCCAAAGCCCGTCGTCGGCCTCCTCCGATAAATTTTTCTCTCCCTTTTATTTTTAATCAGTCAGTCGATTATATTGCATGCATCAGTTTAGCATCTGTGCCATACCTTTCTCCCCGAGAGGGCCTGGTTTGTGAGCGTCTTCACACTTATGTATTTCATCACATCATCTCCCACTCTTTAGTTCAAAAGGGGTTTTAAATACCACCAACCAGGTGCGTACTCATCTATGCTATTTTCAGTGTCATTTTCTAAAGGATCGGTACGACACCACCGTCGTTCTCACCAACCAGTTCTGCTCTGTTTATTCTTTGTCTAGGGGTTACCGAAGGAAGCCCTCTTCGTCGGCCGATCGACAGAAGAGGAAGAGAGGACCCGCACTGCTCCCGCTCTAGCGACGAACACGATCACAGCTTTTCCGTGGGGTTCTCAGCCCCTGGCGATCACATCCCCTTCCCCCTTTCTTTCCTGTCAATTTTCCCTTTTTTTTAAACCCCGTGGACGGAAGTAATTCCTCGCGGAGGTCCCTGCGACGGAAGTAATTCCTCGCGAAGGTGCACGTGACGGAAGTAATTCCTCGCGAAGCCTTTTTATTCTGTCATTTTATTCTTTTAATTTCTGTCTAAACCCTGCGACGGAAGTCATTCCTCGCGAAGGTGTACGTGACGGAAGTAATTCCTCGCGAAGCCTTTTTATTCTGTCATTTTATTCCTTTAATTTCTGTCTAAACCCTGCGACGGAAGTAATTCCTCGCGAAGGTGTACGTGACGGAAGTAATTCCTCGCGAAGCCTTTCCATTCTGTCATTTTATTTCTTTAATTTCTGTCTAAACCCTGCGACGGAAGAAATTCCTCGCGAAGGTGTACGTGACGGAATTCATTCCTCGCGAAGCCTTTTTCATTCTGTCATTTTATTTCTTTAATTTCTGTCTAAACCCTGCGACGGAAGTAATTCCTCGCGAAGGTGCACGTGACGGAAGTAATTCCTCGCGAAGCCTTTTCATTTTGTCATTTTATTTCTTTAATTTCTGTCTAAACTCTGCGACGGAAGTAATTCCTCGCGAAGGTACACGTGACGGAAGTAATTCCTCGCGAAACCTTTTATTACTTATATTAAAATAAAAACCCCGCGGAGAGTAATATCTCACGATGGTCTTATGTATATATACTCATATTTATTATCTATATTGCAATAAAAACCCCGTAAGGCCAATGTCTCGCGGTGGTTTCTACATACATGTTCATCACTGCTGATATTGCTATATTGCTGTTAAAACCCCGCAAAGACCAATGTCCTGCGGTGGTATGCTTTTGTTCATATTGTTCTTATAAATTGTCTGAGTAGTGACATATTGTTACAAATTCAGTCTACGTGTCTCTCAAATCCTATTACGTATATTCTCAGATTCCTCGGTATATAAAAATCTGCTCGTGGAACGGTAAGTCACGCTTACCGGGAAGGGGTCAGTTTACGCGAGAGGGTCTTCGGACCCCTATCTCCGCCGTGTACCGGAGTCTGATAAGTCTACCTTCTTTGTGATCCACCAGAATATTTCTTGCAAGTTACACTTCCTATTACTTTTCTCATATTACCCAGTAATCCATTCCTCATTCCTCTTTTCCTTCCCTCTCTATTGCTATGGTCACGTCCTCCACATCACATCTCTTGGGACCGTCGTTGGTGTGATTTCCCCGTTCACATCTCTTGGCGATCACGATGGGACGTCTGGCGGTGGATCACAAATACATGTGTCATTGAAAGGCATGGAGCATTTCTTCCTTCAGCCAAGAGATGTTTGCCGTGGGGGCTCCATAGCTACACCATCATGTGTCATTGGCATCAACAAATACAAAAAAAAAAAGCATAAAACAAAAACAACAAAAAAATAATCATTTACCTGGATGAAGGGCGTAAACCCATTTATTGTCACCTCTCGGCCTGTCCTTTGCGACAGACCTGTGAATAGATGCGCTAGTACGGCAGCTCCCCAGGCGTACTGTCCTACTCTCTCCAAATCCACGAGCAGCTCCAGGAAGCGGCATTGTATGTTGTCTCCGTTGGAGCCCAGTAGCAACTTGCCCAACAGAAAGATGAGGAACCTCCTCAGATCCATGTTGGTCCTTTCCCAGTTGCTGGCGTCCACGCAATATACAGCACGGGCTCCTCTTTCAGCCCTTTCCATGAATTCCTCTAGGGACTCGTCATCCCGTGAACGAATGTCGGTAAGCCCTAGCGCCTCCATGATCGATGCCTTAGCTAGTGACCTGTTCTTTCGACCGTCGAGGTCCAGCCCTAACAGCTTTTGGGCACCTTCCCGGTAGTCCGCATAGGTGACGCCTGTCAGTGCCTCTCCATCCACTTTGAGGCCCGTGATTCGGACCATGTCTTCCAGGCTGGGCACCATGTGCCCCCACGACATCAGAAATGCCCGGCTCACTGGGTCCCATCTTTCATGTAGTGCTTGGATCAGGGCAAGGTCGAGCTTAATTGGCTCAATTCGGAGGAAGGCCCCGAACCCCATTATGTCTAGCCTCGCCTTCTGGAAGGCCGGCAGACCTCGATATGCTGCTACCACCAGCTCCCACGAGATGTGCGACCTCATCAGGCTCTGCACACCCATAAGAAGTGAGAAAGCGGAGTTTGGCACGGAAGAAAGGAAAAGAAAACATGAAAGAAAGGAACTAAGGGATCCACGTACAAGCTGTGATCGGGTCGTCTCACTCATTTGTCCTTCGACTTCTGAGAGTATTCTGGAACTGCTACCAGATCTGCTCCTCTTCGAAGAGCGGGAAGACTCACCTTCCGCTCTAAAGCTAGATTCACCCTCCATCCTGATAAATGAGCAACACTCACTACCTCCCCCCCTTACAAACTTGCACTCCTCAAATCTGCTCTCACGACTTCGGTGCTTCCAAGTCGAGCGAAAGGGGAGGTATTTATAGGATTGGAATGGATGTGATCTGGGCCTATCCCTATCATGCTTAGCAGTGGCCCTCGTGATAAGTCATCCGCCCTTTACTCCCGTATGCCACTCTATCATTTGGAGTGATCGATCCAGAGGCGTGATTTTCCAACTTGTCCTCTCTCTTCGGTCCAAAGATTCCCCATGTTCATTGTCCTCTCGTGACTACTGCTAGCAAAGTGGGGGACGTCTATGCGGGAAAACAGGGCCAGGGGCCGACGCTATTGAAATTACTGATAGCTTCCATTGCATGCCATGGCCGAGGTGCCCTCGGATGCCACTTTGCCATGTCGGGTGAATGCTTCAGAGCCGTAATACGGTCTGAAGAATCCCTGTGTCCCTTGTGACAGGGGCCGACACTATTGAAATTGGTGATAGCTTCCATTGCAAGCCATGGCCGAGGTGCCCTCGGATGCCACTTTGCCATGTCGGGCGAATGCTTCAGAACCCTCACGTGGTCTAAAATTCTCCGTGTCCCTTGTCCTATTACGACTGCTTTTGCCGCAAAGAAATAAATGGAGGACATTCACGTGGGAAAAGAGCACAAAGAGCTGATATTGTTGAAGTCGATGGCAGATTCCCTTTGAAAATCATGGCTATCGTGAGTCATCACTCCGTGTTTTAAGGTGACATCTTGTCGAGCGCGTCTCGCGGGAACCCATGTGATGGAGAAGAGCCGTAGAGGAGAAGGAACGCATCGAGGGCAAACAAGCCGTGTTCATGCCAAGCCATTCCATTCACACATCTATATAAGGGTTTGTGCCCGTCATGAGAAGAGAGTGGGTGTGCAAGCCACTCACTAACCCTCATCACTCTCCTGGTCGCTTCTCTTCTCTCTCCGAAGGCAAGAAGTCCCTTGGAGGCCTTCTATAGTTCCGTGACGCAGCAATCGTATTACCGTGCCACACGTTCCCACCTACTCTTTGGCGGTGCTCTTCGTCGTCCTCCTGCTTCTCTCGCGACCCCGATGGCCGCGAAGCTCTTGAAGTTGAGGCCGCTAGCTGAGCTATGCTCTGCTCTGCCGATAGGGACTGCACCAACTCTCGGAGCTCCTCTGCCGTGAGCTCCAATTCCCTTGATCTGCACTGACTCTGAGCAAGTTAGGTGTCTGGATGCTCTTCCTTCCAGAGCTCCATCTCCTGGGCCTCCTGTACTGCTCTGTCTTTGCCTTTCTCTCTTGCTTTATTTCTCTCTTCGCTATCCAGAGAGAAACCTTCAGCTCCAAGATGTCTCGGGGCAGCTCCTCGATGACGTGTCGTCGTCATTCCTTCTCCAGCTCTGTCGTCCGGGCATCGCGCTCTAATCGAGCGACACATTCCTTCTCTGCTCAGACCACCGGAGCTAGCAAGCCCTGAATCTCCACTGCCATCCAGATCCAATCATCTCGCAAGCTCAGAATAAGCGGGTGAACTGTGTAGTCAAAATCCAAACCAAATCATGCCCACCTGAACTGCGAGCTCATGCTCGGCCCCTTTGGCACAAGCCACTGTGCCGCGAAGTTGCTTCTGGAAGCACATGACCTCCAAAAGAGGAATTGGAACCAAAAGGCCCTGTCGGCCATCCCTGCTGCCACCTGCTGGGCACCCTGAAAAGAAAGGGGACAAATGCCGAGTAATGACTGAACACTAGAAATCCAAAAACACAAAAAAGAGAAAAAGAATAAAACAAATAAAAAATGATGAGTTGCCACTATGTGTCTTGCAACGTGAACTCTGCTTTTTATGTTTCCCCTGCTTGTGTGAATTGTTGTGACTGATTGATATTCTGTATATGTGAGTGTTTATTTCTCATGAAATATTTCTGTTTTCACTGATGGATGTAGGCTTTGAAAGAAAAAAAAGATGAAAAATAAAAGCAAGAAAAAAAAGATGAAAGAAAACTAAAAAAAAAAGAAAAGAAGAAGAAGAGAACGGATCATCACCGTCCCACTGTAAATCATTTCCGCACTGTATCACATTTACACTATTAGAGCATGTCAAGGGCTGTGCACCTTGAATGAATTTGGAGTTTGAGCTTAAACTCTGACAACTCCAGAGGAGTCCGAGTCGTATGGGTAGGACGTTAAGTTATGTCAGAATGGGGACGACGGTTCCATTTGATGTGGGGATAAACAGGCCCCGGCTCATTACCGGCTCATCGAATCGGTATCCTGACCCAGTCTCCACAGCTTAACCTTGGTCAGTTGATTTCACTACGAAAATCATTCACTTAAGTCAATTGTGCAAGCCACTGTGTTTAAACACTCTGAAATGTGAGATATTCCATTCAGAGTCGAGTACCGAGTCTTCCCGAGGTTGCCTTGGACTGTTTCTCTGAAGGAGACCATTGTTTGGATTTGTCCCAAAATCATCTTTTTTTATTCCCCTTGGACCCGCCTTGGCTGCAGCACTTCCACAATGGCTGGTAACCGCTCCCCAATGGTGAAACCTGCAGGTTTACGACCCAAGTACATCTGCACTGTGAAGTTGGTCCTTTTTTTAGTTGTTTGTGCCCTAGCGCACATTATGTCCTTCCTTGTTCGTTATCACCCAAACCATTGTGGATTTCAGAGGACCTTCTTCAAGGTTGTTTCGGTGAAACTCGGGAAAGATTCTCATCAGGAAAATGATGAAGGCGTGTCTCATCACACCTTGGCACCTACTTTTCGCTTCACTCCATTTCATTCCAATCCACTTCATTCCATTCCATTACATGTCTTGTCCCTACAAAGTAGACGCCAAGGCGGAGCAGCTGTAGACACGCCGTTTTCACGTTTTTTATGGGTAAATCTCATATTACACCGTGATGCCTCAAAGTGGCCTGCGCATTTGATTCATGTAGGTGATTAGTCATTTTTTTAGGCTTTTACATAAAAAAGGTTATAAGAAAAAAAATTCAAAAATGTTATAAAAAAATCTAAAAAATTGAGAAAAGCTTAACAAAATAATAAAAAATATATATATAATAAAGTTGTAAATATATATATATATATATATATATATATATGTTTGTATATATATGTGTAATATATATATATATATATATACTTAGTTTTATCTTAGTAAGCTTAAACAAAAAAAAACACAAAAGATCTTAATCAACTTAAATAAAATAACATTGCATATTTTAATCCATTACCCCACACCCCTAAATCTTCGGATCTGGTCTCCCTGCATCATTAGGCCTTATCATTCTTCCCCTCCCCACTTATTCCATCTAAGTATGTCAAATCATCACGCATCATCCCCCACACCCCCACCTTATCTCTCTCTCTCATACTTCCCTATCCCATTTTCTGTCTTCTTTATCTTCTTTTCCCAGCCGCCCCGGTAGAGGGAATCTCCCTCTCTCATATCCCTTTCCCTCTCTGTCTCCTTATCTCTTCCTCTTCCTTCATCTCAACACACACTATCTCTCTCTCAATAATTCTCTCTTTATAACAACCCACGTGAACCCCTCTCTCCAACACAGACACACGACACACTTCTCGGCCAACCCCATCTCCTCCCTCTCATCTTCTCTGCATGTAGCCCCCCCACAGCAGCCCCCCCTCATCTCTCCCACGGGAGAACGCCCCCCGGCATCTCTTTCTCGCATTCCTTCCGACCCCCCATCTCTCATCTCCCTTGGCCATTGATTCCACACCAGACAACTCCTAACTCCATAGCCCCCTGTGTATCCACGCCGGCCTCCTCATCCTCTCTTTCTCACTTGCATGCGCCCGGTGGAGAGAACCTATCACTGTTAGCCCATGCATCCTTGCCGTTGCCATCGCCGTGAAGCTCCCACACGCCGTGACTGCACTCCCGTGCAAGCATCGTCTCCCCTACGAGGCCGCAGTCGGCCGCCCATGACACCATCACAGCCGTGACCCTCCTCACCCCGGGCTCCCACTCACGCGATCTCCTCGTCACACCATCGCCTCGTCGTCCTCACTCCCGTCCACGGCAGCAGCCCACGTTCCCACCCCGATGCCGCGTTGCCGAGATCCCCGGCATGCAAGCCCTCGCGCCGGCCTTTCCACATCGTCCTGTTGCTGCGAAGCCTACTCCCATTTGTCGGCCATCGCGACCAAGCCGCAACGCCGCTGCAGACGCATGCTCCGACCACCGCCAACACCACTAGTCGCCCGCCACACTGCCGCGTCCGCCTCCCTGCCGCACCGAGCTCCTTCACCGTCAGAACCGTCGCCTCTCATCGCAAGCCACCGCCGCCAAGCCCACCTCGCCGCGGTCCTCGTTGTGAACCCTCCGTCGACTGGATGCTGCCCATGCCGCCGCTAGATGCTCCTCCAACCCCCCCTACATGCACCGTCCACGCAGCCATCCTCGTCTCCCTTCCAGCCGCCGCGGTGCACCTCCCAGCCTTCTGGCCATCTCGCCGAAGAAAAGCAAGCCTCCGGCTCAATTAGTGTTCCCCGTGGGAAGTCGTGTCACCTCACCGTTGGCCCGTGTCCTTCTCGTGCCCGCTCGGAGCCCCCCGGGCTTCTAAATAAGCTCCCCTCACCCCTTGTTATTTTTGGCATTTTTATTTGTTATTTATGTTACTATCACGTTATTTCATGAATTGTTGTTATATCATCATTCTGACTTAGTTTTTGTGTTTGTTTGTTTTGCAGGGTAACCAATCAAAAGCCCTCTTCTTCGGCCTGCCGAACGGAGAGGAAGATGAAACCCACGCAAATCCCGCGATAAAGGCAAAAGCGATCAACCAGTTCGGGGCCATCGGTCCCTGGCGATCACACCACCAAACGCGTGCTTGTAGTAATTTTTATTTTATGTCTATAATACCCGCGGATAGCTAAATCCCGCACAGGTCTGTTTGTACTATAATCGGTCGCGGTGAGTCATTTCACCGTGGTCATTTACTTTCAGCACTTTCTTTCTGCACTTCCTTTCTGCACTTTGTTATATTATTGTTAAAACCCCGCAGGATCAATGTCCTGCGACGGTCTGTTTACTCTATGTTATATTTTTGCTATTATAATCGTGTGAGGAGTGATATGCCGTTCCAAATTCTGAGTCTACGTGTGTTTTTGTGTCCGCCAATTTCTACTACGTAGAGTCCCAGGCTCGCTTCCGGTATATAAAAAGCTACTCACGGAACGGTAGGCCACGCCTACTGGGAAAGGAGTTTAGTTCGCGCGAGAGGGCCTTCAGATCCCTACCTCCGCCACGTACCGTAGTTCGGTAAGTCTAGGTCTCCAGTATTCCTGCCACAGGTTGTACTCTCCACTTTTTTCTATTTCACCCCCCTTTTAAGCACGCGTTTCTTTCGTCATTTTATTTCTGTCACTAAGAGGGAGAAACCCCATCTCTCTCTCTATGTCAGTCACGTGACGCGTTCACGTCTCTGGCGATCACGGTGGGACGTTGTTTGTTTTCTCTGGTTACCCAAATATTTTCGGCACCCACGTGTGCCCCTCCTGATTGCGCCCGCGTGCGCTACATTCGTGCTCCCAGTAGCACTCTTGCCATCGGCATCCGCGTGTACCCCTCCACTCGGCACCCACGTGTGCCCCTCCTGATTGCGCCCGCGTGCGCTACATTCGTGCTCCTAGTAGCACTCTTGCCATCGGCACCCGCGTGTACCCCTCCACTCGGCACCCACGTGTGCCCCTCCTGATTGCACCCGCGTGCGCTACATTCGTGCTCCCCGTAGCACTCTTGACATCGGCACCCACGTGTGCCTCTCCACTCGGTACCCACGTGTGCCCCTCCTGATTGCACCCTCGTGCGCTACATTCGTGCTCCCAGTAGCACCTTCTCCACTCGGCACCCACGTGTGCCCCTCTTGATTGCGCCCGCGTACGCTACATTTGTGTTCCCGCTATCACTTTTGGCATTCCAATTTCATCCCTCGTGAACTACGTGCATTACTCAGAGTCCCCTGTGAAGTCTGAAGGGATTCGTATCATTGCAGAAAAGGAGTGTTGTGATGTTTGTTTAATTTCTTTTATTGTATATATTTGTTGTCTGTTTATATATCTCCAGTTAAATTCAGCACTGCATTGCATATCATCTCCCTTTTATTTTTATTTCTTTTGTTCCATTTTTTTAGGATCACCTTTTCCTGGTGAAGGAAGGACTCTCCGTCGGGAATTCCTCTCGACGGACTAGGATCTCCTTCATCGAGACCTCCGTAAGTGCCCGACATCGAAGGATTCCCTCTTCGTTCACTGGGCTGGTTGTACCACTGAAGTTCCCTGGAGATAGTCAACCCATTCGTGGTGAGTCGAGTGTCCTTAGATCACACGGTGGAAATCAATATTGCAACTAAGGTCCCTCCTGTGGTGTGAACATTGGATTAGAAAAAAGAAAAAAAGGGGGAAAACCAAAAGAAAACAAAAAAAATGCGTTAAACATCAACTTGTTTGTTAATCTTTGCTATTTGTTTGAGTGTGTATGTTATTGCGTTCCGGCAAAATCTCGCGTTCCGAAAAAGATCAAGAAATGTCCGAGAATGGTAAGAATCCGACCCCGAGTCACCAGGGGACACATGTCCCTGCTGAGGACGCAGGTTCCTCCCGTGAGCCCTCATACGAGGTGCGAACCACCGTCGGGGAAGCATCCCCGCTGCAAGATATTTCCTCCCTGCTGGGTGTTCTCGCGAACACACAACTCAATCCCGATCAGGTCCGAGCCTTTCAGGCCATCCTAAAAGGGAAGTCTGTTGATTCTACTCCTCAAAATCCAACACCAGTTGCTCTCCCTACTCAAGAGCCTGCACAGGCAATCCCTTCCTCATTCCCTCTTGTGCAGACAGGTCTGCAACCTCCCTCTTTCCAATTACCTCCCCAGTCTCAAGTTCCGTCAATTCCTCATACAACATTTCAGTCAGTTCCATTTACTGATATGCCACAACATCCGCAACCTCCCTCTTTCTAATTACCTCCCCAATCTCAAGTTCCACCAATTCCTCATACGACATTTCAGTCAGTTCCATTTACTGATATGTCACAAACGCCTCTCTCATCCAGAATTCCCTTCTCAGGCTTCTGCAAGGCCTCAGTGGCCACCACAACCTGCTCCTTACAATGAGGTCACTCAATCTCTCCTTCATAGGATGAACAAGATGGATGAACAATTCAAACAATTTCAAAAAGATCATGAATGTCAAATCCGCGCCTGAGATCTCTTTACCAATCCTTCCAGTATTCCATCTCCCTCCTTCTGAAATGTCAACTTACCGACGGTACACCGGCACAGGCAACCCCCTCATTCATTTGAAGGACTTTATGTATGAGTCCTCGTTTTGGCAGAACGATCAAAGATCCTTGGCATACCTCTTCAGAAGATCATTGGATGGTCCCGCCTTAGAATGGTTCTATTCCCTAGAGTCGAGTGAGGCTGAGAACTTCGACGTGGTCTAGAGGAAATTCCTACAGAAATATCGGGATAGGGTTGGTCCCTCCCTTTCTATTACCGATCTGGTGGCTGAGAAGATGAAGCCGGACGAAGATTTCATCCAATTTGCTGATCGATGGAGATCTTTGGCAGAGAAAGTGAGAGACCCCATTTCGGAATCGGAACAAGTGAAGATGATCGTGTCTATTGCTACTCTGCAATTTAGACACGTACTGGCAATGAACAAGCTCACCACTATAGAGGAGTTGTATGAGAGGGCTCGATATATCCAAACACAGCTGAAAGATTCCCCCCTCATGCATATGTTTGAGCCACCAAAGCCAAGGGTGTTTAGGAAGCCAAGTACTGGTGCCCAAGGTGGGGTGACGGAAGGGGTGGTGACAAATGAGTAAGTGGGTGCGGTTGGCTATCCCAATCAACAAGCTAACCCCAGGCCCCCACAAGTTCCACAACCCCCCTTCCATCAGCATCAACAGGGCCAACAACCCTATCGTCCTCCCCCACAAAATAATCTCTTCCAGAGCAATATGCCTCAACCGCTCCATCTCCAACAACAACAACAGCGACCTCCTCAATATAATCAGGCTCCACCACTCGGGGACTATGGCCCCCAACAACAGTGGTGGCCAATTGGCCCTAGGAGAGCTCATTACCCATCTTTGTCGGAGTCATTGCCAGACATCTTTAATGCTCTCATGGCTGCTAATCTACTCACCTGGCCTAAGGAAAAAATCATATGGCCCCCGAACGTTGACACTTCCAGATATTGTGTCTTCCATAGACAGCCGGGTCATACACTGGAAAACTGTTTCCATTTTAGAGATTATATCTATGATATGAATGATGAACATCAAATAGATTGGGATGAAATGAGGCGATACGTCGCCATGATGAAGGCCAAGAGACCTCCTCCTAGACAACAACAACAGCAGGAACAGCAACAACAACAACAACCACAACAACAAGAACAACAACAACAGCCTCAGTAGGCACCACAGCAACAGCCAAACATGGGCATCCTCCAAAATCCATTACCGACACACCAACAACCTAACCACCAAGTCAACCCCATCTCTTCCTTCCCGGAAGTTGGAAGAGGGCAAGATTGGCATACGGAAGGCAGCTCTATCCTTGTCGCCAATCATGTTCCAAACCAACCTCCATGCCTTATCCGTCCCGCTCCTGTCTATCCTCGACCCGTAGCACAACCTACAACAACGCCTCACCCATTTCCACTGCCATCACGACCTCTCATTCGCATCCCTGCTGTTAACCTCCCACTGAGTCCCCAGCAAACACCATCTACCTCCACCATAACACCGTTACCCTCAAAGCCTCTCATCGTTTCTCACGCTTCCACTTCGTCCTCCACCTTCGTTCCGCCTCCACTAAACAAATCCCTTATTGTCCAACACCCTTCCGAGGTACCATCTACCTCCACCATAACCCTTTACCCTCGAAACCCCTCATTATTCATCACCCATTCGGGCCCCCATCGACCTCTACTATGTCTCCACCTTTTAAACCCCTTATCATTCACCGTCTATCTGAGACTTCATCCACTCCCACCATACCTCCACCTAACAAACCACTCATCAGAGCCCCTACACCTATTATTGCCCCTGCTTCGTCAATTGTTCCTCCACCACTACCCCTCGAACCCCTGCTAAACCCCATATCTAGCTCCATAGAGGTGCCGCCAAAACCATAAGCCATGGTGCTCCGTAGTGGAAGGATGTTCCATCGGATTTTTCCCCAAAACAGCCAGGTCCCCGAGCAATCTCAGCCAGAGAAAGACACCGAAGAACAGCCAGAGGAGTCTATCCCCGGGACACAATATGACCTGTTGAAACACTTGGATAAAACACCAGCTCGGATCTCCATTCTCGAGCTAATCAAGAGGTCGAAAACCCATCAAGATGCCTTGATGGAGTATCTTTAGAAGGTTATGGTAAATGAGGATCTCCCAGTGGAGAAGATCTCGTCGGTATTGACGCCGACTGATACACAACCGGCTATTATATTTCACCACCATGAGCTTGCCCCCAAGGAGGCTCGAAAATATACTTTGTGTATTGCAGTAAAGATCAATGGGGCGTCTATAGACCCATGTTTGGTGGACACTGGTGCGTCTATAAACGTGATCTCCATGAGCACTCTCCAATTATGTGGGGTTGACACGGAACAGATAAGGCCTTCATCAATTACGGTTACGGCCTATGACAATAGCAAAAAGCCACCAATGGGGATGATCATCTTGAATGTAGAATTGGGCCCTGTATCAGTCTTTGCGGAATTCCATATCCTTGATATGGATCCCACATTCAAGGCCATACTAGGCCGCCCTTACATTGAGGTTATGAATGTTGTGCCTTCCACCAATCATCAGTGCTTAAAGTTTCCATACAAGGCTTGGATTATCAAGGTAAATAGCATGCCCATCTTTTCTACAGTGGATGCTATTAATACCTCATTGCCTTCTGTTTGACCGACTCACTGGCCAATTCTTTCACTACTAGATGTGTGTGACCCTCGTCGCACCCCTTTAACACAAAAGCCGTTTCAGGCATCAAAGTCATGTCACCCTTCCCATTCTAAGGGATGGGAGATCATGAAAAACATTGGCTACCAACAGGGCAAAGGCTTGGGTGCACAATTACAAGGGAGACTGAGGCTGCCAAAGAAGACAAAGTTAACCCTTAGAGCCGGCCTAGGCTTTGAAGGGCCACTTGAAGCATATGAGGGACTTCTTACATGGACCTTGTACTCTCATTTCAGAAAGGGTCCGGTTATACAGTTGGGGAATTACCCGCAAGAATCACATGGGAAATTACAGATTGCCTATTTAGCTGAAAGTTGCTCGAGGGTTACAAAGAAGGGGAAGCACGGTGACCCGGACTGCGAGTGGAACAAGTGGTTTCGTATACATGACATTTCCATTGCGCTACAGTAGATGTTCTCGCCTCCGGACTTAGAGGGGCCACTTTTGATTTCTGAGGTGCCAAAAGATGTCGTTGACATTGCCCAAATTCCAAGTTTTCCTCCCTGAGAGGAAGTTGCCACTGACGGATCACTTTCCGTCATTCTATCTGATCATTCTACTCAGCCGTTGCTGCTGACTCTTTCTTGGACCCGACGTTTATCTGATGATATTCCCAGGTCCCCTTCTCTGCTCACATTCTTGCGCGGGTTTCTCAGCCCGTGCCGAATTTTCAACCATGATCTACTCAATGAGCCCCACAACCCCTTAGCTATAATTCCCTCCTCTCATTCTCCAAATTCTTTCAATTGTTTTGTAATTGAAAATGAAAATAAAAAAAAAAACGTCAATTTTCAAACTCCTCAACATTGCATTTCCTTTGAGGAGACCTCCTACATCTCCCACGAGTGCGTCCCGACCTACGGGCCACTCATTCAAGGTCCCTTGAGCGACCTTATTTACCCCTCTGCTGAGGGGTCCTTTCCTGTACATTCTTCAACTTCTTCTTTGTCTGTAGAACAAGTCAGTCAGGTTAGGAATAGCGAGTCAAGGGTAGTACCTAGAAAAAAATTCAAGGGCAGGGAAATTCCTCGTCGATTCCTTCTAGATCTAGCCAATAGGTGTCAAGCCTTTCTAGCCATTCCTCAATTGCTAGAGAATCCCATCCAATTGTCGGAGTTAGAATGTGAGGAGGATCATACAATTGATGAGGGTATGGAGTTTATGAGCTCACAGATGAAGAATATCCTATTGAAGAAGGGGATGAAGAATATGAGGACGCGGCCGACGCATATGCTAGCGGAATGAGGAGGTTTGACGAACCATCAGCCGCTATAGAAGAACCCACCAAAGAAATCAACCTGGGGACCGAGGAAGACCCTAGGATCGTCCTCATAAGTGATAATTTGCCGCCATCTGAAGAAGAAGAATTGATCGAGGTTCTCAAGGAGTATAGGGACACGTTCGCATGGAGCTATGAGGATATAACGGACCTACAGCCAGGTTCACATGGAGCTATGAGGATATAACACAAAAGAAGAATATTGGGGACAAACCTCCTGACTTTGGCCGAAGAGTCGGGCGGTGGATCACAAATACAGGTTTACGCCCTTCATCTCTAGGGTAGCTGCCTGTTCAGCTGCCCTAGAGATGTGAACACGTCACGTGACTGACATAGAGAGAGAGATGGGGTTTCTCCCTCTTAGTGAAAGAAATAAAATGACGAAAGAAATGAGTGCTTAAAAGGGGGGTGAAATAGAAAAAAGTGGAGAGTACAACCTGTGGCAGGAATACTGCAGACCTAGACTTACCGAACTCCGGTACGTGGCGGAGGTAGGGATCCGAAGGCCCTCTCGCGCGAACTAAACTCCTTTGCCAGTAGGCGTGGCCTACCGTTCCGTGAGTAGTTTTTTATATACCGGATGCGAGCCTGGGACTCTACGTAGTAGAAATTGGCGGACACAAAAACACATGTAGACTCGGAATTTGGAACGGCATATCACTCCTCACACGATTATAATAACAAAAATATAACAGAGAGTAAACAGACCGCCGCAGGACATTGATCCTGCAGGGTTTTAACAATAATATAACAAAGTGCAGAAAGGAAGTGCAGAAAGAAAGTGCTGAAAGTAAATGACCACGGTGAAATGACTCACCGCGACCGATTATAGTACAAACAGACCCGTGCGGGATTTAACTATCCGCGGGTATTATAGACATAAACTAAAAATTACTACAAGCACGCGTTTGGTGGTGTGATCGCCAGGGACCGATGGCCCCGAACTGGTTGATCGCTTTTGCCTTTATCGCGGGATTTGTGTGGGTTCCTTCTTCCTCTCCGTTCGACAGGCCGAAGAAGAGGGCTTTTGATTGGTTACCCTGCAAAACAAACAAACACAAAAACTAAGTCAGAATGATGATATAACAACAATTCATGAAATAACGTGATAGTAACATAAATAACAAATAAAAATGCCAAAAATAACAAGGGGTGAGGGGAGCTTATTTAGAAGCCCGGGGGGCTCCGAGCGGGCATGAGAAGGACACGGGCCAACGGTGAGGTGACACGACTTCCCACGGGGAACACTAATTGAGCCGGAGGCTCGCTTTTCTTCCTACAGTTTCAAATGAGAAACTAGTATGAATAAACAGAATATCCACACATATAATATGCAAACAAGAATATTATTCATACAAGAATATATACATATATATCCGTATATCTATATCAATATATGCACACATATATATATATTTATATAAAAATATGCATACACACATATAAATACATCTATATAGATATAGATATATATATATATACGTATATGTATATATTTATATAAACATATATATTTATATGCATATATATATATATATATATATATATATATATATATGCAAATGGCCATACAGTGGAGAGAGGAGAAAACTCTGCTCTCTATTCTTTTCTTTTTTATACTTTAATCATATATATAATACATACGTATATATATATATATAAGATATATATAAGATATATGGGCTTACAAGAGAGAGGGGCAGAGAGAAATCAGGGAGAGAGATGGAGAGAGGAGATAATAAAAAAAAGAAAAGAAAGTGAAAGGGAGAGAGAGAGAGAACTCGATGGAGGAGGGGGAGAAACAGAGACGGGAAGAGAGAGAAGAGAGAGGTGAGAGAGAGATTGAGAGAGAGGAAAAAAATATTAAATAAAATAAATAAAAAAAGATCGAGAGAGGGAGGGAGGGAAACTGAGAGACACAGAGAGAGGGGGAGAGAGAAGTGAGAAAGAGAGGGAGAGAGAGGAAGAGAGAGATCGTGACAGGGAGAGGGAAGAGAGAGGGAATAAAATATTAAAAAGGGAAGAAAGAGAGGGATGAAGAGGAAGAGAAAAATGAGAGAGAAGGCGGGGAGAGAGGAGAGATCTACGAGATGGGGAGGGAAAGAAGGGGAAGAGAACAAATAAAAAAAATAAAAAAAGAAAGTGAGAGGGAGAACTCGATGGAGGGGGGGAGAAATAGAGAGGGAGAAAGAGAGACGGTGGGAGAGAGAGATCCCGGGGGAGGGGAGAGAAAGAGAGAGAGGGTGAGAGAGAGATCACGGGAGGTGGGTGGAAGAGAGAAAGAGAAAGAGAGGGGGAGAGAGAGAGTTAACGACGGGAGAGAGAGAGACGAGAGGAGAGACAGAAAGAAAGAGAGAGAACGTAGGGGGGAGAGAAGAGAGACGATGGGGGAGAGAGGGAGAAGTGAGAGCCGTGGCGAGCTCGTGTAGGGGAGGGGGACGCGGAGGACGGTGGCCGGTGGAAGGAGGACGGCGACGACGTCGACGGTGAAGGTGGTGGCGGAGTGGTCGCGGCAAACGAGCTCACGGCGACAGTGACGACGATGAACTCACAGCGAGATGGCCGGAAGGCTGGGAGGTGCACCGCGGCGGCTGGAAGGGAGACGAGGATGGCTGCGTGGACGGTGCATGTAGGGGGGGTTGGAGGAGCATCCGGCGGCGGCATGGGTAGCGTTTCATAAGTGAAACCTGGGTAATTGGAAGCCGTGCCCGGTTCGGACGAGACCTCTGGCTCCATTGTTTGAATGAAATTGAGCCACTAAGGCTACGATTAGCCATAAGGACCCTAGGGCTTGCCCAAGAATGGGTGGATATGACCAACTCACCCAGCGTCAGGAAGAAGACGCATGGGCCGGAAACCTACGTTGATTGGAGGGTGCGTTTCCCCGAACAGTATGAAGACTGACAGCGGGGTGGCACGCTCGTGGAATCACAGGCCCAAGATAGTGAGGATTACCTACGGCTCTACAGGGCAATGTACGCAGAGAGGCTCCATCCTGGAGGGCTTGTGGAGGTAAAGTAAAAATAGCATTTTTTTACCCTTTACAATTTCCATTTTTTTTTGACTTTTTGTGAGCTCAAGAGCCATAAGTGTAGGATGCTCGTGACACCATAATAACGAACTTACGAGCTCGTTTGGCAGACACGGAGCAAGAGTTGAATGACACCCGAGCGGCTCTGGGTTCATCAGTAAGTGTATATGTACATGCTCCTGATATGACTTGAAATTCATGGTGCCTTAACCACTTAAATGTCACCTCATGTGCCGCAGCGTGCCCAGTTCGATGCAGTTTCATCGGCAATGGGGGCAGACGGCGTTTCTTCTAGTCTATGGATTCCTACCTCAGAATTGGATCTACTCCACGAGCAGCTTGCTCATACCACACAGCGGGCCGCAGAGGCAGAAGGGATGCTTTCTACACAGGTGAGGGTCTCACCACTTAATATCCCTCGTTTAAGCATTGGCATATGCCTGAGATGAGATGTATGACAGGAGAAAGAAACACAGGAGGCACTTGCACATGCCACCCAGAAGGAAGCTAGAATAGCTGAACTGGAAGAGGAATTACAGCCTCGTCCGGATGAGGACTCTTCTAGGGACGCTGTGGAGCTAAGGATCACCCTTCAGCTGGAAAGAGAAGATAGAGAAAGAGAACGAGCCGAGAGAAAAAAGGACAGGGAACGAGAGAAGGCCAAGAGATCAGCCGAGAAAGAAAAGAAGAGGGCCCTGGAAGCCCAAATATTTGAATTGAGGACCAGTCTCGGCCTCGCCGAGCAGTGGCTAAAGGATGGCGAGGAACGCTACCGAAGAGCACGAGAGCGTGACTTTCGTGTTAGTAGCTTTTTTGCTACCCCTGCAGATCAACGCCGGGGTGTGGAGATTGGAAGAGGAGCACAAAGCGGTAGAAGTACCGCTTTTCATGGTTGGGTAGCACCCTCAAGAGCGTCTTGCCCGGAGAGTGGCGGGACAAGTAATGTGGAGAAAGAGGGTGGAACCTGATGTAGACTTTTTGTTTGTTTTTGGTTGAAAGTGGAATAAATTAGTTTGTGCTTGGTTCTCTGCTTCTTTCTTGATCACTCTAATTCCTGCATACACCTAAGCAAACAAGTTAGCATTTCTGCTCTGACTTGCCCCTTGCTCAATAAGTAAACGAGGTTTTGAACTGTCCTTGATAACGAGTCAAGGGGCAAGCCTTTATTAACAAAGGCAATAATAAAGGATAATGATGAATGCGGCACACAAGCACACAGATGCAAACGGAAATTTAAAATAAGATGTTGCATACAAATGCCAACATGCAAATTGTGATTTTTTTTAATTATTTTTTTATTTTGGAGTTTTCATTCATGTTTTTTTGTGTTTTGTTGTTTGTTTATTTTTTTTGGTCTTTTACATTTCCATTTTTTTTTGTGCACATACATTTTTCTGCTTTTTTTCAGATTTTTGGATTTGTTATTTTTTTGTTTGTTTTTGGTTTGTTTATTTTTATTTTTGCTAATGCATGATGACCACTTGATATAACATCTAACCTGCATGAGAACAAGGGTTTCTTACTAACCTCCCAGGCATCCTGAGTGCACATCTAAGTTGATTTGGGCCTCTAGACTCCTCGAATGATAATCCCGCCGGCTAAGACTTACCCTGATGACAATACCGTCATGCCATGCTTAGGCTCCCAGTTGCTTCCGACCGCAGGGATTCACCCAAAAAGTGTTCGAGGTAAATGATTTGCCCGACCCGGGTCTATTTCCTCACAACTCTAGATGATATGTAATGGAACACCCTGGAACCCAAACGACCAACCGCGCGACGCTGACCCGGAATCAGATGCCGTCGCACCGTAGGTGACGCGCTTGCATTGGTCTAAGCCCGAGGTTAGGCTAAGAAGGCATCAAGATGGTAGATAGGGGTCTTGACTGGTCAGAAACACGGAGACTCCTTCACGACAACGACTTCTGCTTTTCAAAACGGACAACCATACGTTTGTGTTGACAGGTGGTTGCAGACTTTGGCGAGTTTCACCCTTCGGGAACTCCATTGAGCCTTCATCTTCAGGGGAAGAAGGAAGAATATTGGGGGCAAACCTCCTGAGAGGACGGGTAAAACCGTTAAGTTAGGTTTCACAAATACTGGGGGCGAGAGTATAGGGACCTCTCTTAACAGAGGGAGCAAGAGTGGAAGAGAGAGAGACACAGAGAGAATAAAATAAACTAATGATAAAAAAAATAAAACAAAAGAAGTTAAGAGAGGGGGGGGCGGCAAAAGTAGATAGGAAGAGAGAGAGAGGGAGTTAGAGAGAAGCAGAGAGGGAGAGAGAGAATAAATAATAAAAAAATAAAAATATATAGAGAGAGAGACCGCGGTGGGGGGAGGAAGAGAGAGAGAAAAAGAGAGGGTGAGAGCAGAGAAACGGGAGAGAGAGAAGATGCTAAAAAAAATAAAGAGAGAGAGATCGGGTGAGAGAGAGATTAAGAGAGAGAGAGGGAGTTAGAGAGAGTAACAGAGACGGTGGGAGGAGACGGAGGAGGTGGAGAGAATAAGAAAAGAAATAATAGAATAAGAGAGAGAAATAGTTGAGAGAGAGATGAGAGGGAAGAGAGGGGGGGCGTGAGAGAGAGAGAGAGAGAAGAATAAAAAGAAAAAAGAAAGATAGTAGGTCGGCGAGGGAGAGATGAGAAGAGAGAGAAGAACAGAGAGAGGAGAGGTGCGAGAGAGATATTGCAAGAGGAGAGAGAGAGGGATGGAGAGAGAGAAGCAGAGAGATGAGAGGGGGAACGGGAGAGATGGGAGAGAGAGAGAAACTGAGAGAGAGAGCGGGGGAGCTCGACGGAGGGCTCGCAGGCGGTGTCGTAGGGAGTGGACGGCGGTCACGGCAACAGCGACGTGGGGAGGGGCGTGCGCAGGTGGGAGGCGGCTCCACGGCGGTGAGGGCGTGCGCAGGCGACGACGTCGGCTAGCCGGAGGTGGAGACGAGGACGACGGCGACGGTGAGGGAGGTGGAGCTGGCTGTAGGTCATAAGTGAATTTTTGAATTTTTGTGAACTGCGCACGCCCCAGGTTTCACAAATACGCGTTCACATCTCTCGGGTGGCATACACAAGTGCCTCCTGTGTTTCTTTCTCCTGCCATACGTTTCATCTCAGACATATGGCAAGGTTTGAACAAGGGATATTAAACGGTGAAACCGTCACCTGTGCAGAAAGCATCCCTTCTGCCTCCGCAGCCCGCTGTATGGTATGAGCAAGCTGCTCGTGGAGTAGATCCAATTCTGAAGTAGGAATCCATAGACTGGAAGAAACGCCGTCTGCCCCCATCACCGATGAAACCGCATCGAGCTGGGCACACTGCGTACACACATGAGAGGTGACATTTAAGTAGTTAGCGCCATAAATCATATCAGGAGCATGTACATATACACTTACTGATGAACCCAGAGCCGCTCGGGTGTCATTCAACTCTTGCTCCGTGTCCACCAAACGAGCTCGTAAGTTCGTTATTATGGTGTCACGGGCATCCTACAGTTATGGCTCTTGAAGTTCACAAAAATTCAAAAAAAAATGGAAATTGTAAAAGACAAAAAAAAATGGTTTTTTACTTTACCTCCACAAGCCCTCCAAGCTGGAGCCTCTCCGCATACATTGCTCTGTAGAGCCGTATGTAATCTTCACTGTCTTACGCTTGTGATTCCACGAGCGTGCCACCCCGTTGCCAGTCTTCATACTGTTCGGGGAAGCGCACCCTCCAATCAACGCAGGTTGCCGGCCCACGCGTCTTCTTCCCGATGCTAGGTGATGTGGTCATATCCACCCATTCCTGGGCAAGCCCTAGGGTCCTCATGGCCAATCGTAGCTTTAGTGGCTCAATTTCGTTCAAACAATGGAGCTAGAGGTCCCGTCCGAATCGGGCACGGCTTCCAATTACCCATGGCTGGTCGACATCGACCATGTTTAAGTAGGGTTATGTTGCGTTGTACATATCTTCTTAGTTACCCGAAAATACAAAAAAATGGTAAAAAAAATGAACAAAACAAAAAAAAATAGAAAAAAAGTATCCTACCATCGTTGCAGGGAACTCTTGTAGCTCCCGTCTCAATACCATCAGTTGGTAGGATAATGGGGATGTACTCATGATAGGTGGCCACCGCCTAGCCAACGGGATCGTCACTGGCCGCTAGTGTCGAGCTCTCCCCATTGGAATATAATAGTAGCTCCATAGCTACACCATCATGTGTCATTGGCATCAACAAATACAAAAAAAAGCATAAAACAAAAACAACAAAAAAATAATCTTTTACCTGGATGAAGGGCGTAAACCCATTTATTGTCACCTCTCGGCATGTCCTTTGCGACAGACCTGTGAATAGATGCGCTAGTACGGCAGCTCCCCAGGCGTACTGTCCTACTCTCTCCAAATCCACGAGCAACTCCAAGAAGCGGCAGTGTATGTTGTCTCCCTTGGAGCCCAGTAGCAACTTGCCCAACAGAAAGATGAGGAACCTCCTCAGATCCATGTTGGTCCTTTCCCAGTTGTTGGCGTCCACGCAATATACAGCATGGGCTCCTCTTTCGGCCCTTTCCAAGAATTCCTCCAGGGACTCGTCATCCCGTGAACGAATGTCGGTAAGCCCTAGCGCCTCCATGATCGATGCCTTAGCTACTGACCTGTTCTTTCGACCGTCGAGGTCCAGCCCTAACAGCTTTTGGGCACCTTCTCGGTAGTCCGCATAGGTGACGCCTGTCACTCCCTCTCCATCCACTTTGAGGCCCGTGATTCGGACCATGTCTTCCAGGCTAGGCACCATGTGACCCCAAGGCATCAGAAATACCCGGCTCAGTGTGTCCCATCTTTCAAGCAGTGCTTGGATCAGGGCAAGGTCGAGCTTAATTGGCTCGATTCGGAGGAAGGCCCAGAACCCCATTATGTCTAGCCTCGCCTTCTGGAAGGCTGGCAGACCTCGATATGCTACTACCACCAGCTCCCACGAGATATGCAACCTCATCAGGCTCTGCACACCCATAAGAAGTGACAAAGCGGAGTTTGGCACGGAAGAAAGGAAAAGAAAACATGAAAGAAAGGAACTAAGGGATCCACGTACAAGCTGTGATCGGTTCCTCTCACTTAGTTGTCCTTCAACTTCTGAGAGTCTTCTGGAACTGCTACCAGATCTGCTCCTCTTCGAAGAGCGGGAAGACTCACCTTCCGCTCTGAAGCTAGATTCACCCTCCATCCTGATAAATGAGCAACACTCACTACCTCCCCCCCCTTACAAACTTGCACTCCTCAAATCTGCTCTCACGACTTCGGTGCTTCCAAGTCGAGCGAAAGGGGAGGTATTTATAGGATTGGAATGGACGTGATCTGGGCCTATCCCTATCATGCTTAGCAGTGGCCCTCGTGATAAGTCATCCGCCCTTTACTCCCATATGCCACTCTATCATTTGGAGTGATCGATCCAGAGGCGTGATTTTCCAACTTGTCCTCTCTCTTCGGTCCAAAGATTCCCCATGTTCATTGTCCTCTCGTGACTACTGCTAGCAAAGTGGGGGACATCTATGCGGGAAAACAGGGCCAGGGGCCGACGCTATTGAAATTACTGATAGCTTCCATTGCAAGCCATGGCCGAGGTGCCCTCGGATGCCACTTTGCCATGTCGGGTGAATGCAAGAATCCCCGTGTCCCTTGTGACAGGGGCCGACACTATTGAAATTGGTGATAGCTTCCATTGCAAGCCATGGCCGAGGTGCCCTCGGATGCCACTTTGCCATGTCGGGCGAATGCTTCAGAACCATCACGTGGTCTAAAATTCTCCGTGTCCCTTGTCCTATTACGACTGCTTTTGCCACAAAGAAATAAATGGAGGACATTCACGTGGGAAAAGAGCACAAAGAGCTGATATTGTTGAAGTCGATGGCAAATTCCCTTTGAAAATCATGGCTATCGTGAGTCATCACTCCGTGTTTTAAGGTGACATCTTGTCGAGCGCGTCTCGCGGGAACCCATGTGATGGAGAAGAGCCGTAGAGGAGAAGGAACACATCGAGGGCAAACAAGCCGCGTTCGTGCCAAGCCATTCCACTCACACATCTATATAAGGGTTTGTGCCCGTCATGAGAAGAGAGTGGGTGTGCAAGCCACTCACTAACCCTCATCACTCTCCTGGTCGCTTCTCTTCTCTCTCCGAAGGCAAGAAGTCCCTCGGAGGCCTTCTATAGTTCCGTGACGCAGCAATCGTATTACCGTGCCACACGTTCCCACCTACTCTTTGGCGGTGCTCTTCGTCGTCCTCCTGCTTCTCTCGCGACCCCGATGGCCGCGAAGCTCTTGAAGTTGAGGCCGCTAGCTGAGCTATGCTCTGCTCTGCCGATAGGGACTGCACCAACTCTCGGAGCTCCTCTGCCGTGAGCTCCAATTCCCTTGATCTGCACTGACTCTGAGCAAGTTAGGTGTCTGGATGCTCTTCCTTCCAGAGCTCCATCTCCTGGGCCTCCTGTGCTGCTCTATCTTTGCCTTTCTCTCTTGCTTTATTTCTCTCTTTGCTATCCAGAGAGAAACCTTCAGCTCCAAGATGTCTCGGGGCAGCTCCTCGATGACGTGTCGTCGTCATTCCTTCTCCAGCTCTGTCGTCCGGGCATCGCGCTCTGATCGAGCGACACATTCCTTCTCTGCTCAGACCACCGGAGCTAGCAAGCCCTGAATCTCCACTGCCATCCAGATCCAATCATCTCACAAGCTCAGAATAAGTGGGTGAACTGTGTAGTCAAAATCCAAACCAAATCATGCCCACCTGAACTGCGAGCTCATGCTCGGCCCCTTTGGCACAAGCCATTGTGCCGCGAAGTTGCTTCTGGAAGCACATGACCTCCAAAAGAGGAATTGGAACCAAAAGGCCCTGTCGGCCATCCCTGCTGCCACCTGCTGGGTACCCTGAAAAGAAAGGGGACAAATGCCATGTAATGACTGAACACTAGAAATCCAAAAACACAAAAAAGAGAAAAAGAATAAAACAAACAAAAAATGATGAGTTGCCACTATGTGTCTTGCAACGTGAACTCTGCTTTTTATGTTTCCCCTGTTTGTGTGAATTGTTGTGACTGATTGATATTCTGTATATGTGAGTGTTTATTTCTCATGAAATATTTCTGTTTTCACTGATGGATGTAGGCTTTGAAAGAAAAAAAAGATGAAAACAAAAAGCAAGAAAAAAAAAGATGAAAGAAAATAAAAAGAAAAAAAGAAAAAAAAGAAAAGAAGAAGAAGAGAACGGATCATCACCGTCCCACTGTAAATCATTTCCGCACTGTATCACATTTACACTATTAGAGCATGTCAAGGGCTGTGCGCCTTGAATGAATTTGGAGTTTGAGCTGAAACTCTGACAACTCCAGAGGAGTCCGAGTCGTATGGGTAGGATGTTAAGTTATGTCAGAATGGAGACGACGGTTCCGTTTGATGTGGCGATAAACGGGCCCCGGCTCATCGAATCGGTATCCTGACCCAGTCTCCACAGCTTAACCTTGGTCAGTTGATTTCACTACGAAAATCATTCACTTAAGTCAATTGTGCAAGCCACTGTGTTTAAACACTCTGAAATGTGAGATATTCCATTCAGAGTCGAGTACCGAGTCTTCCCAAGGTTGCCTTGGACTGTTTCTCTGAAGGAGACCATTGTTTGGATTTGTCCCAAAATCATCCTTTTTTATTTCCGTTGGACCCGCCTTGGCTGCAGCACTTCCACAGTGGCTGGTAACCGCTCCCCAATGGTGAAACCTGCAGGTTTACGACCCAGGTACTTCCGCACCGTGAAGTTGGTCCTTTTTTTAGTTGTTTGTTCCCTAGCGCACATTATGTCCCTCCTTGTTCGTTATCATCCAAACCATTGTGGATTTCAGAGGACCTTCTTCAAAGTTGTTTCGGTGAAACTCGGGAAAGATTCCCATCAAGAAGTGTTAGAGGGCGTGTCTCATCATACCTTGACATCCGCTTTTCAGTTTACTCCACTTCATTCCAACCCACTTCATTCCATTCCACTACATGTCTTTCCCCTACAAAGTGGACGTCAAGACAGGGCAGCTGTAGACACGCCATTTTTAACATTTCTGTGAGTAAATTTCATATTATGCTACGATGCCCTAAAGTGGTTTACACATTTGACTTATGTGGGTGATTAGTCATTTTTTTAGCTTTTACATAAAAATATAATACAAAAAATTTTTAGAAAAGGTTAGAAAAATATAAAAAAATCAAGAAAAATTTATGAAGAAGAAAAATACAAAAAAATCCAGAAAAATTTATAAAGAAGAAAATAAAAAAAATGATGAGAAAAGGTTATTTAAAAAAATACAAAAAAATTATTAAAGGGTCATAAAAATACAAAAAAAAATTCAAAAAAAGGGTTATAAAAAATACAAAAAAATTGAGAAAAAGTAAAAATAATAATATAAAATAATATAAAATCCAAATATATATGGTTGTATATATATGTGTGTGTAATATATAATATATATATATATATATACATGGTTGTAAAAATATATACGTAGATGTGTATATATATATATAGTTTTATTCTAATAAGCTTAAACAAAAGAAACAAAATATTCTTAATCAACTTAAATAAAATAATATTAATCACTTACCCCACCCCCTATATTATCGGATCTGGTTTCTTTCTTGTCTACTCATCTCTACCCCACCTTATCTCCCTCTCTCTCAATGCTTATCAGACTCCTCCAATCAATGCCAAAAGAGCTCTCCCTTCTCTCCCCACCACCCTCACACAGCCACCTCTCTCCCTCTCCCTCTCTTCTCTCTTTAACCGAAGCCAACACCCTCTCCCTAACTCCACCCATGTAAAACCACTGCCACCACCCTTTTCTTCCCGGCGGACAGACACGAAACAACGGCCCTCCTCCATCTCTCTCCCGCGGCCTTCGCCAACCGCACCTCCTCCATAGCCATCACCCACTCCTCTCCCTGTTAGCCTCTTCCCCTCTCTCTAACCTCTCCCGTCCACTGCCGCTCCCGCCACCGCGAAGCTCCGCCGCCGAGCTCACCCCCCGCGACACCACTGTCGTCATCCGACCACCAGCAGCCCTCCACCACGCCGACAACGTCCTCCACGCCAACCACCAGTCGCCCGCTGCACCCTCACCGCTGCTGTCAGAGCCATCTGCACCGCCACACACCGTCGGCCTCCGACTGCCACAGCCACCCACGTCGCGTTCGAGCTCCCCACGCCGTCCACGCCGAACGTCGCAACGCCACCCCGTCCCGGCTACATCCACGACTGCCGCGAGCCTCGCCGCCCGTCGTCGGTCGCCCTCCCGGGCATGCACCATGCCACCGCCGCGAAGCACCCCCGACAGGCCACCCACGGCCACCGTCCGCAGCACCCTCACCATCTCGCCATAGTCGCGCCAAAACCCCCGCCGCCGTCGTCATCGTCGTTCACGACCACCACCTCAACGACGCTACAACTCCACCCTCCACCGGCCGACAGCACCGCCGGCAACCCCCGGCGTCACTCTCGATGTCCACCTCCCTCACCGTTGTCGTCGTCCTCGTCTCCACCTCCGGCTAGCCGACGTCATCACCTGCGCACGCCCTCACTGCCGTGGAGCCACCTCCCACTTGCGCACGCCCCTCCCCACGTCGCTGTTGCCGTGACCGCCATCCACTCCCTACGACACCGCCTGCGAGCCCTCCGTCGAGCTCCCCCGCTCTCTCTCTCTCTCTCTCTCTCTCTCTCTCTCTCTCTCTCTCTCTCTCTTAGTTTCTCTCTCTCTCTCCCATCTCTCCCGTTCCCCCTCTCATCTCTCTACTTCTCTCTCTCCATACCTCTCTCTCTCCTCTCGCAATATCTCTCTCGCACCTCTCCTCTCTCTGCTCTTCTCTCTCTTCTCATCTCTCCCTCGCCGACCTTCTCTCTTTCTTTTTTTTATTTTTTCTTCTTCTCTCTCTCTCTCTCACGCCCCCCTCTCTTCCCTCTCATCTCTCCCTCTTGATCTCTCTCTCAACTATTTCTCTCTTTTTTCTATTATTTCTTTTCTTATTCTCTCCACCTCCTCCGTCTCCTCCCACCGTCTCTGTTACTCTCTCTAACTCCCTCTCTCTCTCTCTCTTAATCTCTCTCTCACCCGATCTCTCTCTCTTTATTTTTTTTAGCATCTTCTCTCTCTCCCATTTCTCTGCTCTCACCCTCTCTTTCTCTCTCTCTCTCTTCCTCCCCCCACCGCGTTCTCTCTCTCTCTATATATATATTTTTTATTATGTATTCTCTCTCTCCCCCTCTCTACTTCTCTCTAACTCCCTCTCTCTCTCTTCCTATCTGCTTTTGCCACCCCCCTCTCTTAACTTCTTTTGTTTTATTTTTTTTATCATTAGTTTATTTTATTCTCTCTGTGTCTCTCTCTCTTCCACTCTCGCTCCCTCTGTCCTCCTCTCATCTCCTCTCTCTTCATCTCCCCTCTCTTCTTCTCTCCAATTCTCTCTCTGTTCCCTCTCTTTCTCACCCTCTGTCTCTTTGTCGCACCCCCTGCCACCTCTCCCTTCTCTTTATTTTCCCCCTCCTTCTTATGTATATAATACATATATAGTAATGTGTAGAGTCAGTATAGTATATATACTTAATATATAGTATATAGTACTGTCCATATATATATTATATACAAATAGTATATATGTGTGTATATATAGAATATATAGCATTTATATAGTATTTTGTATTATATATATAGTATCTCTCCCTCTTAATTTTGCTTATATATATATACCATATATATACATAATTAAAGTATCAAAAAAATCTTTAAAAAGGGAGGGAATTCTCTCTTCCCTTCTCTCTCTTTCAAATATTCTATGTTGGTTGTATAGATAGATATTTTATATATTTTTTATGTACATATATTAATATATGTATATATAGTTATATATATGTCATTGGATATATATATATTTCTATATATATACATATATATGTTTTTACGTGCATGCATGTTTAATCCTTCTTAAATTTGTGCAGGAATAAAAGCTGAGACTCCGGCCCAATCAGCGTTCCCGCATGTCCCCGTACACGGGGAAAGTCGTTTCGTCCCACCGTGATCGCCAGAGATGTGAACGGTGGTGAGGAGATGGTGGTTTCAGCGGTGGTGTGACGAGGTGGGGTTAGCAGGTGGAGATGGTCGGTGGAGAATGGGGAGGAGGGTGCAGGGTCGCCGTGGGACTCGCCGGTAGAAGAAAGGAGGGGGTGTATCAGGAAAACAATGGCTCGGGAGGAGATCCCCTAGACGTTGGTGAGGAGGGTGGAGGTGATGACTATGTAGAGAGATCCGGGAGTGGCCGCGTCGGTGGATGGGCTTTCTGTCGTGGGTGTGAAGGGTTGAAGGTGGGGTGAGAGGGAAAGAAAGAGACGGAGAGGGTGGGGGAGAGGAGATGGGAATGGAGTGCGTGTGTGTATGTGTGTGTCATGTGTGTGTGCCGTGAGTGTGAGGAGTGTGTGCAGTGGAGTGAGAGGGAGAGAAAGAGACGGAGAGGGTGGTGGAGCCTGTGTGCATGTGTGTGTGTAAGGGAGAGGGTGAGGGAGCAGGGAGGAGGTGATTACCCGAGAGATAGGGAAGGGAATAGAAGGATAGAAAAAGACGTGAGGATAATATGAATTATTTTTATTATTATGTTTGTCTTATTTTATTTATTTTTGTTTGCTTTCTTTATATTTTTTTGTTTATTTTTATGGCTATTATGTCTTTTTACTTTTTTTAATAAATATATTTTTATCAATTTTATATATAGTAATCACTTATATATATACTTACAAAAATAAATTTATTGAAAAAAATCAATTACGTTATTTTTTTACATAAACATAATTATACACATTTTTTTGGATTTCTTTTTCTCTTTTTATTTATATATACATTTTTTTCAATTTTTCTCCCTTTCACAAAATAAACGCAATTACGGAAATCACTCAAATAAAAAAAAATATAAGCCACTTTGGGGCGTCACGGTACAATATGGAATTTTCTCACCGTAACGTCAGAAATGACGTGTCTACAAACACCGTGGTCACTAAACTCCCATGGGCACAGGTACCTTCGGGTGCTCCTCCCAAGACCAGATCGGGCCCTATATGCACAACATTTCATGTATTTCTTTCGACATCCACTCTCATTTATAGCCAATATAGAATTTCAAGAAGTTTATACATTGTAGGAACAATAAGGTAGATTTTCAAGAATGGAGTTCAAAGACATATCACATGTAAATGATGGATTATGACTAAGCTACATAAAATGCGTGACACATGGGCAAAGTCTTGTGGATTTTGACTCCCGTATTTGAGGGGTTTAAAACTGTAAGGACCAATCTATGGTCATAGCAGAAATTTTCAAAATCAGAGCTTTAGGGAGATGACATGGCATTCAAGGGGGATTTAAGGGTTAAGGTTGTTTATTTTAACATATAAAAAGGCCAAGGACCACCTGATAAGGGCTGGACAGAAGTCCAGAAAAATTTGGACTACAGGGAATTGGCGCCCTAGTTCAGGGCGCCCTATTGAAATGGCGCCCTGATCAAGGGCGCTATATCCCTGTTTTCCCCTTTTCAAAAACTTATCTCAGTAACGGTCTTTCCAGGATTTCAGAAATGTAGTTGGACTGAGTTTTCACAGTTGAGTTTCTGGGGTTTCAGTTCCGGATAGGGAATGGCATTCCCTTGTAGTTGAAATAGAGCCCTCTCAGAGGGTCTCTGTTCGAAAAGGTTACATTAATGTGGAACCCTCTCAGAGGGTCTCTATTTCAGAAAGGCTAGGTAGCAAATAATAGGTTTAACATGCTGTGTATTTAACAAGATAACATGTTATGTGATTTAACAGGTTTGACAAGCTATGTGATTAACATGCTATAGAATTAACAACGCTTAATGACGGCTATGTAATTAACAAGGTTTAACAGGATATGTAATTACCAGGCTTCACAAGCTACATGATTTAACATGCTTAACAAGATATTAACAGGTTTAAGAGGCCGGATAACATAGTGAAAATGGCGCCCTGGTCAGGGGCGCCCCATTGAATGGTGCCCTGGTTTGGGGCGCCCTTTCTCCTGGGTGCTCCTCGAGACACAAAACACTGTTCATGAGGCTAAATTTCACGAAATCCGGAAATGAGGACATGGTTAGATTGAGAAAAAGCTCGGGATTTCAAAGTCATGCTCATATAGGGGTTTGATGATTTAGTTTCATAGATATAAATTTTTGAACCAGGTGACTATTAATTACAGAACATGACTTTCACATCACTATTCATGATTTGTAAAGTGTTCACAGAATCAAGAAGTAGAGGCATAGATAGATAGGGAAAAATAGCAGGATTGTAAGGTCATGCTTATGTAAAATTTTTATTGGGTTTAATTTCATAGATATGAATTTTCTTAAACATGGAGTAATTTTACAGGAATTAGAATGGTTGAACACATGCATGACGTCCAGGTAATACGTAAGCTAATCCTACTCATGCATGTTACCCTATATTAACTATTAGTTAGGCCAGCTCTTGAGAACACCTATCTTTTGACGTGAATAACGAGATACATAGGGGAAAGAATAAGAAAACCAGCCTTCACTTTCCCTTCTGCAACGCTTCAGCAGTAGAAATTCTCTTCTGTTGAGTAGCAGAATGACGGCATTCTCTATCTCACATTAGATGGGAAATAGTTATAGGAAAAGAAAGAAAACATAAGGGTCCATTGCCAGGGAACAAGAGGCAATTAGTGCTTCAATCAGTTGTCAGGCAAAAGGGTATGTTACTAGCGAAAACTTCATGTTATTGTGTCAACCCCCTTCTAGAAGAATAGCAGGATCTGGACGGCAGCCCTCAGGGAAATGGCGCCCTCCCATGCAGTCTCTGTTTAAGTGAATAGCGCCTATGCATATGGGCGCTATATCTTGAGGCCTTATTATTATTATTTTTTTTTGAAAAGTCAATGTGAATGGCGCCCTGGTAAGGGGCGCCCTTCAGTGAATAGCGCCAAGGTCAGGGGTGCTATTAATCTTTGGGTTTTAAACGCCTCACACGTTGGGTTGAGAGTTTAAGTCTTTACGATATATATATATATATATATATATATATATGATTGATTGGTGGGGTCTTTAAATGAGATATTTATGTGTATGTGTATATACAGTTGGTTGGTTGGTTGGCTGGCTCGTGGCCATTGTGAAGGGAATTAGCGCCCTTGCACAAAGGCTTCATTCACCTAAATGGCGCCCTGGAAAGGGGCGCCCTATTCTCTTCTGTTGGAAAATGAGAACTCCTCTACGTGTGTTTATATGATGAACCTTAGTGATGTATTTTTATATAGTAGCCCTCATTGGGTGTTCTAACCTTTTATTTGGCCTTCTTATAGAGTTATTCAGGGTTTCATTTACTTGGGGGAAAAGGTCTATTTATTTATCATTTTTATCCGGGGTGCTACATCTTCATACGGCTCACCATCAATTGGAAGGCCGGAGAGTTGATGTAAACTCCACAAGTCCAAGGAAGTCTCCCCTTCCGCAGTATAAAAGGTGTTGTACTCTGGACAGAACACCTCCATCATGCCGTAGCATAGACCCTTTGAGATAGGGTACCGAAAGCGAGATGCATACACACTCTGGTACACTCCGGCCTTCATTAGAATGGGGCCATAATTTTGGAGCACGTATTTAGTGAATTCAACAGCCCCGTCTCTGAATGCATGAGCATCGGTGGCTTTACAATTAGCAAACCAGCCCACGGCGATCTGATGTTTGAACCTGACCACCAAACAAACCAAAAGAAATGGTTCTTCTCTGAACCCCCACCTCAATGGGGCTAGGAAAAGGCCAAATGTTGGCTTCTCTTTGTGAAGTATTCCCACTGACAAATCCCACCTGGCTGGAGTGAATTTGGGGGTGCGGGTCAGCATGCCTTGCTCCGGACTCAATTCCAGTATGCTAGTAATGGCGTCCCACTTCCTGGACTCCCCTGGAAAATAAATCGGCTCACTCCTCACTACTGAGCCAATTAAACTATCTCGGTCCAAGAGGATGCTATACTCTGCTGCTCGTACCATGAAGACATCCTGCTTCCCCATCAAATTCAAGGCGTGGAGAAAAGACATTAAGTGCTTCTCCTTCGGAAAATCGACCCGGTAGCCCTGACTCCGGTCGAAGGAGAAGTTGTCCATATCAGAAATGGTCAAACGATCGGCGTCCATCGAATAAGTCTCTGAATCTGACGATTGTGAAACAATTGCCAGGCGGTCCCATCCTTGACCAAGTTCATTAATATTCTACCATGTCACTACTGGCCGTACCGTAGAGGAGCCACTTGTCCCTTGCCCGGCCGCAGAAGAAGTTGTTGAAGCCATTGGCTGCAATTAAAGAAGCAACGAAATTAGAAAGAGAAATAATGCCGAAAGAAATTTCTAACAAAATTTTGGCAGAGTCTCCCCTTAGCCGAGAGTGTCTGAGAACAAAGGGGAACATGTCCACTGGCTAGGTCGGGACGGTCCCTAAAAAATAGAGCCACAGGTGATAAACACCTGAGCCGAATGGACGACGGGGGTATTGGTCCCGAGGGCTAGCCTTCTAGCAACCTCCCGAAGCCATTTTATCAAATGAGGAATGAACCCATCGAAGCTTGACTGGACTGGGCCTCTTAGCCCAATGTCGCCTCCCACGCTGTCAAGGACCCAAAGCCTATGAACAGGACGATGGCGGCAGCCACCGTCTCGGCCCATCGCCACCGCCACTGACGGTCGGAGAAGTGGCACGGCCACGAGAACAAGATGAAGAGGGGAGAAAGCCTCAACCGGTTGCCGGCCCTTCTACGATGATCACCGCCGGCAAAGGCGATGAAAAGGGCAACCCGCCGCTATGGTGTTCTCGCCGGCCTCGAGAGAGAAGGAAGGAGACGGGGGGGAAGCCCACCACTTTCACCGATGAGCTCGCCGGAGTGGGAGAGGGCGATGACGCCCACCGAGAAACACCGTGAAGGAACTCGCCACTTGAAACGAAAAAGGGGGGGTGAGGGAGCCACAGCTGCGATGGTGAAAACGGGGGGAGGGGTGTGAAGGAAGAAGAAGGGTTTAAAAAAAAACCCTTAAAGAATTCGAAGGGTTTTAAAGAAGATCGGAGAGGGTGAATCGGTGGGCACGCCACCTTTTGTGACTCCTCTAGTTTGATGATGATGTGGAAAGAGGGAGAATGATCTGTCTTCTCTGAACATGATTTTAGTTAAGGAGTCAGTGTGTTTTGAATGATTGGCAACAACTTAATTGACTGTTGTAGACATGCCGTTTTCACATTTTTTGTGGGTAAATCTCATATTACACCGTGATGCCTCAAAGTGGCCTGTGCATTTGATTCATGTAGGTGATTAGTCGTTTTTTTAGGCTTTTACATAAAAAATGTTATAAGAAAAAAAATTCAAAAAGGTTATAAAAAATCTAAAAAAAATTGAGAAAAGCTTAACAAAATAATAAAATATATATATATAATAAAGTAGTATATATATATATATATGTGTGTTTGTATATATATGTGTAATATATATATATATATATATATATATACTTAGTTTTATCTTAGTAAGCTTAAACAAAAAAAACACAAAAGATCTTAATCAACTTAAATAAAATAACATTGCATATTTTAATCCATTACCCCACACCCCTAAATCTTCGGATCTGGTCTCCATGCATCATTAGGCCTTATCATTCTTCCCCTCCCCACTTATTCCATCTAAATATGTCAAATCATCACGCATCATCCCCCACAACCCCACCTTATCTCTCTCTCTCATACTTCCCTATCCCATTTTCTATCTTCTTTATCTTCTTTTCCCAACCGCCCCGGCAGAGGGAATCTCCCTCTCTCATGTCCCTTTCCCTCTCTGTCTCCTTATCTCTTCCTCTTCCTTCATCTCAACACACACTATCTCTCTCTCAATAATTCTCTCTTTATAACAACCCATCTGAACCCCTCTCTCCAACACAGACACACGACACACTTCTCGGCCAACCCCATCTCCTCCCTCTCATCTTCTCTGCATGTAGCCCCCCCACAGCAGCCCCCCCTCATCTCTCCCACGGGAGAACGCCCCCCGGCATCTCTTTCTCGCATTCCTTCCGACCCCCCATCTCTCATCTCCCTTGGCCATTGATTCCACACCAGACAACTCCTAACTCCACAGCCCCCTGTGTATCCACGCCGGCCTCCTCATCCTCTCTTTCTCACTTGCATGCGCCCAGTGGAGAGAACCTATCACTGTTAGCCCATGCATCCTTGCCATCGCCATCACCGTGAAGCTCCCACACGCCGTGACTGCACTCCCGTGCAAGCATCGTCTCCCCTACGAGGCCGCCGTCGGCCGCCCATGACACCGTCACAGCCGTGACCCTCCTCACCTCGGGCTCCCACTCACGCGATCTCCTCGTCACACCGTCGCCTCGTTGTCCTCACTCCCGTCCACGGCAGCAGCCCACGTTCCCACCCCGACGCTGCATTGCTGAGATCCCCGGCATGCAAGCCCTCGCGCCGGCCTCTCCACATCATCTTGTTGCGGCGAAGCCTACTCCCATCTGCCGGCCATCGCGACCAAGCCGCAACGCCGCTGCAGACGCATGCTCCGACCACCGCCAACACCACCAATCGCCCGCCACGCTGCCGTGTCCGCCTCCCTGCCGCACCAGCTCCTTCACCGTCGGAACCGTCGCCTCTCATCGCAAGCCACCGCCGCCAAGCCCACCTCGCCGTGGTCCTCGTTGTGAACCCTCCGTCGACTGGACGCTGCCCATGCCGCCGCCGGACGCTCCTCCAACCCCCCCTACATGCACCGTCCACGCAGCCATCCTCGTCTCCCTTCCAGCCGCCGCGGTGCACCTCCCAGCCTTTTGGCCATATCGCCGTGAGTTCATCGTCGTCACTATCGCCGTGAGCTCGTTTGCCGCGACCACTCCGCCACCACCTTCACCGTCGACGTCGTCGCCGTCCTCCTTCCACTGGCCGCCGTCCTCCGCGTCCCCCTCCCCTACACGAGCTCGCCGCGGCTCTCACTTCTCCCTCTCTCCCCCATCGTCTCTCTTCTCTCCCCCCTACGTTCTCTCTCTTTCTTTCTGTCTCTCCCGTCGTTAACTCTCTCTCTCCCCCTCTCTTTCTCTTTCTCTCTTCCACCCACCTCCCGCGATCTCTCTCTCACCCTCTCTCTCTTTCTCTCCCCTCCCCCGCGATCTCTCTCTCCCACCGTCTCTCTTTCTCCCTCTCTGTTTCTCCCCCCCTCCATCGAGTTCTCCCTCTCCCTCTCACTTTCTTTTTTTATTTTTTTTATTTGTTCTCTTCCCCTTCTTTCCCTCCCCATCTCGTAGATCTCTCCTCTCTCCCCGCCTTCTCTCTCATTTTTCTCTTCCTCTTCATCCCTCTCTTTCTTCCCTTTTTAATATTTTATTCCCTCTCTCTTCCCTCTCCCTGTCACGATCTCTCTCTTCCTCTCTCTCCCTCTCTTTCTCACTTCTCTCTCCCCCTCTCTCTGTGTCTCTCAGTTTCCCTCCCTCTCTCGATCTTTTTTTATTTATTTTATTTAATATTTTTTCCTCTCTCTCAATCTCTCTCTCACCCTCTCTCTTCTCTCTCTTCCCGTCTCTATTTCTCCCCCTCCTCCATCGAGTTCTCTCTCTCTCCCTTTCACTTTCTTTTCTTTTTTTTATTATCTCCTCTCTCCATCTCTCTCCCTGATTTCTCTCTGCCCCTCTCTCTTGTAAGCCCATATATCTTATATATATCTTATATATATCTTATATATATATATACACGTATGTATTATATATATGATTAAAGTATAAAAAAGAAAAGAATAGAGAGCAGAGTTTTCTCCTCTCTCCACTGTATGGCCATTTGCATATATATATATATATATATATATATATATATATATATATATATGTTTATATAAATATATACATATACGTATATATATATCTATATCTATATAGATGTATTTACATGTGTGTATGCATATTTTTATATAAATATATATATATATATGTGTGTGTGTGCATATATTGATATAGATATACGGATATTTATGTATATATTCTTGTATGAATAATATTCTTGTTTGCATATTATATGTGTGGATATTCTATTTATTCATACTAGTTTCTCATTTGAAACTGCAGGAAGAAAAGCGAGCCTCCGGCTCAATTAGTGTTCCCCGTGGGAAGTCGTGTCACCTCACCGTTGGCCCGTGTCCTTCTCGTGCCCGCTTGGAGCCCCCCGGGCTTCTAAATAAGCTCCCCTCACCCCTTGTTATTTTTGGCATTTTTATTTGTTATTTATGTTACTATCACGTTATTTCATGAATTATTGTTATATCATCATTCTGACTTAGTTTTTGTGTTTGTTTGTTTTGCAGGGTAACCAATCAAAAGCCCTCTTCTTCGGCCTGCCGAACGGAGAGGAAGAAGGAACCCACGCAAATCCCGCGATAAAGGCAAAAGCGATCAACCAGTTCGGGGCCATCGGTCCCTGGCGATAACAGCACCAAACGCGTGCTTGTAGTAATTTTTATTTTATGTCTATAATACCCGCGGATAGCTAAATCCCGCATGGGTCTGTTTGTACTATAATCGGTCGCGGTGAGTCATTTCACCGTGGTCATTTACTTTCAGCACTTTCTTTCTGCACTTCCTTTCTGTACTTTGTTATATTATTGTTAAAACCCCGCAGGATCAATGTCCTGCGGCGGTCTGTTTACTCTCTGTTATATTTTTGCTATTATAACCGTGTGAGGAGTGATATGCCGTTCCAAATTCCGAGTCTACATGTGTTTTTGTGTCCGTCAATTTCTACTACGTAGAGTCCCAGGCTCGCATCCGGTATATAAAAAATTACTCACGGAACGGTAGGCCACGCCTATTGGGAAAGGAGTTTAGTTCGCGCGAGAGGGCCTTCGGATCCCTACCTCCGCCACGTACCGGAGTTCGGTAAGTCTAGGTCTGCAGTATTCCTGCCACAGGTTGTACTCTCCACTTTTTTCTATTTCACCCCCCTTTTAAGCACGCGTTTCTTTCGTCATTTTATTTCTTTCACTAAGAGGGAGAAACCCCATCTCTCTCTCTATGTTAGTCACGTGACGCGTTCACATCTCTGGCGATCACGGTGGGACCTTCTTTTTGCTTTTTTAGTTACCCTTGAACTCTCGGCACCCACGTGTGCCTCCCTCTTTTGACACCCACGCGTGTCCCTCCTTTCGGCACCCACGTGTGCCCTTCCCTATTGCGCCCACGTGCGCCCACTCCCCTCGTGTACCTCGTGCACTCCCCCCGGTCCTTTGTGGTTACTTGAGAGGTCGACGTTGTCTCGTGCACCTTGTGCACTCCTCCTCCATTTGGCACCCACGTGTGCCCCCACCATTTGGCACCCACGTGTGCTCCCTCCATTTGGCACCCTCGTGTGTCACCCCTTCTTATTGCGCCCGCGTGCGCTACGTCACCCCTCTTGTGCACCCCCTTAGTCTCCTCTTTTGTGATTTCTAGTCTGTGTCGGCTTGGAAAGAAGAACGGTTATATCCTACTCTATCTGTTTATTATTTTTATATCTCTGTTATATCACTGTTATATCTGTTGTATTTTTGTGTATATCTCTGTTTTATTTGTGTTTATCTCTGTTCTATTTGTGCTATATATTTCAGCACTGCATTGCATATCATCTCCCTTTTATTTTTATTTTTTTATTCCTTTTTTTTAGGATCACCTTTTCTTGGTGAAGGAAGGACTCTCCGTCGGGAATTCCTCTCGACGGACTAGGATCTCCTTCATCGGGACCTCCGTAAGTCTCCGACATCGAAGGATTCCCTCTTCGTTCACTGGGCTGGTTGTACCACTGAAGTTCCCTGGAGATAGTCAACCCATTCGTGGTGAGTCGAGTGTCCCTAGTTCACACGGCGGTAAAACAAAGGTGTAACTAGAATTTTTGTAAATTTTGTGTGAATTTTTACAATTGTTAAAAAGAAAAAAAAGAGTTAAAACAAAAACAAAAAAAAGGACGTAAAGCATTCACTTGTCTGTTAATCTCTGTTAATTGTTTGCTGGTGTTTGCTATTATGCTCTCAAAAGATTGTTATGGATGGCTGAACATGATCACAATGCTTTCAAGGCCGACGCCTATGAGTCCCAAATGCGTGACCCAGGTCACGATTCTATGGAGTCTATAACTCAGATCGGGGCTACCAGTGTGAGCCACACGTCCAGCCCATGGACGTTGGTCCATCATATGAGTCCTCTTATGGAGTACAGGCCACTGCCGGGGGAGCTTCCTCCTCCATTAGTGCTCCCTATGCCTTAGATGTCCTATCTCCTCACATCGACTCCCTTACTCCTCAACAACTTGAAGCCATCCAGGCTATCATTAAGAGGGGTTCTACTTCTACCTCTCCCCTAGGTCATCCATGCGCTATTGGTGGTCCTCGTGCTGCTCCTTTTGAGGACCACATGGGCCAACCACCTCCCTCATTTCAGCATCCCTCATGGCCCCAAAATCTGGCCGTCCCTCTTACCCCGGTTCGACCGGGTCATTCCATGGGCAAACCTTACTCCCTTTCTCCTTCACGGCCTTCATGTCAAGCCGCCCCTCCAGAGTCTCAAAGTCGACTCTCAACTTCACAAGTCACACCTCTCCAACAAGCTATCATTGATAAAATTGATCAAATGGAGGAACAATTAAAGAGGATCACGAGTCCGCGACCTCTTCCTACTCCTCCTCAAGTTAACCCCCTTCACGCTAAAATCGCTGAAATAGATAAGGAGTGGAAGAAGGTAAGAGATGAGTATGAGCAAGAGCTTCTTTCAAGTCGTTACGATCAAATGGATGACATCTACCCATCACCCATTTATCACGCTAATTCATACGGCCCTCCGTCTCCACATCCATATTCATATACGCAAAATCCTCCATACCAATACACGTCACCTCACCTCATCAATACGCCTCCATCACAGCATCCATTTGAACCTAATAATTATGAGGAATTGCAAATGACACCTGATCACATCTTCGAAAATTTTAAAGATTTACCCACTCCGAGGTTTCTTCGTTCCTTCTCTCTCCCACCACCACCAGAAGACTCCCCTGCTCAGGACGAAGTCACTGACCCAACCCCTACCTATGAAACATCATGGTATTATGACGATGGGTCCATGCTCTAGCAACCTACGTCAACGTACCATGAGTCTCCTACTGATTCTACCCCTATCTATGAGACGTCATGGTATTATGACGATCGATTCATGCTCCAGCAATCTACGTCAACATACCATGAGTCTCCTACTGATTCTACCCCTATCTATGAGACATCATGGCATTATGATGATGGGTCCATGCACCAGCAACCCACGCCAATATACCATGAGTCAACCACTGATTCTACCCTTACCTATGAAACCACCTAGTGTTACGATGACAGCTTTACACCCCAACAACCCGCATCAATGCACCATGAATCGCCTTCTATCCTTGACCCCCCACGTACCACCCATTTTCTACGTACCAAGCCTTCTACTGTTACCCCTTCGATCGCACAATTAACCCTCGCACCATTGGCTTCCACTGAGCATTCCATTTGTCACGCCCCGAACAAGTCGGAAATATCGGGACGTACAGTTAGAGGCGAGCTAGCGGGAAATAATGTTGAAATACTTAACTAGATAATTAACACAAGGGCAATGGAAAAGAACAAATTTATTAATCATGGAAAAATCCCAATTTATTACAACGTTCATCAACTACTAAGACACTAACAAACATAACTTCTAATGAAATCTAGTACAACTAATACATCGACTAACGCTATAATTAACCAAAATACTTGCACAACTCCAAGACATAACTAGAAGCAATAACATAACGACTCCATCTATTAACCGGTACACTAAGGTGTAATCACTCCTGCCCCTCCCCATCTGTATGGGTGTCGTCACCTGCATAGCCTGGAAAGGGGGAAAACAACGGGGTGTGAGCTAACGCTCAGTAGGAGATAACAGACATGTATAAGTGATTAACAGTTTAATTACATTTTCAAAATGTCATGCTACAAAGGATAATGCAATAAAAGGATAATGATGATATAATGAAACAAAATTTAAAGATCTTGCAAGGTCAAGAAATATAAATGAGCAGAATGGTAATATTTAAAAGGAATAACAAAGACAAGAATTTACTGCAGGAGATAACGATAAAGAGTTGGCCATATCAAGGCGATTCAAGTCATGTCAAGCACGTATGTAATTTCCTTTCCACGTCCAAGTAACAACAAGTAGAGTAACAACAAGTAGAGTAGGGAACAGTGAATAGTGGAAAGTAAAAAGTAGTAGAGAGTAGTGGACAGTCCAAGATTTAACACATGTCCTAGTACTGGTGCCAAATGCCACACCTAGTCAATCACCTCCCCGGGGGTACACGTAGTGTTCGGGCGCTCCTCCCAGGACTAGACCGAGCCCTTAATTATTTGCCAGGCATTGATTTCTTTGGATCAAAGATCCCACGAATCTAGACTTCCACAATTTATGGCCAGAATTCCAAGGTTTAAACTTTGTAGTAATAACAATTTCAAGTAGGAAGGAGATTCATTTCAGAATTTCAAGGTAAGCACAATCATCAAGAAGATCGATAACCAAGTCACAAGAAGAGTTATATATATAACTTTACTTAAATAGATTACCATTTGATCAATGGATTTCTAAATAGGGATACTAAACATGGGAATTAATGGTAATTCTGCCAGATCGAGTTTCTCGGAATAACATGCTATTTAACACCTTAGCGACTTACTAGAAGTCGGGAAATTAATCGTGATGTGCTACTGTAGTACAACAGCCATCCAGTAAGTTAAATTACTCATATTAATCCTATTTTCATGTTAATCCACCAAGCATTATCATTTAGTTTAGTGCATAATCTAGAAAGATGAATTAAGCTGAAAGAACGAACGAATAAACTTGCGTAGAATTGAATAACATGCAATTAACAGAATTTTTAATTACATAATTAAACTTTAATCATGTGGGTTTCTAAATTATTAATTATCCTTAATGACACTAAAATGAATGCATTAGAACTAGTTTTAGGTCATTTACTGGGTAGATAAACGGTTCTGGATGGACCGTATATCTATCGGGCTGAAACGGGGTGCTGGGAGTTGTGCGGCCAGAAGCATGGCCGCCCATCCCCTTGGGCGGTCTGGGATGTGCGGCCATAGGCAGGGCCGCCCATCCGGATGTGCGGCCAGTTTCATGGCCTCACAAGTTATGTGGTCCAGAATGGACCGTTTATCCTGCTGGGGTGGATATGTGGTCAGTTTCTGACCGTTTAACTAGGTTAAGTGGTTGGTTTGGAACCGTTTAACTCTTGTCTAAGCCGGGGTCGGGTGTGGGCTGGAGTTGGACGGTCTATCGTAAGACCGCTCATCTCTGGGTGTCTCCGGTCGTCCCTTCCGCGGCCGGTGAACGCCGGGAAGATGGGGGTTTGCTAGGGTTACACAAAAACGCTAATAACTAAAGCCATTGGACTCCAATCAAGGGGCTTTTGGTACTGTTGGAAAGCTAACAGAAAATACTATCTAGCAGAAGTGTCAATTGCATGATTACATGCTGTAATTAGGATTTATAACTACTGGACACCGAAACCCTAGTTCTGGACAGGCAGTGACTAATACTCAAAATTCTCCTACTATACTTAATGAAATTTAGAGATCTATATATCAACGGAAAGCTAACAGGATAAGGATTCCAACCATATAAGATATGTCATATGAATATTTCATTTAGTCACTTAAAATTATGAGATAATTCAAGTTAATGCTGCTGGAACGTCGACAGGACACACTTATGAAAACTCAGGAATTCTATTAGCATGATCAATAATAATCAGGGCTTCCAACGTCAAAATGAAGCTAACATGATGCAGATTTCATTGATATACAGTAATTAGGTTGGGTCCATTATCACCTACCTGAATTGAAGATTGAAGATTGAAGCTAGAAATAAACCCGATCCAGAAATACCCTCCAAAGATGCCTCTAAATCTCCCTGAATACCCAATAAGAATTGGGGCTTTTACTATCATTGGAAAGATCTCGTCGAGCTGATCGAGATACTATATTTACAAGTCTCATTTGGTTAAGGGTACCTACCTTAATCGACGGATTAAAGGGCTGGTGATGAAGAACGACGAACTGCCGACACCTTCCACCAAATCGACGAATACTCCCAGATCTGGACTCCCCGTCGAATGACCCAGCTACCAAATGAAACTAGACATATTAAGCTTTCTTTTAATACCTAATAGAGCTTCTGGATCCTTCCGTGGAGGGAGAATTCCGCGTTGGAAGTGGCGTGATTAAAACGCCGCCGAAATTCTTGACCTACCCAAAGCTCTCTCGATTTTACATCCCATGGTTAATCTCCTTCGAAATTGGCTTGGGGAAACTAATCTACCCATTCTTATCTTTCATTTGCCACCAGTTTCACTTAATTTGGTTGAGGGATGAGGGAAAATTTCACGTTTCAAATAGGGGTTTACTATTACAGTCACTATTGGGGTTAGGTGGGTTAAATCTTGGCTTAATTTGCTAATTTGACCATGTGAATGATTTATTTCGAGTCAATCATAGAAGACAAAATTGTTAGGTTTAATGTCAGTAACCAATTTACCATTTTTTCGGATTTTTATGTGGTGGGTGGGATTTTGACCTATCACTATTCATTAAATAATAAAATATCAAATCCGAAATTTAAACCCTTAATTTAAGCCATTTCATTTACATTTCATTCCACCTACATTTCATTAGTGTTTCATTCTACTTGAATTTTATTTTCATTTGGCTTGCATTTCATTTCAATTTCATTTCAATTTAAGTATTTATTTGAATTTCTTTTCATTTAATAATTCAATTAATTCATAATAAATTCAAGGAAATTCCCAAAAATTTTTAATCTATGGAAATAATTAATAACTAATTCAAATAAAAATACGGGGTATTACCCCCTCCCCTACTTAAAGAATTTGGTCCTCCAAATTCATTGCATTCATATATCGTAATGGAAAAAAAATAACTAGCTTACCTAGAAGAGGTCGGGATACCGCTTCCGCATGGTATCTTCGGACTCCCAAGTGGCTTCTTCGGCTCCACGCCGACTCCACTGAATCTTGACCATCGATATAGAGCGATTCCGGAGTTGTTGTTGCTTCCGGTCCAGAATTTTAATAGGCCTCTCTTCATAAGTCAAGTCCTCCTTCAGCTCGAAGTCCACATGCTGAATAATGTGTGTGGGGTCATACACATATTTTCGTAACATAGACACGTGAAATACGTTGTGTACACCAGATAACTGAGGCGGTAAAGCCAGTCGGTAAGCAACCTCGCCCACTCTATCCAGAATCTCGAACGGGCCGATATACCGCGGGCTTAGCTTGCCGCGAATGCCGAATCTTCGAATCCCTCTCGTAGGAGAGACCTTCAGAAATACATTCTCACCCACTTGGAACTCTAATGCCCTTCTCTTGTTGTCAGCATAGCTTTTCTGTCTTGATTGTGCCACTTGTAACCGGTCTCGGATGATACGAATATTCTATGACAACTCCGAAATAAGATCCGGTCCAAGCCATTGCTTCTCGCCCACCTCGTCCCAACACAACAGGGAACGACAGCTTCTTCCATACAAAGCTTCAAATGGAGCCATTTGTATACTGGACTGATAGCTATTATTGTAGGCGAATTCAATCAATGCTAAATGATCGTTCCAACTGTCTCCGAAATCAATCATGTAGGCTCTCAACATATCCTCCACTATCTGATTAGTCCTCTCCGTCTGTCCATCAGTCTGTGGATGAAAGGCCGTACTGAAATTCAGACGAGTGCCCAAGGACTCTTGCAGTCCTTTCCAGAAATGCGAGGTAAATCTAGGGTCTCTGTCAGACACAATGCTAACTGGAATGCCATGAAGTCGAACTACTTTCTTCATATACAATGCTGCCAAAACATCGACTGTCCATTTGGATTTGATAGATAAGAAATGAGCCGACTTTGTCAACCGGTCGACAATCACCCATATCCCGTCAAATCCACCACGAGTCCTAGGTAGACCCATAAGGAAATCCATGCCGATGCTTTCCCATTTCCACTGGGGTATATCAAGTGGTTTCAACTTCCCTGCCGGTCTGAGATGCTCAGCCTTGACCTGCTGACACACTAAGCATCTGCTTACAAAATCTGCCACTTCTTTTTTTCATGTTCGGCCACCAGAAGGATCTTTTCAAATCCTTAAACATCTTTGTGCCTCCAGGATGAATCGTGTATCGGGATCTGTGAGCTTCTTCAAGAATCTTGTTCTTGAGTTGGGCTACATCGGGTACACAAGTTCGCCCTCGGAATAACAATCGTCCGTCGTCAGTCATCATGAAATCCAGTCTGTTGCTCAAGTTTCCTTTGATTACCACCAGCTCGGGATCATTGTCTTGCAAGGATTTAATTTCTATCATCAAATCGGGCTTAAGTTGAATTTATGCAATCATCACCCGATCATCTACTACATTAAGATCCAGGCTAGCTAATTATTCTAGTAGCCTCCATTTTTGTAGCATGAGACTAGACAATTTAGCCATAGGCTTCCGACTTAATGCATCTGCCACGACATTACCTTTACCCGGGTGATACTCGATAGAGAAGTCGAAGTCCTTCAAATATTCCAACCATCTTCGCTGTCTCATGTTGAGTTCCTTCTGAGAAAATAGATATTTCAGGCTCTTATGATCCAAAAATACGGTAAATGTTTCGCCATACAAGTAATGCCTCCAAATCTTCAAGGCGAATACAACTGCTGCAAGTTCCAAGTCATGAACGGGGTAATTTCCTTCATGCTTTCTCAGCTGCCTAGAAGAATAGGAAATCACCTTCCCATGCTGCATGAGTACACAGCCTAAGCCAATACCAGAAGCATCGGTATAGATCACGAAACCACTGTCGCCAGAAGGTAAAGCCAATACGGGTGCAGTAGTGAGGCAATCCTTCAATGTTTGAAAGCTCCGCTGACATTCTTAGGACCATTCAAACTTATTGTCTTTGCGGGTCAATCGAGTGAGAGGTACTGCAATCTTGGAGAAGTCTTGAATAAACCTCCGATAATATCCTGCCAGGCCTAGGAAGCTTCTCACCTCGGTCACTGTAGTAGGCTGATCCCAGCTCTTTACTGCCTCCACTTTCGAAGGATCAACTGAAATGCCTTCCTTGGTGATGATATGTCCTAAGAAGGACACTTCTTGCAGCCAGAAATCACATTTACTGAATTTGGCATATAGTTGATGATCTCTCAATATCTGTAATACCATTCTCAGATGTTCGGCATGCTCTTCTTCAGTCTTGGAATAAATCAGTATGTCGTCAATGAATACCACGACCCATTGATCAAGATAAGGCCGGAATGCATTATTCATTAACTGCATGAAAGCCGCTGGTGCATTCGTTAGACCAAAAGGCATAACGACAAACTCAAAATGACCATACCTGCTGCGGAAAGCCGTTTTATAAATATCATCTTCCTTAATCCTCAGCTGATGATATCCCGACCGAAGATCGATCTTAGAGAAATAACGTGCTCCCGCTATCTGGTCGAATAATTCATCGATCCTCGGCAATGGGTATTTATTTTTGATAGTTAGCTGGTTCAGTTGCCGATAATCGATGCATAACCTCATCGAACCATCCTTCTTCCTGACGAATAATATAGGAGCTCCCCAAGGTGAAGTACTCAGACGAATAAAGCCTTTCTCGAGCAATTCCATCAGCTGTTGCTTTAATTCCCGTAGCTCCGCAGTGGACATACGGTAAGGAGCTCTAGAAACAGGAGACGTGCCAGGAACGATATCAATGGAGAAGATAACTTCCCGCTCAGGCGGAAGTCCTGGTAGTTCCTCCGGAAAGACATCAGAGAATTCTCGGACAATAGGAGTGTCCTATATCTCAACTTGCCGCTCCGGTGTAGCATGGACAAAGGCTAGAAAAGCCTCGCAACCTCGCTTCATCAGCTTGTCGGCTCGAAGAGCCGAGATGAGTGATACAGGGTTATGGTGCTTAATTCCCGTAAAAGACAAACCAGAATGTTCAGTAAAAGTCACTGAGCTAGAACTACAGTGAACACTGGCCTCATACTTGGCCAACCAATCTGCTCCAAGGATTACATCATAATCCTTCATATCCATGCAAACTAAGTCGGCTGGAAAGTTCCGTTCATCAATAATAACCTTACTAGAAGGGTAGTAATATTGAATAGCCGCTCCGGAACCAATAGGAGTTGATATAGCTAATGGAGTATTCATCCTAATAGGTTCCACAGATAATGACTTCGCAAATTTCTGAGAAATAAAAGAATGCGTTGCACCAGTATCAAAGAGAACAAATGCAGGCTTGTCGATTATAGTAAGAGTACCTTCGACGAGTCTGCCATCATCAGAAACCCAAGTTTCATCCACATGTAAAGCTTGGAGCCTTCCTTGCGGCTTCTTGGTAGCTTGAGGTTTTGCCGGTGTAGCCTGTTCCGATAGAAGAGGGTAGTCAGGGATACGGTGCTCCCTACTCCCACATCGTAAACACGCGCCTAGCTTGCGCCAGCATTCCTCCATCTTGTGACCTGGACGATCACAATACTTGCACTTGCCCTTGATTGGAATAATAGGGCCGGGTTTCTTCTCTTCATTTCTTGGCATCTTACCTTTCTACGTTCCCGATCCGATCCACGAACTAGACCCACTCATGGGCCTCTTCTTGCTAGTGCCAGGTCCGGGTTTAGGAGTTGGTTGGTCCTTCTTCATGCCTTTCCCACGGATCCTCTCCGTCATCTCTAGGGTATCTTCTAGAACTTGTGCCTTTCTCACTATCTCAGAATAAGTAGAGATCTCCATCGGCGCCAGTTGATTGATGTAGTGAAGCTTCAACCCGTTGAGAAATCGTTTAGCTTTCATCTTTTCGGTGGAGATAAGGTGAGTAGCGTAGCGCGAAAGCCGAGAGAACTGTGCTTCATATTCGGCCACCGATAAGCTTCGCTGCTTTAGAGCCGCGAACTCCGCCGCCTTCTTCTCTTGTACACGATCAGAAAAATATTTGTCGTTAAAGAATTCCTCGAACTCTTCCCATGTGACTTGTTGATCGCCTAGAGTTGCCTTGACGGAATCCCACCAAGTACGCGCGTCCTGCTCCAATTGGAAGGTAGAAAGAAGGACACGCTCTTGGTCGGTGCATTGCATGACTTCAAAGATTCTCCCCATTTCATTGAGCCAATGCTCGGCCTCGTCGGGGTTGGTCGAACCAGCAAATCTTGGTGGGTTCATTCCTCGAAAGTTCCGGTATAAGTCACCGGTGCCATGACTCGCCGCTCCAGCTTGAGCTACCTGATGTAATGCCTGAGTCAGGCCTTGAACCGTGCGCTACAGGTTCCTCCATTCAGCACGTTCGGATGCCATTTCAATTACCTACAAGTAGAGTAAATCATTTAGGGCTATTAAGACATAATACAACAATCAAGGTATAGCTCAACCCAAGTTTCTACCCAATCTCACCAGGTCGGGTCCTTAGATTTTTAACTAGGTTAGGGATCCTACGACAACACTTAGAACCTTAGAACCTAGAAAATCCTAGAACTTAGACCACCGAGGAACATTTAACCTGGTGCTCTGATACCAACTAAACCGTCACGCCCCGAACAAGTCAGAAATATCAGGACGTGCAGTTAGAGGCGAGCTAGCGGGAAATAATGTTGAAATACTTAACTAGATAATTAACACAAGGGCAATGGAAAAGAACAAATTTATTAATCATGGAAAAATCCCAATTTATTACAACGTCCATCAACTACTAAGACACTAACAAACATAACTTCTAATGAAATCTAGTACAACTAATACATCGACTAACGCTATAATTAACCAAAATACTTGCACAACTCCAAGACATAACTAGAAGCAATAACATAATGACTCCATCTATTAACCGGTACACTAAGGTGTAATCACTCCTGCCCCTCCCCATCTGTATGGGTGTCGTCACCTGCATAGCCTGGAAAGGGGGAAAACAACGGGGTGTGAGCTAACGCTCAGTAGGAGATAACAGACAGGTATAAGTGATTAACAGTTTAATTACATTTTCAAAATGTCATGCTACAAAGGATAATGCAATAAAAGGATAATGATGATATAATGAAACAAAATTTAAAGATCTTGCAAGGTCAAGAAATATAAATGAACAGAATGGTAATACTTAAAAGGAATAACAAAGACAAGAATTTACTACAGGAGATAACGATAAAGAGTTGGCCATATCAAGGTGATTCAAGTCATGTCAAGCACGTATGTAATTTCATTTCCACGTCCAAGTAACAACAAGTAGAGTAGGGAACAGTGAAGAGTGGAAAGTAAAAAGTAGTAGAGAGTAGTGGACAGTCCTAGATTTAACACATGTCCTAGTACTGGTGCCAAATGCCACACCTAGTCAATCACCTCCCCGGGGGTACACGTAGTGTTCGGGCGCTCCTCCCAGGACTAGACTGAGCCCGTAATTATTTGCCAGGCATTGATTTCTTTGGATCAAAGATCCCATGAATCTAGACTTCCACAATTTATGGCCAGAATTCCAAGGTTTAAACTTTGTAGCAATAACAATTTCAAGTATGAAGGAGATTCATTTCAGAATTTCAAGGTAAGCACAATCATCAAGAAGATCGATAACCAAGTCACAAGAAGAGTTATATATATAACTTTACTTAAATAGATTACCATTTGATCAATGGATTTCTAAATAGGGATACTAAACATGGGAATTAATGGTAATTCCGCCGGATCGAGTTTCTGGGAATAACATGCTATTTAACGCCTTAGCGACTTACTAGAAGTCGGGAAATTAATCGTGATGTGCTACTGTAGTACAGCAGCCATCCAGCAAGTTAAATTACTCATATTAATCCTATTTTCATGTTAATCCACCAAGCATTATCATTTAGTTTAGTGCATAATCTAGAAACATGAATTAAGCTGAAAGAACGAACGAATAAACTCGCATAGAATTGAATAACATGCAATTAACAGAATTTTTAATTACATAATTAAACTTTAATCATGTGGGTTTCTAAATTATTAATTATCCTTAATGACACTAAAATGAATGCATTAGAACTAGTTTTAGGTCATTTACTGGGTAGATAAACGGTTCTGGATGGACCGTATATCTATCGGGCTGAAACGGGGCTGAAACGGGGTGCTGGGAGTTGGGCGGCCAGGGGCATGGCTGCCCATCCCCTTGGGCGGTCTGGGATGGGCCGCCCATCCGGATGTGCGGCCAGTTTCATGGCCGCACAAGTTATGTGGTCCAGAATGGACCGTTTATCCTGCTGGGGTGGATATGTGGTCAGTTTCTGATCGTTTAACTAGGTTAAGTGGTTGGTTTGGAACCGTTTAACTCCTGTCTAAGCCAGGGTCGGGTGTGGGCTGGAGTTGGACGGTCTATCGTAAGACCGCCCATCTCTAGGTGTCTCCGGTCGTCCCTTCCGCGGCCAGTGAACGCCGGGAAGATGGGGGTTTGCTAGGGTTACACAAAAACGCTAATAACTAAGGCAATTGGACTCCAATCAAGGGGCTTTTGGTACTGTTGGAAAGCTAACATAAAATACTATCTAGCAGAAGTGTCAATTGCATGATTACATGCTGTAATTAGGATTTATAACTACTGGACACCGAAACCCTAGTTCTGGACAGGCAGTGACTAATACTCAAAATTCTCCTACTATACTTAATGAAATTTAGAGATCTATATATCAACGGAAAGCTGACAGGATAAGGATTCCAACCATATAAGATATGCCATATGAATATTTCATTTAGTCACTTAAAATCATGAGATAAGTCAAGTTAATGCTGCTGGAACGTCGACAGGACACACTTATGAAAACTCAGGAATTCTATTAGCATGATCAATAATAATTAGGGCTTCCAACGTCAAAATGAAGCTAACATGATGCAAATTTCATTGATATATATCAATTAGGTTGGGTCCATTATCACCTACCTGAATTGAAGATTGAAGATCGAAGCTAGAAATAAACCCGATCCAGAAATACCCTCCAAAGATGCCTCTAAATCTCCCTGAATACCCAATAAGAATTGGGGCTTTTACTATCATTGGAAAGATCTCGTCGAGCTGATCGAGATACTATATTTACAAGTCTCATTTGGTTAAGGGTACCTACCTTAATCGACGGATTAAAGGGCTGGTGATGAAGAACGACGAACTGCCGACACCTTCCACCAAATCGACGAATACTCCTAGATCTGGACTCCCCGTCGAATGACCCAGCTACCAAATGAAACTAGACATCTTAAGCTTTCTTTTAATACCTAATAGAGCTTCTGGATCCTTCCGTGGAGGGAGAATTCCGCGTTGGAAGTGGCGTGATTAAAACGCCGCCGAAATTCTTGACCTACCCAAAGCTCTCTCGATTTTACATCCCATGGTTAATCTCCTTCGAAATTGGCTTGGGGAAACTAATCTACCCATTCTTATCTTTCATTTGCCACCAGTTTCACTTAATTTGGTTGAGGGATGAGGGAAAATTTCACGTTTCAAATAGGGGTTTACTATTACAGTCACTATTGGGGTTAGGTGGGTTAAATCTTGGCTTAATTTGCTAATTTGACCATGTGAATGATTTATTTCGAGTCAATCATAGAAGACAAAATTGTTAGGTTTAATGTCAGTAACCAATTTACCATTTTTTCGGATTTTTATGTGGTGGGTGGGATTTTGACCTATCACTATTCATTAAATAATAAAATATCAAATCCGAAATTTAAACCCTTAATTTAAGCCATTTCATTTACATTTCATTCCACCTACATTTCATTAGTGTTTCATTCTACTTGAATTTTATTTTCATTTGGCTTGCATTTCATTTCAATTTCATTTCAATTTAAGTATTTATTTGAATTTTTTTTCATTTAATAATTCAATTAATTCATAATAAATTCAAGGAAATTCCAAAAAAATTTTAATCTATGGAAATAATTAATAACTAATTCAAATAAAAATACGGGGTATTACACCATTAACCCTTGTTCCCAACCAAGTAATCCTTCATCGCCTTCACCTAAAACCTCCATGGAGCCTTCTATTAACCCTTGTCCCCAACCAAGTAGTCCTCCGTCGTCTCCACCTAAAACCTCCACTAGCCTTGTAACTCCGAATACAACCATTCCTGTTCCTCCACTCAACCTCATACCCAAACCCGTGATTAGTTCAGAGCAGGGCCCATCTATTTTTGCACCAGAGCCAACCTCGTCTGCTCCCGAGCAGGAGGAGAAGCTCGTCGTGTTTCAACCTCCACCTACTCTTTTTACAACCCATTCCATTGAACCTCTATTACCCGCTGAGCCTGTTGCCTCCATCTCGCCTCCGCCACTTCAGGCTTCCACCATCCCTATAACTTTAAACCCAACCCCTCTTACTCCTCCACTTGACCCCTTACCCAAATTCGTGGCTAACCCTGAGCAGGGATCATCCATTTTTGCACCCGAGTCAACCTCATCTGCTCCCGAGCAAGAGAAGAAGCTCGCTGTGTTTCAACTTCCATCTACCCCTTCCATTGAACCTCCATTGTCCGATCATGTTGTTTCCGACTCACCTCTTTCTATCACCTCTCGGAGTGGGTGTATTCTTATAAATACATGTGCCAAAGATGATGATCAAGAATCGGACAAGAAGAATTTGGTTATGGCTATGCCATTCAAAATTCAAGATTTCATATGCCAAATGCCAATTCGAGTTCTTGTACCGGTCACCTTTGAGAAGGCCGAATCTCCATCTGCACCAATGTCCATCAAAAATGATTCTCAGGAATTGGTGCTAAGTAAATCAAGGGCCAAAACAATAATGATCACGTTACTCATTGGCCAACATGCTTTCAAGGCCCTTATTACCCCTTGTTCGGTCATAGTCCAAATGGCCAATCAAAAGAAGGGGATCTCCTCATGCATAGTGATGACACATTCTACTGCCGAAGAGATGATGAATTCTATGCTCAAGGGAGGGTCATGCCGCTCTTTATTGGAAGCTTTTGATGTTTTGTCTACTCCCTACCAACTTCCATGCAAGGGGCGAACGTCTATGCTATCAAGCATATTCACACACGATATTCCAACGCCCTTGAGTAGTGCATCAAATAAGAAGCCCTTTATGCCGAAGGTCAAACTCCCAATGATAGATACCATCCATTTATCAAGGGAGTTATTTCTAAAGGAGCCATTCCATGTCAAGATCCCTACTGCACAAGCGGGACTCTTAAACTTTTGCTATGATTATTTGCCAAGAGAGTTATCGTTCATTTTCGAGTGTCCAAGGGATCTTGTTACATCAAATGAGAGCCTGTGGGCTCTGACCGCACCAATTGAACCGATTGGTCAGAGAAGGATGAGGCCATCTCTTGAAGCACATAATTGGAGAGAGCGGCCTACAAGGTCAAGAGGTCAAAAAGTCATGTTGAAGGTTGAGAGGCCACACTACGAGAGAGTATTCACCAGGAAGAAGGGAAAGCATAAAGTGAAGCTTAAGGGTGATAAATCCCATGTGGAGGAGTCATCCTGTAGCTCATCTACTTCATACCCCATTCCATCATTGCTTGTGCTGTTATTCATCATCTTTTTATGGGCAATCCATTGGCTGAGAGGATGCTTCCCATCATCTAGATCTACGCAATCAAGCTCCTCCTCTACTCTAGAGTCCCTGGACCCTCACATTCCACCCCCTCTGGAGCCTCCGGACCCTTACCTTCCACCTTGTCTGGAATCTCCGGACCCTTATATTCATCTCCCTCCGGAGCCTTTGGATCCTTACCTTCCACCTTGTTCGGAATCTCCGGACCCTTATATTCATCTCCGTCCGGAACCTCCGGACCCCTCCCTATTTAATTTCATGTTTTTATCCATCCGTCATCATCATCCCCGTCCGGAACCTCCGGACCCCGCTCTATTTAGTTCCATGTTTTTATCCGACCCTCATATTCCACCCCCTCTAGGACCTACGGACCCTTATATTCCACCTCCTCCGGAGCCTCCGGATCCTTACATTCCACCTCGTCCGGAATCTCCGGACCCCTATATTCATCCCCGTCCGGAACCTCCGGACCCCTCCATGTTTAATTCCATATCTTTATCCATCTCTCATCCTCGTCCGGAGCCTCCGGACCCCTCTCTGCTTAGTTCTTTATCTTCATCCATCCCCCATTCACCCCGTCCAAAATCTTTGGATCCCTCTTTGTTTAATTCCCCGTATTTATCCATCCCTCATCATCGTCCCCGTCCGGAACCGCCGGACCCCGCTCTGTTTGGTTCCATGTTTTTATCCGACCCTCATATTCCAGCCCCACCGGAATCTCCGGACCCTTACCTTCTACCTCGTCCGGAATCTCTGGACCCCTATATTCATCCCCTTCCGGAACCTCCGAACCCCTCCATGTTTAATTTCATATCTTTATCCACCTCTCATCCTCGTCCGGACCCTTCGGACCCCTCCATGCTTAATTCCATATCTTTATCCATCTCTCATCCTCGTCCGGAACCTCCGGACCCCACTCTGTTTAATTCGTTGTCTTCCCATCTGGAACCTCCGGACCCCTCTCTGTTTGGTTCCTTGTCTTTATCCTACCCTCACGTTCCACCTCGTCCGGAACCTCCAGACCCCTCCATGTTTAATTCCTTATCTTTATCCATCTCTCATCTCCCTCTGGAACCTCCGGATTTCTCATATCATTCTCCATCTCTCTCAGGGCATCACACCCTTCCTTTTTATATCCCTCCGGATTTCTCATCTTATTATCCATCCCTCCTACGGCATCGCGCCCTTCTTTTTCATATTCGTCTGAAGTCTCTGGACATTTCCTTCTTCCGATTTATCCTTTTGTTCTTTTGTGGCATTGTGTCCTTCGTCCTTTTCATCCCTTTAAATTACCTTTTTGCATACCTACGACATCGCGCCCTTCTTTTTCATATTCATCCGAAGTCTCCGGACCTTTCCTTCTTCCGATTTATCCTTTTGTTCTTCTGTGGCATTGTGTCCTTCGTCCTTTTCATCCCTTTAAATTACCTTTTTGCATACCTTTTCCCAGGGCATCGTGTTCCTCATCATCTTCTTCCTCCGGAACCTCCAGATCCATTCTCCTCTGATTCTCCCCCTTTACATCCGGACCCTCCGGATCCGCCTCTCTCAATTCATCAATTTCTAATTCCTCTCGATCTTGATCCCGAGTCTGACTCGATTCATGTCAAATCAATTGTCTCGAGTATCTGCCCGTTCTCATACTGCTTTCGAGGCTTTAGTCCTCACCTTTTTCTTTGATTTCTTTCTTATCTTGTAAATTCTTCTAGGCATCTTCTGTCTAATCCTTTTTTTTATCACCATTCCTTTACAATAAATTACAGCAGAAGATAGGAAAGCCATAAGGAGAGTTGCCCAGAGGTACACACTTGTTGGGGGATTGCTATACAAAAGAAGCCTCACTGGTGTTCTTCTAAGGTGTCTTGATGATGATGAGTCCTGGAAGTGTGTAGAGGAAGCACACTCAGGCGTGTGCGGTGGCCATGTAAACAGCCAAATGCTTACTAAGAAGATCATTCGACAAGGCTTTTACTGGCCTACCATGGAGAAAAATTGTGTTGTCTATGTCTGTAGGTGTGTCAAGTGTCAACTTCATGCCGATAAGATCCATTCCCCATCTTCCTCTCTCCATTCAGTGTCCTCCCCATGGCCTTTCTCCATGAGGGCATTCGACATCATTGGTCCTCTTGGTGATCCCAACTCCCTCACTAAGCAAAAATCATTCATCCTTACTGCAACAGAGTACTTCACCAAATGGGCCGAAGCTGAAGCTTACGCGGAAATCAAGGCATCAACTGTTTGCAAGTTCATTATGAAGAACATCATTGCCAGATTCGGCATTCCAAGAACTATCATCACCGACGACGGGCCACAATTCATTTCTCAGGACCTTCAGGACCTCTGCAAAAGGTATAAGATTGCATTGCATCATTCATCACCATATTATCCACAAGGCAATGGCCAAGCAGAGGCTACTAATAAAACCTTGATTAAAATCATAAAAAAAAGACATGTGAGTCTAACAAGTTCTCAGATTGGCTAGAAAAGCTCATTGAGGCTCTATGGGCCTATCGCACCTCAATCCGTACCCCCACTGGGCAAACTCCGTTCGCCCTTACTAATGGGATGGATGCGGTAGTTCCGTACGTAATTCTGGTTCCCTCTCTCAGGGTACAATTGGACAAAGAGCTTCCCCTTGACGAACGTCGTGATTCACTCCTTGCCCAATTGGAACTCTTAGATGAGAAACGGCTGGCCGCTGCCGAGCATGCACGTGTATATCAGAACAGACTCACACGTTTTTATCAAAAGAAGGTCATTGAAAGGAAAATTCAAAGTTGGTGAAATGGTAGTGAAACGAATTTTTGTAAAACCTGGTGGACCGCGTTCTAAGCTCCAACCTAATTGGGAAGGACCATACGCGGTTCAAGATGTCCATCCTGGCAACGCCTACAGGCTAGTCAATGCTGAGGTAGTTGAGTTATCCCACCCTTGGAATGGGCTGTATCTTAAGAAGTACTACCCTTAGATAGGTGTACATAGTATCAAAAACTGAAAATAAAACAACAAAATAACAACAAAAAAATGAATATTCAAAATGTTAATGACTGGAGACCACCATGTAATCAAGTCATTGCATCCAACCTTCATGTCAGGATAGGGCCTATTAAGACTGGTAGGTATCGGGTCTTGATTTGCCAGAACCGTGGAGATCCATGTCCGGCTAGTTCGGCTTATGCCCCCCTCAAAAGAAGGTAACATGCATGTACACATGTGTTCTATAAAAGATCGGTAGCATCGCTCATGGTGAGGCCTCACCCAGAAGGCTTAAATCTTCATTCTCTCTCTCTTCGACCGAATGAGACAGCCGGCGCCCTTAAAACGCTGAGCATCGGAAACACAACCCCTAGGGTAAGAGTAGGGCCCAATTCCTCGAGCATGGGTCAGGGCACGAGAAGAGGGCAGTGTCCCCGCAGGCATCCAAGAGGGATTCCATAATGTCAAAATACTATGTCCCTCGCAAAAATCTGTCAAGAAAAATCAGAAAAGAAGAACAAAATCAAAATCAAGTAAAAAGCCTGGTCGTAACCGTGCCTGATCCCACAAATGAAACCCCTTTGACTGAAAGTCAAATTCTATACAAAAGGGGTCATGAGATGTAAATGCTCGAGATTTGGTCTGAAGTTACCCGAAAGGGGAAGTTAAGTGCGCCCCTATTGGCTCGCCGGGTTAACGGTTTTGCCGGTCCTCTCAGGAGGTTTGCCCCCAATATTCTTCCTTCTTCCCCTGAAGATGAAGGCTCAATGGAGTTCCCGAAGGGTGAAGCTTGCCAAAGCTTGTAACCTCATTCCAATACAAACATATGGTTGTCCATTTTTGAAAAGCAAAAGCTGTTGTCGTGAAGGAGTCTCCGTGTTTCTGGCCGGTTAAGACCCTTATCTACCATCTTGATGCCTTCTTAGCCTGACCTCGGGCTTAGACCAATGCAAGCGCGTCACCTACGGTGCGACGGCGTCTGATTTCGGGTCAGCGTTGCGCGGTTGGTCGTTTGGGTTCCAAGGTGTTCCATTACATATCATCTAGAGTTGTGAGGAAATAGACCCGGGTCGGGCAAATCATTTACCTTGAACACTTTTTGGGTGAATCCATGTGGTCGGAAGAAACTGGGAGCCTAAGCATGGCATGACGGTATTATCGTCAGGATAAGTCTTAGCCGGCGGGATTATCATTCGAGGAGTCTAGAGGTCCAAATCAACCTAGATGTGCACTTAGGATGCCTGGGAGGTTAGTAAGAAACCCCTATTCTCATGCAAGTCAGATGTTATATCGAGTGGTCATCGTGCATTAGCAAAAACAAAAAAAATAATAAACAAACCAAAAATAAATAAAAAAATAACAAATCCAAAAATCCAAAAAAAGCAAAAAAAATGTATATGCACAAAAAAATGGAAATATAAAAGACCAAAAAAATAAACAAACAACAAAATACAAAAAAATGAATACACCTACAAAAACAAAAAAAATCACATCTTCGCATGATCGCATTTGTATGCACCATTCATTTTAAATTCTCGTTTGCATCTGTGTGCTTGTCTGTCGCATTCATGATCCTTTTTTATCATTGCCTTTGTTAATAAAGGCTTGCCCCTTGACTCGTTATCAAGGATAATTCAAAACCACATTTGCTCATTGAGCAAGGGGCAAGTCAGAACAAAAATACTGACTTGTTTGCTTTGATGTGTGCAGGGATTTGAGTAACTAAGAAGGTAGCAGAGAATCAAGCACAAAACACTTTATTCTACTCTAAGAACAACGAACAACAAAGGGATCACATTAGGTTCCACCTCCTCTCTCCACGTTACTTGTCCCGCCACTCTCCGGAGGCTCGCTTTTCTTCCTGCAGTTTCAAATGAGAAACTAGTATGAATAAACAGAATATCCACACATATAATATGCAAACAAGAATATTATTCATACAAGAATATATACATAAATATCCGTATATCTATATCAATATATGCACACATATATAAATATTTATATAAAAATATGCATACACACATATAAATACATCTATATAGATATAGATATATATATATATGTATATGTATATATTTATATAAACATATATATTTATATGCATATATTTATATAGTTATATATATATATATATGCAAATGGCCATACAGTGGAGAGAGGAGAAAACTCTGCTCTCTATTCTTTTCTTTTTCATACTTTAATCATATATATAATACATACGTATATATATATATATAAGATATATATAAGATATATGGGCTTACAAGAGAGAGGGGCAGAGAGAAATCAGGGAGAGAGATGGATAGAGGAGATAATAAAAAAAAGAAAAGAAAGTGAAAGGGAGAGAGAGAGAGAGAACTCGATGGAGGAGGGGGAGAAATAGAGACGGGAAGAGAGAGAAGAGAGAGAGATTGAGAGAGAGGAAAAAATATTAAATAAAATAAATAAAAAAAGATCGAGAGAGGGAGGGAAACTGAGAGACACAGAGAGAGGGGGAGAGAGAAGTGAGAAAGAGAGGGAGAGAGAGGAAGAGAGAGATCGTGACAGGGAGAGGGAAGAGAGAGGGAATAAAATATTAAAAAGGGAAGAAAGAGAGGGATGAAGAGGAAGAGAAAAATGAGAGAGAAGGCGGGGAGAGAGGAGAGATCTACGAGATGGGGAGGGAAAGAAGGGGAAGAGAACAAATAAAAAAAATAAAAAAAGAAAGTGAGAGGGAGAGATGGAGAACTCGATGGAGGGGGGAGAAACAGAGAGGGAGAAAGAGAGACGGTGGGAGAGAGAGATCGCGGGGGAGGGGAGAGAAAGAGAGAGAGGGTGAGAGAGATATCGCGGGAGGTGGGTGGAAGAGAGAAAGAGAAAGAGAGGGGGAGAGAGAGAGTTAACGACGGGAGAGAGAGAGACAAGAGGAGAGACAGAAAGAAAGAGAGAGAACGTAGGGGGGAGAGAAGAGAGACGATGGGGGAGAGAGGGAGAAGTGAGAGCCGTGGCGAGCTTGTGTAGGGGAGGGGGACGCGGAGGACGGCGGCCGGTGGAAGGAGGACGGCGACGACGTCGACGGTGAAGGTGGTGGCGGAGTGGTCGTGGCGAACGAGCTCACGGCGACAGTGACGACGATGAACTCACGGCGAGATGGCCGGAAGGCTGGGAGGTGCACCGCGGCGGTTGGAAGGGAGACGAGGATGGCTGCGTGGACGGTGCATGTAGGGGGGGTTGGAGGAGCGTCCGGCGGCGGCATGGGCAACGTTTCATAAGTGAAACCTGGGTAATTGGAAGCCATGCCCGGTTCGGACGAGACCTCTGGCTCCATTGTTTGAATGAAATTGAACCACTAAGGCTACGATTAGCCATGAGGACCCTACGGCTTGCCCAAGAATGGGTGGATATGACCAACTCACCTAGCGTCAGGAAGAAGACACGTGGGCCGGCAACCTGCGTTGATTGGAGGGTGCGTTTCCCCGAACTGTATAAAGACTGGCAGCGGGGTGGCACGCTCGAGGAATCACAGGCCCAAGATAGTGAGGATTACCTATGGCTCTATAGGGCAATGTACGTAGAGAGGCTCCATCCTGGAGGGCTTGTGGAGGTAAAGTAAAAACATCATTTTTTTGCCCTTTACAATTTCCATTTTTTTTTGACTTTTTGTGAGCTCAAGAGCCATAAGTGTAGGATGCTCGTGACACCATAATAACGAACTTACGAGCTCGTTTGGCGGACACGGAGCAAGAGTTGAATGACACCCGAGCGGCTCTGGGTTCATCAGTAAGTGTATATGTACATGCTCCTGATATGACTTGAAATTCATGGTGCCTTAACCACTTAAATGTCACCTCATGTGCCGCAGCGTGCCCAGCTCGATGCAGTTTCATCGGCAATGGGGGCAGACGGCGTTTCTTCTAGTCTATGGATTCCTACCTCAGAATTGGATCTACTCCACGAGCAGCTTGCTCATACCACACAGCGGGCCGCAGAGGCAGAAGGGATGCTTTCTACACAGGTGAGGGTCTCACCATTTAATATCCCTCGTTTAAGCATTGGCATATGCCTGAGATGAGATGTATGACAGGAAAAAGAAACACAGGAGGCACTTGCACATGCCACCCAAAAGGAAGCTAGAATAGCTGAACTGGAAGAGGAATTACAGCCTCTTCCGGATGAGGACTCTTCTAGGGACGCTGTGGAGCTAAGGATCACCCTTCAGCTGGAAAGAGAAGATAGAGAAAGAGAACGAGCCGAGAGAGAAAAGGACAGGGAACGAGAGAAGGCCAAGAGATCAGCCGAGAAAGAAGAGAAGAGGGCCCTGGAAGCCCAATTATTTGAATTGAGGACCAGTCTCGGCCTCGCCGAGCAGTGGCTAAAGGATGGCGAGGAACGCTACCGAAGAGCACGAGAGCGTGGCTTTCGTGTTAGTAGCTTTTTTGCTACCCCTGCAGATCAACGCCGGGGTGTGGAGATTGGAAGAGGAGCACAAAGCGGTAGAAGTACCGCTTTTCATGGTTGGGTAGCACCCTCAAGAGCGTCTTGCCCGGAGAGTGGCGGGACAAGTAATGTGGAGAAAGAGGGTGGAACCTGATGTAGACTTTTTGTTTATTTTTGGTTGAAAGTGGAATAAATTAGTTTGTGCTTGATTCTCTGCTTCTTTCTTGATCACTCTAATTCCTGCATACACCTAGGCAAACAAGTTAGCATTTCTGCTCTGACTTGCCCCTTGCTCAATAAGCAAACGAGGTTTTGAACTGTCCTTGATAACGAGTCAAGGGGCAAGCCTTTATTAATAAAGGCAATAATAAAGGATAATGATGAATGCGGCACACAAGCACACAGATGCAAACGGAAATTTAAAATAAGATGTTGCATACAAATGCCAACATGCAAATTACGATTTTTTTTATTATTTTTTTTATTTTGGAGTTTCCATTCATTTTTTTTTGTGTTTTGTAGTTTGTTTATTTTTTTTATCTTTCACATTTCCATTTTTTTTTGTGCATATACATTTTTCTGCTTTTTTTCGGATTTTTGGATTTGTTATTTTTTTTTGTTTGTTTTTGGTTTGTTTATTTTTGTTTTTACTAATGCATGATGACCACTTGATATAACATCTAACCTGCATGAGAACAATGGTTTCTTACTAACCTCCCAGGCATCCTGAGTGCACATCTAAGTTGATTTGGGCCTCTAGACTCCTCGAATGATAATCCCGCCGGCTAAGACTTACCCTGATGACAATACCGTCATGCCATGCTTAGGCTCCCAGTTGCTTCCGACCGCAGGGATTCACCCAAAAAGTGTTCGAGGTAAATGATTTGCCCGACCCGGGTCTATTTCCTCACAACTCTAGATGATATGTAATGGAACACCTTGGAACCCAAACGACCAACCGCGCGACGCTGACCCGGAATCAGACGCCGTCGCACCGTAGGTGACGCGCTTGCATTGGTCTAAGCCCGAGGTCAGGCTAAGAAGGCATCAAGATGGTAGATAGGGGTCTTGACTAGTCAGAAACATGGAGACTCCTTCACGACAACGACTTCTGCTTTTCAAAATGGACAACCATACGTTTGTGTTGACAGGTGGTTGCAGACTTTGGCGAGTTTCACCCTTCGGGAACTCCATTGAGCCTTCATCTTCAGGGGAAGAAGGAAGAATATTGGGGGCAAACCTCTTGAGAGGACCGGTAAAACCGTTAAGTTAGGTTTCACAAATATTGGGGGCGAGAGTATAGGGACCTCTCTTAACAGAGGGAGCGAGAGTGGAAGAGAGAGAGACACAGAGAGAATAAAATAAACTAATGATAAAAAAAATAAAACAAAAGAAGTTAAGAGAGGGGGGGCGGCAAAAGCAGATAGGAAGAGAGAGAGAGAGGGAGTTAGAGAGAAGCAGAGAGGGAGAGAGAGAATAAATAATAATAAAAATAAAAATATAGAGAGAGAGAGAGCGCGGTGGGGGGAGGAAGAGAGAGAGAGAGAAAGAGAGGGTGAGAGCAGAGAAACGGGAGAGAGAGAAGATGCTAAAAAAATAAAGAGAGAGAGATCGGGTGAGAGAGAGATTAAGAGAGAGAGAGGGAGTTAGAGAGAGTAACAGTGACGGTGGGAGGAGACGGAGGAGGTGGAGAGAATAAGAAAAGAAATAATAGAAAAAGAGAGAGAAATAGTTGAGAGAGAGATCAAGAGGGAGAGATGAGAGGGAAGAGAGGGGGGCATGAGAGAGAGAGAGAGAGAAGAATAAAAAATAAAAAAAAGAAAGAGAGTAGGTCGGCGAGGGAGAGATGAGAAGAGAGAGAAGAGTAGAGAGAGGAGAGGTGCGAGAGAGATATTGTGAGAGGAGAGAGAGAGGGATGGAGAGAGAGAAGCAGAGAGATGAGAGGGGGAACGGGAGAGATGGGAGAGAGAGAGAAACTGAGAGAGAGAGAGAGAGAGAGCGAGCGGGGGAGCTCGACGGAGGGCTCACAGGCGGTGTCGTAGGGAGTGGACGGCGGTCACGGCAACAGCGACGTGGGGAGGGGAGTGCGCAGGTGGGAGGCGGCTCCACGGCGGTGAGGGCGTGCGCAGGTGACGACGTCGGCTATCCGGAGGTGGAGACGAAGACGACGGCGACGGTGAGGGAGGTGGAGCTGGCTGTAGGTCATAAGTGAATTTTTGAATTTTTGTGAACTGCGCACGCCCCAGGTTTCACAAATACGCGTTCACATCTCTGGGGTGGCATACGCAAGTGCCTCCTGTGTTTCTTTCTCCTGCCATACGTTTCATCTCAGACATATGGCAAGGTTTGAACAAGGGATATTAAACGGTGAAACCCTCACCTGTGCAGAAAGCATCCCTTCTGCCTCCGCAGCCTGCTGTGTGGTATGAGCAAGCTGCTCGTGGAGTAGATCCAATTCTGATGTAGGAATCCATAGACTGGAAGAAACGCCGTCTGCCCCCATCGCCGATGAAACTGCATCGAGCTGGGCACGCTGCGGCACATGAGGTGACATTTAAGTGGTTAAGGCACCATGAATTTCAAGTCATATCAGGAGCATGTACATATACACTTACTAATGAACCCAGAGCCGCTCGGGTGTCATTCAACTCTTGCTCCGTGTCCGCCAAACGAGCTCGTAAGTTCGTTATTATGGTGTCACGGGCATCCTACAGTTATGGCTCTTGAAGTTCACAAAAATTTAAAAAAAAATGGAAATTGTAAAAGATAAAAAAATGGTTTTTTACTTTACCTCCACAAGCCCTCCAAGCTGGAGCCTCTCCGCATACATTGCTCTCTAGAGCCGTAGGTAATCTTCACTGTCTTGCGCTTGTGATTCCACGAGCGTGCCACCCCGTTGCCAGTCTTCATACTGTTCGGGGAAGCGCACCCTCCAATCAACGCAGGTTGCCGGCCCACGGGTCTTCTTCCCGACGCTAGGTGATGTGGTCATATCTACCCATTCTTGGGCAAGCCATAGGGTCCTCATGGCTAATCGTAGCCTTAGTGGCTCAATTTCGTTCAAACAATGGAGCCAGAGGTCCCGTCCGAATCGGGCACGGCTTCCAATTACCCATGGCTGGTCGACATCGACCATGTTTAAGTAGGGTCTCCAGTTCACCTATGTTGGGTTGTACATATCTTCTTAGTTACCCGAAAATACAAAAAAATGGTAAAAAAATGAACAAAATAAAAATAATAGAAAAAAAGTATCTTACCATCGTTGCAGGGAACTCTTGTAGCTCCCGTCTCAATACCATCAGTTGGTAGGATAATGGTGTTGTACTCAGGATAGGTTGCCACCGCCTAGCCAACGGGATCGTCACTGGCCGCCAGTGTCGAGCTCTCCCCATTGGAATATAATAGTAGCTCCATAGCTACACCATCATGTGTCATTGGCATCAATAAATACAAAAAAAAAGCATAAAACAAAAACAACAAAAAAATAATCTTTTACCTGGATGAAGGGCGTAAACCCATTTATTGTCACCTCTCGGCCTGTCCTTTGCGACAGACCTGTGAATAGATGCGCTAGTATGGCAGCTCCCCAGGCGTAATGTCCTACTCTCTCCAAATCCACGAGCAGCTCCAGGAAGCGGCAGTGTATGTTGTCTCCCTTGGAGCCCAGTAGCAACTTGCCCAACAGAAAGATGAGGAACCTCCTCAGATCCATGTTGGTCCTTTCCCAGTTGCTGGCGTCCACGCAATATACAGCACGGGCTCCTCTTTCGGCCCTTTCCAAGAATTTTTCCAGGGACTCGTCATCCTGTGAACGAATGTTGGTAAGCCCTAGCGTCTCCATGATCGATGCCTTAGCTACTGACCTGTTCTTTCGACCGTCGAGGTCTAGCCCTAACAGCTTTTGGGCACCTTCTCGGTAGTCCGCATAGGTGACGCCTGTCACTGCCTCTCCATCCACTTTGAGGCCCGTGATTCAGACCATGTCTTCCAGGCTGGGCACCATGTGCCCCCACGGCATCAGAAATGCCCGGCTCACTGGGTCCCATCTTTCATGCAGTGCTTGGATCAGGGCAAGGTCGAGATTAATTGGCTCTATTCGGAGGAAGGCCCCGAACCCCATTATGTCTAGCCTCGCCTTCTGGAAGGCCGGTAGACCTCGATATGCTGCTACCACCAGCTCCCACGAGATGTGCGACCTCATCAGGCTCTGCACACCCATAAGAAGTGAGAAAGTGGAGTTTGGCACGGAAGAAAGGAAAAGAAAACATGAAAGAAAGGAACTAAGGGATCCACGTACAAGCTGTGATCGGGTCCTCTCACTCAGTTGTCCTTCGACTTCTGAGAGTCTTCTGGAACTGCTACCAGATCTGCTCCTCTTCGAAGAGCGGGAAGACTCACCTTCCGCTCTGATGCTAGATTCACCCTCCATCCTGATAAATGAGCAACACTCACTACCTCCCCCCCTTACAAACTTGCACTCCTCAAATCTGCTCTCACGACTTCGGTGCTTCCAAGTCGAGCGAAAGGGAGGTATTTATAGGATTGGAATGGACGTGATCTGGGCCTATCCCTATCATGCTTAGCAGTGGCCCTCGTGATAAGTCATCCGCCCTTTACTCCCGTATGCCACTCTTCATTTGGGGTGATCGATCCAGAGGCGTGATTTTCCAACTTGTCCTCTCTCTTCGGTCCAAAGATTCCCCATGTTCATTGTCCTCTCGTGACTACTGCTAGCAAAGTGGGGGACGTCTATGCGGTAAAATAGGGCCAGGGGCCGACGCTATTGAAATTACTGATAGCTTCCGTTGCAAGCCATGGCCGAGGTGCCCTCGGATGCCACTTTGCCATGTCGGGTGAATGCAAGAATCCCCGTGTCCCTTGTGACAGGGGCCGACACTATTGAAATTGGTGATAGCTTCCATTGCAAGCCATGGCCGAGGTGCCCTCGGATGCCACTTTGCCATGTCGGGCGAATGCTTCAGAACCCTCACGTGGTCTAAAATTCTCCATGTCCCTTGTCCTATTGCGACTGCTTTTGCCGCAAATAAATAAATGGAGGACATTCACGTGGGAAAAGAGCACAAAGAGCTGATATTGTTGAAGTCGATGGCAGATTCCCTTTGAAAATCATGGCTATCGTGAGTCATCACTCCGTGTTTTAAGGCGACATCTTGTCGAGCGCGTCTCGCGAGAACCCATGTGATGGAGAAGAGCCGTAGAGGAGAAGGAACGCACCCTGGGCAAACAAGCCGCGTTCGTGCCAAGCCATTCCACTCACACATCTATATAAGGGTTTGTGCCCGTCATGAGAAGAGAGTGGGTGTGCAAGCCACTCACTAACCCTCATCACCCTCCTGGTCGCTTCTCTTCTCTCTCCGAAGGCAAGAAGTCCCTCGGAGGCCTTCTATAGTTCTGTGACGCAGCAATCGCTTTGCCGTGCCACACGTTCCCACCTGCTCTTTGGCGGTGCTCTTCGTCGTCGTCCTGCTTCTCTCGCGACCCCGATGGCCGCGAAGCTCTTGAAGTTGAGGCCGCTAGCTGAGCTATGCTCTGCTCTGCCGATAGGGACTGCACCAGCTCTCGGAGCTCCTCTGCCGTGAGCTCCAATTCCCTTGATCTGCACTGACTCTGAGCAAGTTAGGTGTCTGGATTCTCTTCCTCCCAGAGCTCCATCTCCTGGGCCTCCTGTGCTGCTCTGTCTTTGCCTTTCTCTCTTGCTTTATTTCTCTCTTCCCTATCCGGAGAGAAACCTTCAGCTCCAAGATGTCTCGGGGCAGCTCCTCGATGACGTGTCGTCGTCATTCCTTCTCCAGCTCTGTCGTCCGGGCATCACGCTCTGATCGAGCGACACATTCCTTCTCTGCTCAGACCACCAGAGCTAGCAAGCCCTGAATCTCCACTGCCATCCAGATCCAATCATCTCACAAGCTCAGAATAAATGGGTGAACTGTGTAGTCAAAATCCAAACCAAATCATGCCCACCTGAACTGCGAGCTCATGCTCGGCCCCTTTGGCACAAGCCACTGTGCCGCGAAGTTGCTTCTGGAAGCACATGACCTCCAAAAGAGGAATTGGAACCAAAAGGCCCTGTCGGCCATCCCTGCTGCCACCTGCTGGGCACCCTGAAAAGAAAGGGGACAAATGCCGAGTAATGACTGAACACTAGAAATCCAAAAACACAAAAAAGAGAAAAAGAATAAAACAAACAAAAAATGATGAGTTGCCACTATGTGTCTTGCAACGTGAACTCTGCTTTTTATGTTTCCCCTGCTTGTGTGAATTGTTGTGACTGATTGATATTCTGTATATGTGAGTGTTTATTTCTCATGAAATATTTCTGTTTTCACTGATGGATGTAGGCTTTGAAAGAAAAAAAAAAGATGAAAACAAAAAGCAAGAAAAAAAAGATGAAAGAAAATAAAAAAAAAGAAAAGAAGAAGAAGATAACAAATCATCACCATCCCACTGTAAATCATTTCCGCACTGTATCACATTTACACTATTAGAGCATGTCAAGGGCTGTGCGCCTTGAATGAATTTGGAGTTTGAGCTTAAACTCTGACAACTCCAGAGGAGTCCGAGTCGTATGGGTAGGACGTTAAGTTATGTCAGAATGGGGACGACGGTTCCGTTTGATGTGGCGATAAATAGGCCCCGGCTCATTACCGGCTCATCGAATCGGTATCCTGACCCAGTCTCCACAGCTTAACCTTGGTCAGTTGATTTCACTACGAAAATCATTCACTTAAGTCAATTGTGCAAGCCACTGTGTTTAAACACTCTGAAATGTGAGATATTCCATTCAGAGTCGAGTACCGAGTCTTCCCGAGGTTGCCTTGGACTGTTTCTCTGAAGGAGACCATTGTTTGGATTTGTCCCAAAATCATCTTTTTTTATTCCCCTTGGACCCGCCTTGGCTGCAGCACTTCTACAATGGCTGGTAACCGCTCCCCAATGGTGAAACCTGCAGGTTTACGACCCAGGTACTTCCGCACCGTGAAGTTGGTCATTTTTTTAGTTGTTTGTGCCCCAGTGCACATTATGTCCTTCCTTGTTCGTTATCATCCAAACCATTGTGGATTTCAGAGGACCTTCTTCAAGGTTGTTTCGGTGAAACTCGGGAAAGATTCTCATCAGGAAAATGATGAAGGCGTGTGTAATGCCCCGGATTTTCCGGATCCTTGTTCATGGGTCCCGGATCTGGTTTCTTGGAGTGTCCGACTCCGTTGTGTCCGAAATTTCGTTTCAGACATCTTTCATGTTCGGATCGGCGCGATCCGGAGTTGTTTCGGAGGCCCGGAAGCGTTCCGCGGCTTTTCTGCGTGTGTTTTCCGATTCCCGGTGTGTGTTTCGGTAATTCCTTCGGAACCTCGTTACGGGTGAACGGGGCTGTTCACCAGGGCGCGAGTGGTACCGTTGCGATCGGTGTGTTCCGAGAATCGCAGAAATGTGATTTTCTATTTTTCGGTATTTTCGGGAATTTCCGGATTTTCTATATAATAACCTCCTTTTTCTCTCTCCCCATCTCATTTTCTCTCTTCCCTCCCTCTCTCTTCTCTCACGTTCTCTCCTCTCCCCCTCTCACTCCGGGCGGCCGACGGAGGCGGCGAGGGCGGGGCGGCGTGGCTCGTGGGGCGTGGAGCGACGGGTACGGGATGAGGATCGCGGTGGTGGAGGCGGTTCGTGGGATCGTGAACCGGCGAGGGTTTAAGCGGCGTTTTCTTCGTGGATCGGTGTCCACGGTGCGTCGAATCTTCGGTGGAGGTAGGGAGATGGACCCTCAACCCGTGTACTTCAATTCCCGCGAGTTTCGTAGGCCGTGGTGAGCCGAGCGGGCTAAACGGGGTGATTTGGGAAAAATGCATGTTTTTGGGGTGTGAGCCGAATCTTGTGTTTTGATCGTGTTTTTGGGGTTCAAATGGGTCCTCTCGGTGCCAGAGGGGTTGGGGAATGCTTCCCCCTTTGTTTCCCCATCACCCGGGGGTGATCGGGGCGTGGAATGGATTTTCCCGCCGTTTCTACCGTTTTCGGGCGTGGACTGAGAACGCGCTAGCTTCCAGTAGCGCGTTCTTGAGGGTCGCGCCACCCCGACGGGGCGCGTTCATCGGAGAAGATGAACAGTATGGCGGTTCCTGTCGCGCTATAGGGCTACGGCGTGTTCTGGACTGTCGCGCTATGGAAACATAGCGCGACCTGGCTTGTCGCGCTATAGGCTCCTAGCGCGTTCTGCTTGAACGCGCTATGGACCTATAGCGCGTTCTTGGAGGGACCAGCCGGGCTGCCCGGGGCGGGCGGTCTGCGGCTGATCGTGCTCCTCGTGGGCCGTGTGTGCCTTGGACACCCCGTGGAGTTCCGTGACCGTGTCTTTGGGGTGTCCGGGGGTTCCGTTTACCTTGATTTGCGTGCTCGTGAGTGTAAGGGTCCGGGCGATTTACTAGTGTTCCGATTGGGTTGTGTTGGTCTCCGGTCCACCCGGTTGTGACGCAGTGGTCGACCTTTGGCCTTGTGAGTGTCCCGGGCACCCCGTGGGTTTTGTTACCGTGTTTTGGGGTGTCTGGAGGTGCCGTGTTACCTCGATAAGCGTGCCCGTGGGCTTGGTGAGTCCGGGTGACCCCAGGCGTTTCGGGTTTCCGTATTCTCGCTCGATCGAGTCACCGTGTATCGGTATGTGTGCGGTGGGGTTCCCCCGCATGTCGTGAGTCTTCCTGGAAGATGATTCCCGAGTGGGTTATGTGTTTGACCGTGGACTGTGCGTCCCGTTTCTTCTCCGATCGTGGTCACCGTGCGATGGTGCTGCTACGTGGGATGGTCCCCGTACTTCGTTAGGTTCGGACGTCGTTTTCTGTTGTTTTGAGAGTCTACTCTCTCAGTGATCCTCCACTAGTCGTAGCTTCCTGCGCACGCGTGTGCGGACCCACCTGGGAGTGGTGGAGAGCGCGACCCGGTGAGACGCGGTTTTTAGGCTGGTTTCCGTCGGCCCCTTGCCTTTGCCACCAGAGTCCGGTGGGGGGGAAAGCCAGCTAGAGGACCCGACCTAGAGCAGATGGTCTGTGTGTGCACACGTAGTTGGGGGCTTAGGACACGCGCTGACGAGCGTGACCCCAGCTAGTCCTTGTTGTGGTACTGGTTACTGTGTGTGTCTGAGTCTCACGCCTAGGGCGTCGTAGCTAGACACTTGTGACGCGGTGTAAGACGTCAGCGGACGCATCCGGTCGTTCTTCTAGTGGGAGGTACTCCTGTTCTGGACAGAGAGTGACAGACTGTCAGTCGTGTGACTTCGACCTTCGGGTTTCGGTCGTGTTGATCGTTGAGTTTTCGATTGTTTCGCCGTGGCGCGTGTCGGTTTTCGTGCCGTGAGGCTAGTGCTAGTGACTTTACCGAGGTTGCGTCTTGTCGTGCGGTACTCGTGACCAGGTGTCCGGGTTGCACTTTTGACAGCGTGTCCAGGTTGGCCGTGTTCTGGGAGACAGGCCTCTACGGCGTGGTTGCCGTGGGTTTTTCACTTCGATAAGCGATACTAGTGTAGTTCGGTAGCCCTTGACCGTGAGTCTGGGGTGTGTTTCTGGTACAGTAGGAGTAGCTGTAGTGCTGAGTTTTGACCGGCCACCAGTTTGTTGTTCTTGCTGTAGTTGTAGCGTTCCTTTCCGCTACCGCCGTCGTTTCCGGTTGGGGTTCCGCGGGATCCCTGCTGAGTCTCTGTTTTGGAGACTCATTCCCTGCTTTTCAGGTGTAGCTGTTCTTCCTCGAGGTTCGAGGGTGCGGAGCGGAGGTTCTTAGTTGCCAGCTTGCCGGGCCGAGAGTTCACTCGGCACGTGGTACGTTTTACTGCTTTAGACTGTACTTTCTGTTGGAATGGACTCTGTTATAGTTGTTTATTTATTTCTGTTAATTGTTGGTTGTCCTGCTCTATTTCCTATTTCTTTGTGCCTCCACACTCCTTTTAGCCCTTCCGAGCCCTCCCGGCTCGTGGGCGGCGGTTCGAGTGTCGGGTTATCGGGCCTTCCCGGTAATCGGATTCTCGGGTCGTCACAGCGTGTCTCATCACACCTTGGCACCTGCTTTTCACTTCACTCCATTTCATTCCAATCCACTTCATTCCATTCCATTACATGTCTTGTCCCTACAAAGCAGACGCCAAGGCGGGGTAACTGTAGACACGCCGTTTTCACATTTTTTGTGGGTAAATCTCATATTACACCGTGATGCCTCAAAGTGGCCTGTGCATTTGATTCATGTAGGTGATTAGTCATTTTTTTAGGCTTTTACATAAAAAAGGTTATAAGAAAAAAAATTCAAAAAGGTTATAAAAAAATCTAAAAAAATTGAGAAAAGCTTAACAAACTAATAAAAAATATATATATAATAAAGTTGTAAATATATATATATATATGTTTGTATATATATGTGTAATATATATATATATATATATATATATATATATATATATATATATATATATATATACTTAGTTTTATCTTAGTAAGCTTAAACAAAAAAAACACAAAAGATCTTAATCAACTTAAATAAAATAACATTGCATATTTTAATCCATTACCCCACACCCCTAAATCTTCGGATCTGGTCTCCCTGCATCATTAGGCCTTATCATTCTTCCCCTCCCCACTTATTCCATCTAAGTATGTCAAATCATCACGCATCATCCCCCACACCCCCACCTTATCTCTCTCTCTCATACTTCCCTATCCCATTTTCTGTCTTCTTTATCTTCTTTTCCCAGCCGCCCCGGCAGAGGGAATCTCCCTCTCTCATGTCCCTTTCCCTCTCTGTCTCCTTATCTCTTCCTCTTCCTTCATCTCAACACACACTATCTCTCTCTCAATAATTCTCTCTTTATAACAACCCACGTGAACCCCTCTCTCCAACACAGACACACGACACACTTCTCGGCCAACCCCATCTCCTCCCTCTCATCTTCTCTGCATGTAGCCCCCCCACAGCAGCCCCCCCTCATCTCTCCCACGGGAGAACGCCCCCCGGCATCTCTTTCTCGCATTCCTTCCGACCCCCCATCTCTCATCTCCCATGGCCATTGATTCCACACCAGACAACTCCTAACTCCACAGCCCCCTGTGTATCCACGCCGGCCTCCTCATCCTCTCTTTCTCACTTGCATGCGCCCGGTGGAGAGAACCTATCACTGTTAGCCCATGCATCCTTGCCGTCGCCATCGCCGTGAAGCTCCCACACGCCGTGACTGCACTCCCGTGCAAGCATCGTCTCCCCTACGAGGCCGCCGTCGGCCGCCCATGACACCGTCACAACCGTGACCCTCCTCACCCCGGGCTCCCACTCACGCGATCTCCTCGTCACACCGTCGCCTCGTCATCCTCACTCCCATCCACGGTAACAGCCCACGTTCCCACCCCGACGCCGCGTTGCCGAGATCCCCGGCATGCAAGCCCTCGCGTCGGCCTCTCCACATCGTCTTGTTGCTGCGAAGCCTACTCCCATCTGCCGGCCATCGCGACCAAGCCGCAACGCCGCTGCAGACGCATGCTCCGACCATCGCCAACACCACCAGTCGCTCGCCACGCTGCCGCGTCCGCCTCCCTGCCGCACTGAGCTCCTTCATCGTCGGAACCGTCGCCTCTCATCGCAAGCCACCGCCGCCAAGCCCACCTCGCCGCGGTCCTTGTTGTGAACCCTCCGCCGACTGGACGCTGCCCATGCCGCCACCGAACGCTCCTCCAACCCCCCCTACATGCACCGTCCACGTAGCCATCATCGTCTCCCTTCCAGCCACCGCGGTGCACCTCCCAGCCTTCCGGCCATCTCGCCATGAGTTCATCGTTGTCACTGTCGCCGTGAGCTCGTTTGCCGCGACCACTCTGCCACCACCTTCACCGTCGACGTCGTCGCCATCCTCCTTCCACCGGCTGCCGTCCTCCGCGTCCCCCTCCCCTACATGAGCTCGCCGCGGCTCTCACTTCTCCCTCTCTCCCCCATCGTCTCTCTTCTCTCCCCCCTACGTTCTCTCTCTTTCTTTCTGTCTCTCCTCTCGTCTCTCTCTCTCCCGTCGTTAACTCTCTCTCTCCCCCTCTCTTTCTCTTTCTCTCTTCCACCCACCTCCCATGATCTCTCTCTCACCCTCTCTCTCTTTCTCTCCCCTCCCCCGCGATCTCTCTCTCCCACCGTCTCTCTTTCTCCCTCTCTGTTTCTCCCCCCCTCCATCGAGTTCTCCCTCTCTCCCTCTCACTTTCTTTTTCTATTTTTTTTATTTGTTCTCTTCCCTTTCTTTCCCTCCCCATCTCGTAGATCTCTCCTCTCTCCCCGCCTTCTCTCTCGTTTTTCTCTTCCTCTTCATCCCTCTCTTTCTTCCCTTTTTAATATTTTATTCCCTCTCTCTTCCCTCTCCCTGTCACGATCTCTCTCTTCCTCTCTCTCCCTCTCTTTCTCACTTCTCTCTCCCCCTCTCTCTGTGTCTCTCAGTTTCCCTCCCTCTCTCGATCTTTTTTTATTTATTTTATTTAATATTTTTTTCCTCTCTCTCAATCTCTCTCTTCCTGTCTCTGTTTCTCCCCCTCCTCCATCGAGTTCTCTCTCTCTCCCTTTCACTTTCTTTTCTTTTTTTTATTATCTCCTCTCTCCATCTCTCTCCCTGATTTCTCTCTGCCCCTCTCTCTTGTAAGCCCATATATCTTATATATATCTTATATATATATATATACGTATGTATTATATATATGATTAAAGTATAAAAAAGAAAAGAATAGAGAGCAGAGTTTTCTCTATTCTTTTCTTTTTTTTATTATCTCCTCTCTCCATCTCTCTCCCTGATTTCTCTCTGCCCCTCTCTCTTGTAAGCCCATATATCTTATATATATCTTATATATATATATATACGTATGTATTATATATATGATTAAAGTATAAAAAAGAAAAGAATAGAGAGCAGAGTTTTCTCCTCTCTCCACTGTATGGCCATTTGCATATATATATATATATATATATATATATATATATATATATGCATATAAATATATATGTTTATATAAATATATACATATACGTATATATATATATATATATATATATATCTATATAGATGTATTTATATGTGTGTATGCATATTTTTATATAAATATATATATATATGTGTGCATATATTGATATAGATATACGGATATTTATGTATATATTCTTGTATGAATAATATTCTTGTTTGCATATTATATGTGTGGACATTCTGTTTATTCATACTAGTTTCTCATTTGAAACTGCAGGAAGAAAAGCGAGCCTCCGGCTCAATTAGTGTTCCCCGTGGGAAGTCGTGTCACCTCACCGTTGGCCCGTGTCCTTCTCGTGCCCGCTCGGAGCCCCCCGGGCTTCTAAATAAGCTCCCCTCACCCCTTGTTATTTTTGGCATTTTTATTTGTTATTTATGTTACTATCACGTTATTTCATGAATTGTTGTTATATCATCATTCTGACTTAGTTTTTGTGTTTGTTTGTTTTACAGGGTAACCAATCAAAAGCCCTCTTCTTCGGCCTGCCGAACGGAGAGGAAGAAGGAACCCACGCAAATCCCGCGATAAAGGCAAAAGCGATCAACCAGTTCGGGGCCATCGGTCCCTGGCGATCACACCACCAAACGCATGCTTGAAGTAAATTTTATTTTATGTCTATAATACCCGCGGATAGCTAAATCCCGCACGGGTCTGTTTGTACTATAATCGGTCGCGGTGAGTCATTTCACCATGGTCATTTACTTTCAGCACTTTCTTTCTGCACTTCCTTTCTGCACTTTGTTATATTATTGTTAAAACCCCGCAGGATCAATGTCCTGCGGCGGTCTATTTACTCTCTGTTATATTTTTGCTATTATAACGGTGTGAGGAGTGATATGCCGTTCCAAATTCCGAGTCTACGTGTATTTTTGTGTCCGCTAATTTCTACTACGTAGAGTCCCAGGCTCGCATCCGGTATATAAAAAACTACTCACGGAACGGTAGGCCACGCCTACTGGGAAAGGAGTTTAGTTCGCGCGAGAGGGCCTTCGGATCCCTACCTCCGCCACGTACCGAAGTTCGGTAAGTCTAGGTCTGCAGTATTCCTGCCACAGGTTGTACTCTCCACTTTTTTCTATTTCACCCCCCTTTTAAGCACGCGTTTCTTTCGTCATTTTATTTCTTTCACTAAGAGGGAGAAACCCCATCTCTCTCTCTATGTCAGTCAAGTGACGCGTTCACAGTGTTTAAACATTACATCGAAGTACTTGCTTGCTTGACTTGAGACATTCCACACTTACTCTCTCGTGACATGACTTGCTTGACTTGACTTGCGTGGCCCGAAAAAGGGCAATTACTTGCTTGAATGAAATGAATGAAATAGCCAATTTCATTACACGTACTTGATATTACATGTGCTTATTATTACTTGCTTACTTCTTGGAAAACTTGTGCAAATACTTGCTTACCTTCTTGGAAGGAACTTGTGCAAATTACTGGCTAGTAACTCAATGATACATCTTATTGCTTCCTTGAATTCATGCAATATTCTTGTTATACAATTCTTGATATCTTGCTCTTTCCAACATGCATCATTATACTTGCATTGAACATGTAATTGACTTAAAGACTGTTAGAACTTAAGATGTAATTCCTACTGAGTGATTCGCTCATCAAGTTGCAATCTAACATGTTTCAAGAAATTTGGATAGCGACCACCACCCGGATGGGAATGATACTGAGTGATGAGTGCTAGAGTCACCGATTTGTGTATCGTCAGCTAGTCTTGTGTCCTACCTTGTATTTTCCAGTTATTGTTGAGGCTTGTAATCTTATGGTTTAATTTGGGTTAGTTATGATTTAGCTGGTTGGAACTTGTTGAAATCTATAGCCTTATGGATCAATTCGAGACATTACCATTTTGATTAATTGTATAATTGTCATCTTGGACCATGGGTATTATGTTAAAAATTCAAGTTAGTGATAAGTTATATTGTCTTATGTGCACTCTGTCGTTACGTCAAAAAAGAAATCTACTGCTCTAATGACATGATCGATATAGACGCATCGTGCCACCAGGTATCTTCCGCGCTCAGGACGTGACAGTCTTCATGGTATCAGAGCCTAGGATTTCAATTTCCTAGGGAATAAGAGGTTAGGAAATTAGAAGTCATGATCAAAATCTAGGAAAAACCCAAGTCCAAGGATAGGTTTATACCTTGTACCCGGTGAGATTAGTAGAGCCATGGGTTAAGTTCTATAATGGCACCGTAATCTATAATTAAAACCTAATATTTATTATACTTAACTCTTTTATAGGATCATGGCCGCGGAAAGAGCACAATGGCGTGATATGCAGCGCATAGTGCAAGGTCTCACGTAGGCACTACAACAAGTGGCGTAAGGCAGAGCTCACCGTGGAGCTGGTGACCTTCATAGGGATTTCCGCAACATGAACCCACCAAGGTTCACGGGTTCGTCTGACCCCGAGGATGCTGAAAATTGGTTAAAGGAAATCGAAAGAATCTTTCGTGTAATGCAATGCATGACCGAGGAAAAGGTTCTACTGGCTACATTCCAACTGGAGCGGGACACTCTATGCAGGTGAGAGTCTGTAGAAGCAACATTGCCCGATGACCATGTCACATGGGTGGAGTTTGTTGAACATTTCAACAATAAATAGTTCTCTGACCGCATTCAAGAAAATAAGGCCGTGGAATTTGACGCATTAAAACAACGGGCCTTGAAAGTGGCCGAGTATGAGGCCCAATTCTCAAGATTATTCAAGTATGCGCCCCACTTGGTGTGTATCGAAAAGATGAAGGCGAGAAGGTTCCTCAACGGGATTCGGCCCCAATACATCACACAACTTGCGCCGATGGACATCCAAGTATATTCGGAAGTGGTACGGCGTGCCCAGTTGCTAGAAGACGCCACTGAATTTTCTGAAAGGATTCAAGGCAGGGACAAGAAGGAACCTGCCACAAGCCCAGGAAATTTCAAATCATCATTTAACAAAAAGTGATCTTACAACGGTGGGGAGTTCTCCAAAGAAAAGAGATTTTTGAAGAATAACAAGCCATTCTCCACCATAATTCCTTCTAAGGAGGTTTGTAAGTACTGTGACAAAGCCGGCCACAAGATGGAAGAATGCTGGAGGAAGCTAGGAGCCTACCTCCGATGTGAGAGCTGAGAGCATCGAATCCCAGACTGCCCATTGATGAAGGAGCAAGCCACTAAGGATGAGAAGCATCTGGTGAAGAAACAAGGCCATCTACAAGCTCTTCAAGAGACGAAACTAACAGAAGGAGGAATTGTGGAAGGTACACTAACTATTTGCTCTAAAATTGCTAAAGTTTTATTTGATACCGGAGCAACTCATTCATTTGTTTCCAAGACATTTGCTGCATCATTCTCTAAAGAACCTGAGTGGTTAGACCTAGTCATATCTACACCTCTTGGGAATGAGTCTGATATCACACGTCATTACCCAAACTGTGAAGTTATGGTTGGAGGAAACAATCTACCTGTCAACCTGATATGCCTATATATGAAGGGGTATGATGTTATACTAGGTGCCGACTGGTTATCCACATACCAAGCAACTGTAGATTGCCGGCATGGCAAGGTAACTTTTATGGATTATCCCGAGCTGGTTTACAATAGCCCTCAGAATAAATCCCCTCTTATCTCAGCTCTCCGAGCTAGAAAACTTGTAAGTAAAGGATGTGTGGCTTTCATTGCATTTATGACTATGAAAGTCGAGGAGACTAAACTTGAAGACATCAATGTAGTTCAGGATTTTCATGATGTTTTTCCAAAAGAATTGCCCGGCTTACCCCCGGAGCGGGAAGTGTCGTTCACAATCGACCTTGTTCCTGGTGCTGGTCCTGTTTCCAAGACACCTTACAGAATGTCCCCTGCTGAGCTGAAAGAGCTAAAAGAGCAACTAATGAAATTATTGAAGAAGGGTTTCATCAGGCCGAGTACTTCCCCATGGGGAGCACCCGTGCTATTCGTCAAAAAGAAGGACGGATCGATGAGACTATACATTGATTATCGACAGCTAAACCACCTTACAATCAAGAACAAGTACCCGCTGCCGAGAATTGATGAGCTGTTCGATCAATTATCTGGAGCTAAATATTTCTCTAAGATTGATCTTCGTTCTGGTTACCACCAACTGAAGATCAAAGAAGAAGACATTCATAAAACTGCATTTTAAACCTGATATGGGCATTATGAATTTACTGTTGTACCTTTCGGACTAACAAATGCCCCTGCAGTCTTTATGCAGTTAATGAACAGCATATTCAGGCCTCACTCAGACCAATTTGTTATGGTCTTTATTGATGATATTCTGATCTATTCAAAGATCGAAGAAGATCATGAAGTACATCTTGAGAAGGCATTACAAATATTGAGAGAAAATAAATTATATGTCAAATTGAGCAAATGCAAGTTCTGGCTGAAGGAAGTATCCTTTTTGGGCCATGTGGTCTCAAAGGACAGGATTTCTGTCGATCCTGCGAAGGTCGAAGCTGTGAAGAATTGGGATCGACCAACGAATGCGACGGAGATTCGAAGCTTCTTGGGTCTAGCTGGTTACTACCGACGTTTCATCAAGGACTTCTCCAAAATTGTTGTTCCTCTCACTCGGTTGACTCACAAGGAAATAAATTATGAGTGGAATGAAGACTATGAGAAGAGCTTCCAAACTTTGAAGGATCTCTTGACCACTGCTCCAGTCTTATCCCTACCTATTGAAGGTGAGAAGTACGAGGTAAATACTGATGCTTCTGGTATTGGCCTCGGATGTGTATTGATGCAAAATGGAAGAGTCATTGCATACTCTTCCCGGTAATTAAAGAAGCACGAAGAGAACTACCCGGTGCATGACTTAGAGCTGGCCGCGGTGGTATTTGCTTTGAAGATCTGGAGACACTATCTCTACGGAGAATAATTCACTGTATACTCCGATCACAAGAGCCTCAAGTATTTATTCTCCCAAAAGGAGCTAAACGTGCGACAAAGGCGATGGCTCAAATATCTCAAGGATTTTGACCTCACACTACAATACCACCCTGGTAAGGGTAATTCCGTAGCTGATGCCCTTAGTCGAAAGCCGAGGGCAATATTGGCCAACTGTATGATTCAAGAATGAAAGTTGATGGAGAAATTCTCTGAGCTCAACATCGATACAGATGAGAAGAATGGGTGTATTATTCTATCCCACATGAGTCTACATCCAGACTTGTTACCTGAAATTAAAAGGCTACAAGAAGAAGATCCTGCACTGGTACAAATAAAAGGCAAGCTGGACGAGAGACTTGATTTCAAGCTGGCACCTGATAGTAGATTGCTATTCCATGAACGGACATGTGTACCCGACTGTCCCGAATTGAATAAGAAGGTGCTTGAAGAAGCTCATCGATTAAGGTACACGATTCACCCTAGAGCTACTAAGATGTACCAAGACTTGAAAAGAACTTTCTTGTGGCCTAATATGAAAAGGGAGGTAGCGGACTTCGTATCTCGCTGCTTGACTTGTCAACAAGTGAAGGCGGAACATCAGAAACCTGCCAAAAAATTACATCTGCTGGATATTCCCAAGTGGAAGTGGGAAGACATCGACATGGACTTTATCATGGGCTTGCCCAAGTCTAGGAGCGGACATGATGGAATTTGGGTAATCATCGAACGCCTAACTAAATCAGCTTATTTCTTGCCCATCAAGAGCCGATGGTCAGTTGATATCCTTGCTGCCTTGTATAACAAAGAGATGGTTAGGTTGCATGGAGTATCGGTGTCAATTATATCTGATCGAGATCCACACTTTACCTCTCATTTCTGGAAGAGTCTACAACACTCTTTGGGGACGAAACTCAATTTCAGTACTGCTTTCCACCCCCAGACAGATGGACAGACCAAAAGGACAAATCAAGTTGTTGAAGACATGTTAAGGGCATGCATTATAGACTTCGGCGGAAGTTGGCACGACCACTTACCCCTAGTCGAATTCGCATATAATAATAGCTATCAAGTCAGTATCCAAATGGCACCTTTCGAGGCACTTTATGGCAGGAGTTGCCGATCTCCAATATGTTTGGATGAAGTCGGTGAAAAACAAATTCTAGGCCCGGATATGGTAAGAGATTCTACCGAGAAGATACACCTCATTCGAGAAAGGCTAAAGATAGCACAGTCCAAGCAAAAATCATATGCTGACAATAGAAGAAGAGATCTGGAATTTCAAGTTGGAGACCATGTTTTCCTCAAGGTCTCTCCTGACAGGGGTATTAGAAGATTCAGTGTTAAGGGCAAACTTACACTGAGGTTTATTGGTCCATTCGAGGTATTAGAAAGAGTAGGCGAGGTGGCTTAACGCATCGCTTTGCCTCCACAACTATCAGAAGTGCATAATGTATTCCATATTTCTATGCTGAAGAAGTATGTGCACGATCCTTTCCATGTCATTGATCACACTGATTTAGTGATACAAAAGGACCTGACCTATGAGCAAAAGCCGATAAAGATCCTCGACCGAGAAGTTCGAGTTCTGAGGAATAGGATGATCCCTATGGTGAAAATCCAATGGAATCAATACTTAGAACAAGAAGCTACATGGGAAACGGATGGGAATCAACACCGGGCACTAACATTTTGTTTTTGTATTTGTATCCTTTTGTTTGCATTTATACCCTTGGGTTAATTGGGTTGTAAATGTATGGCAAGTGTAAGCCAAAGTGTTAGTCCTTAGAAGTCTTTGGGTTTCTTTGCAAAAGGTCATGTTGGCCCGGCGGGACCCCCACCTTATTCCCCATTGGTCCACCTAGGCCCTAGGGCCCATGTGGGGCTAGTTCAAAGTCCAAGATTGGACTTGGACCAAGGGGGAGACAAGATAGAAGAAAATTCAAAATTGATTACCCCCTTTTCAAAGGGGCGCCCCCCTTATATAGTTTTTTAATGCATGGTGTAATTTTTTTATTTGTGGTCATTTGACCACATGGGGATTAATTATCATATCCCTTGTTTACCCCTCCCTAACCCTAGATTTGAGGCTAGTCTAGGTCCTTTTTTCATTTCTATATAACCCTTGTATTTTTCTATTTCATGGAATTAATGAGAAGAAAAGTTGGAAAATTCCCAAGAGCCCAAGGGCGCCCCCTCCCTCTCCCCTTCTTGCAGCAGAGAATGTAGCAGAAATCCATGGTCTAAAGTCATATTCTGGGAGTGATTCCCACCTCTACCACCTTCGCTGGATGCGACTTCCAGCCACCGTCGCCGCCGCCTCTGTTCGTGCCGCCGTCGAGCTGCCACAACCATCTCTTTACCCTGCTGTCCAGGATTCTGAGATCTAGGACAGAAGCTGAAAAAAAAGGTTGGTCCTCCAAATCCGTGAGTCTGATGGTCTTGAAATTTTGAGAGATCATTCCCCTCCTTGTTAGCCATTCCCAATTTACATTTCGTGTCAAAATGCCACCGTTTGATATTTTTCTCAGTATTTTAGTTCCACCCCTGACAGTCTGCCAATCAGTAGATCTGCAGGATAGTGTCTTGTTGTTGTATTTTTCCCGCCCCCTTAGCCATCTCCAAAAATTCGCAACAAAATCATGTGTTCCTCACATCCCCCCCTTCCACCCATAATTTTCCTAGAGTCTAGATCCATCGTTTTTATGTCGGTCAAAATTCATTTTCAGGCAGATCATGTTCTATCGTGACTGTCTATAATTCGAGCCAGTAGAAATACCTGGGGAACAGTCATTTTCATTTCTAATCTATCTATTGGATGGACCTAAAATAATTATATGTTGTAGCCCCGTGAGTCCTCTATCCAACGGCGCCAATCTCTCCTCGATCCGACATCGGATCTGGGCGGAACAATTCTTTTCGCCGAGTCGCGCAATTCTGTTCCGAGAATAGGCCAGCAGATCAGTCCGCCGGCTAATTCCGGTAAAACACGCCGGCTCACCTTCGGCGACCGCCGCTCCCGGAGATCGATCGGCAACGCCCCAGCAACGTCCCAGCCAGCCGCCGCAGCAAGGAGACGCCCGGGCACTGCCATCCTACCAGCCGGCCCCGCCTGCTGTCCCGCGGGCCCCGCAGAATAGAGCCGGACCAGCAGCCCGTCTCTGGCTCGAGAGCCTTCCAAATTGCTGCTCGTCAACCCGAGTTCGATACTCCCGGGTCCTACTATAGCCCTTTACCTCCCTGCGTGGAGTAGGTAATTAAATTAACTCCTGTAATTATTTATTTATTGTACACCGGGAGTACGAGTTTCAACCGGGGTCATCTTACCCACGCCCGGAGCGTGGAGGTACGTTTTCGCTCCTTCGTTGATGCATTTGCTTATCTCGTATATTTTTGAATGCCGCTGCATGAGCGATTGTTAGGATAACTAGCTCGTCAAATTTTTATCATCGCTGCGAGAGTGAGTGAGTGGAACCTGTCCCGTGACTCAATCCGAGCACGCGGAAAAGCCGAGTACCCGAGACTCATTGCCAGTTTCTCAACTGCACAGATCCACGCGTTTCCCTCTCTTAGGGACGTCCACGAGCTAGAGTCCCAGGTTCGCATCTTGTCCCGCATCAAATTGGTCTCAGAGCTAAGTCGAGTCTAGGGTAGTCGGTCCAAAGTTTGCATTGCATTCCATTCCGGTATATCAAAAGGTGTTCCCGGAATGATAGGTTACGTCTATCGGGAAGGTAGCACACTTGCGTGAGTGCGATCTTCGGATCAAACCTCCGCCACTTATCGGATATGGGTTGAGTCTAGGTTTGTATTCGAGTCCGCATTTTACCCCTTTTCACCATTTAGAGTCGTGTCTAGGTGCTTGCATTAGTTTTGTATAAAAACAAAAAAGAAAAAAAAAGAGAAAAAGAGTCTCTTGCATGCCCACTTATGTGCAACTATTGCCAACCCATGCACCCCTTCCTTGGTTAAATCTATACACACCCTCATGGATAGGATGGACAAGCGTGATCGAGACACGCAGGAATATTTTTGTCGTGCTGAAGCTAGGCTTAATGCCATAGAGGGTGGGATGGACGCTACCGACCGATCTCTCCAAGGTCTGGTTAGACGATCTCTGCCCTAGAGAAAGCCCCGATCAGACCCGTCCAAGGCAACAAGTCCGTGTCTAAGTACATTCGGGACTTTGATGAGTTCCGGTTGGGAAGTGGAGTAGGAGAGAAGAGCACTACGACCGCATTTCAATTCTAGAGAGGTCTGTGGCTTCACTACCAGTTTGAATTACTTTGCCGCGACGTGACCACTCTGGTTACCAGGTCGCTCTAGAGGTTGAGCCTTTCGAGTCAACGTTTGATGTTGCCCTTCGGCGAGTATCTACCTCTCAGTAGAGTGCCGAGCCGGTCAAACGGCCACATGAGCCCATGAGGTAGGACACTCCTGCCCCACGGCCTCACCCACCCCAGCTGGGGAACCCTTCCCCTAGAGCTCCATTGCCATCACCCTCACCTTCCGATCGTTATTCGGAGCCACCTCAGCCAGAGCTACCCGTGTTTCTAACGGGAAAGCTAATCATCGCCGAGCCACTACTTAGTTGGCTCAAGAAAGGCGTGGCCCCACCTTGCTATGCATCCATGGACCCTACACTACCATTAGTGCTCGTCAACTCATTCCATACCACATTCTGGTCTTTCCACCATGTTGACATTTTTTAAGACCTTATCAAGAGATTAGACAGGCAAATGAAGTTGACGTGTATGTTGGCCCGAAGCTTCGACCAACCCCATAGTCATAGCTTCACACATCCAGCCTTAGGGTCCATTACCTCCGTGTGCACTGTGGGTCATGTCACCACGGAGGTTCTCTTATTCCTCCCCTTGTCGGCCGAGCATGATTTCATTCCACCTATCCCGAGAGAGGAGCCATACCTTCTATATGAGACCACCGTCCCCTCTACCCTAGTGCATGAAGGTGACCACCTACACCTTCAAGAATTACAAACGTGGGACCGTGTCATGAGGGAATCTATCTCGAGGGGTCACACATTCTTTGATCCCTTCGACCCCTTCCCTAGTAAGCCTCTTGACCCACCTATTCTAATCCACTTCTTCCAAGAAGTTCATTATCACACCACTACCCCACAGGCTAGTCCACCTACACTCATCACGGAGCCCGTTCAGTGGGATAATGAATTCGGCTCTCCTGGACCACCCAAACCACCCAAACCTCCTAAACCTCAAAAATACAAAAGGTCGTCAGTGCATGAGTGGTGCATTTTGGGATGTCTAGGATTCCATGATTCCACCAACATTTGGTTGCATCGTGTGTATGCATGGCACACATTCGGATGTCCTGGTTCACCATTGCATATGTATGGGTCGGTCTAACAGTAGGTTTGTTTAGGGTCTTGTGTGAGTCTGTGTTTTTTTTATTTGCTTAGAGTTCGTACATGCATGTGTCGAGCATATTAGGAGTTGCATAGTCGGTCTATTGCAAGCTCGCGGTGTTAGTCCCTTTTGAGTGTGAGGCAAGTCGGATCTAATGCTTGCGTTGTAGACTTGCTGGAATTTGGGATCGGTTCTACCTCAATGTCTCGGATCAAGTCACATACAGGGACCCAGCGGTGATTCCTAGTGAGTCATTAAGTTGTCTCCTTCCTTTGAGGGTGACCCCACCCCGGAGTGTCCACCACTAGCCTCATTCCCACAGCAGCATGTGCATATCGAATATATACAGGATGAGCAGGTGACGATTACTTGGAGTGGAGCGTACTCTGCGCTATCTAGTATGGTGACAGATCCGCAGAAACCACACGAGCAGCCGTACCCCTTACTCGACGGGGTCGAGTTCTTCCCACCCGGGGAGAATTGATGGTAATCAACACCGAACACTAACATTTTATTTTTGCATTTATATCCTTTTATTTGCATTTATACCCTTGGGTTAATTGGGTTGTAAATGTATGGCAAGTGTAAGCCAAAGTTTTAGTCCTTAGAAGTCTTTGGGTTTCTTTGCAAAAGGCCATGTTGGCCCGCCCCACCTTATTCCCCATTGGTCCACCAAGGCCCTAGGGCCCATGTGGGGCTGGTTCAAAGTCCAAGATTGGACTTGGACCAAGGGGGGGACAAGATAGAAGAAAATTCAAAATTGATTACCCCCTTTTCAAAGGGGCGCCCCCCTTATATAGTTTTTTAATGCATGGTGTAATTTTTTTATTTATGGTCATTTGACCACATGGGGATTAATTATCCTATCCCTTATTTACCCCTCCCTAACCCTAGATCTGAGGGTAGTCTAGGTCCTTTTTTCATTTCTATATAACCCTTGTATTTTCCCATTTCATGGAATTAATGAGAAGAAAAGTTGGAAAATTCCCAAGAGCCCAAGGGCGCCCCCTCCCTCTCCCCTTCTTGCATCAGAGAATGTAGAAGAAATTCATAGTGTGAAGTCATATTCTGTGAGTGATTCCCACCTCTACCACCTTCGCTGGATGCGACTTCCAGCCACCGCCGCCGCCTCCTCCGTTCGTGTCGCCGTCAAGCCGCCACAACCATCTCTTTACCCTGCTGTCCAGGATTCCGAGATCTAGGACAGAAGCTGAAAGAAAAGGTTGGTCCTCCAAATCCGTGAGTCTGATGGTCTTGAAATTTTGAGAGATCATCCCCCTCCTTCTTAGCCATTCCCAATTAACATTTCGTGTCAAAATGCCACCGTTTGATATTTTTCCCAGTATTTTAGTTCCACCCCTGACAGTCTACCAATCAGCAGATCTGCGGGATAGTGTCTTGTTGTTGTATTTTTCCCGCCCCCTTAACCATCTCCAAAAATTCCCAACAAAATCATATGTGTTCCTCACATACCCCCCTTCCACCCATAATTTTCCTAGAGTCTAGATCCATCGTTTTTATGTCGGTCAAAATTTGTTTTCAGGCAGATCATGTTCTGTCCTGACTGTCTGTAATCCGAGCCAGCAGAAATACCTGGGGAACAGTCATTTTCATTTCTAATCCGTCTACTGGATTGACCTAAAATAATTATATATTGTAGCCCCGTGAGTCCTCTATCCAACGGCGCTGATCTCGCCTCGATCTGACATCGGATCTGGGTGAAACAATTCTTTTCGCCGGATCGCGCAATTCTATTCCGAGAACAGGCCAGTAGATCAGTCCACCGGCTAATTCCGATAAAACACGCCGGCTCACCTTCGGCGACCGCCGCTCCCGGAGATCAATCGGCACCCCCCCCCCCCGCAACCTCCCAGCCAGCCGCCGTAGTAAAGAGATCCCCGGGCACCGCCATCCCAGCACCCGGCCCCGCCTGCTATCCCGCGGGCCCCGCAGAACCGAGCTGGACCAGCAGCCTGTCTCCGGCCCAAGAGCCTTCTAAATTGCTGCCCATCAACCCGAGTTCGCTACTCCCAGGTCCCATTGTAGCCCTTTACCTCCCTACGTGGAGTGGGCAATTAAATTCACTGCTGTAATTATTTATTTACTGTACACCGGGAGTACAAGTTTCAGCCGGGGTCGTCTTCCCCGCGCCCAGAGCGTGGAGGTACATTTTCACTCCTTCGTTGACGCATTTGCTTATCTCGTATATTTTTGAATGCCACTGCATGAGCGATTGTTAGGATAACTTGCTCGTCAAATTTTTATCATCGCTGTGAGAGTGAGTGAGTGGAACCCGTCCCGTGACTCAATCCGAGCACGCGGAAAAGTCGAGTACCCGAGACTCATTGCCGATTTCTCAACCGCATAGATCCACTCGTTTCCCTCGCTTAGGGACGTTCGCGAGCTAGAGTCCCAGGTTCGCGTCCTGTCCCGCATCAGAAATCGAGGAGTGTATGAGAAGAAGATTTCCAGAACTATTCTAGTCCGTAAGTACTTCTCACCCTCCATGTCTCCATATATGCAATTAAATTTGGGGACCAAATTCTTTTAAGTAGGGGAGGGTGTAGCACCCGGGATAAAAATGATAAAGAAATAGACCTTTTCCCCCAAGTAAATGAAACCCTGAATAACTCTATAAGAAGGCTAAATAAAAGGTTAGAACACCCAATGAGGGCTACTATATAAAAATACATCACTAAGGTTCATCATATAAACACACGTAGGGGAGTTCTCATTTTCCAACAGAAGAGAATAGGGCGCCCCTTTCCAGGGCGCTATTTAGGTGAATGAAGCCTTTGTGCAAGGGCGCTAATTCCCTTCACAATGGCCACGAGCCAACCAACCAACCAACCAACTGTATATACACATACACATAAATATCTCATTTAAAGACCCCACCAATTAATCATATATATATATATATATATATATATATATATATATATATATATATATATCGTAAAGACTTAAACTCTCAACCCAACGTGTGAGGCATTTAAAACCCAAAGATGAATAGCACCCCTGACCTTGGCACTATTCACTAAAGGGCGCCCCTTACCAGGGCGCCACTCACATTGACTTTTCAAAAATAATAATAATAATAATAAGGCCTCAAGATATAGCGCCCATATGCATGGGTGCTATTCACTTAAACAGAGACTGCATGGGAGGGCGCCATTTCCTTGAGGGCTGCCGTCCAGATCCTACTATTCTTCTAGAAGGGGGTTGACACAATAACAAGAAGTTTTCGCTAGCAACGTACCCTTTTGCGTGACAACTGATTGAAGAACTAATTGCCTATTGTTCCCTGGCAATGGACCCTTATGTCTTCTTTCTTTTCCTATAACTATTTCCCATCTAATGTGAGATAGAGAATGTCGTCATTCTGCTACTCAACAGAAGAGAATCTCTGCTACTGAAGTGTTGCAGAAGGGAAAGTAAATGCTGGTTTTTTTATTCTTTCCCCTACGTATCTCGGTATTCACGTCAAAAGGTAGGTGTTCTCAAGATATGGCCTAACTAATAGTTAATATAGGGTAACATGCATGAGTAGGATTAGCTTACGTATTACCTGGACGTCATGCATGTGTTCAGCCATTCTAATTCTTGTAAAATTACTCCATGTTTAAGAAAATTCATATCTATGAAATTAAACCCAAGAAAAATTTTGCATGAGCATGACCTTGTAATCCTGCTATTTTTCCCTATCTATCTATGCCTCTACTTCTTGATTCTGTTAACACTTTACAAATCATGAATAGTGACGTGAAAGGCATGTTCTGTAATTAATAGTCACCTGGTTCAGAAATTTATATCTATGAAACTAAATCATCAAACCCCTATATGAGCATGACTTTGAAATCCTGAGCTTTTTCTCTATCTAACCATGCCCTCATTTCTGGATTTTGTGAAATTTAGCCTCACGAACAGTGTTTTGTGTCTCGAGGAGCACCCAGGGGAAAGGGCGCCCCTGACCAGGGCGCCATTCAATGGGGCGCCCCTGGCCAGGGCACCATTTCACAATGGGGCGCCTCTGACCAGGGTGCCATTTCCACTGTGTTATCTGGCCTCTTAAACCTGTTAATATCTTGTTAAGCATGTTAAATGATGTAGCCTGTTAAGCCTAGTAATTACATATCCTGTTAAACCTTGTTAATTACTTGGCCGTCATTAAGCGTTGTTAATTCTATAGCCTATTAATCACATAGCCTGTTAAACATGTTAAATCACATAACATGTTAGCCTATTATCCTATTAAATACACAGCATGTTAAACCTGTTATTTGCTACCTAGCCTTTCTAAAACAGAGACCCTCTGAGAGGGTTCCACATTAATGTAACCTTATTGAACAGAGACCCTCTGAGAGGGCTCTATTTCAACTATAAGGGAATGCCATTCCCTATCCGGAATTGAAACCCCAGAAACTCAACTGTGAAAACTCAGTCCAACTACATTTCTGAAACCCTCGAAAGACCGTTACTGAGATAAGTTTTTGAAAAGGGGAAAACAGGGATATAGCGCCCCTGATCAGGGCACCATTTCAATTGTGCACCCTGGACCAGGGCGCCAATTCCCTGCAGTCCAGATTTTTCTGGACTTCTGTCAAGCCCGTATCAGATGGTCCTTGGCCTTTTTATCTGTTAAAATAAACAGCCTTAACCCTTAAATCCCCCTTGAATGCCATGTCATCTCCCTAAAGCTCTGATTTTGAAAACTTCTGCTATGACCACAGATTGGTCCTTACAGTTTTAAACCCCTCAAAAATGGGAGTCAAAATCCACAAGACTTTGCCCATGTGTCACGCATTTTAAGTAGCTTAGTCATAATCCATCATTTACATGTGATATGTCCTTGAACTCCATTCCTGAAAATCTACCTTATTGTTCCTACAATGTATAAACTTCTTGAAATTCTATATTGGCTATAAATGAGAGTGGATGTCGAAAGAAATACATGAAATGTTGTGCATATAGGGCCCGGTCTGGTCCTAGGAGAAGCACCCGAAGGTACTTGTGCCCATGGGAGTTTATTGACCACAGTGTTTAAGCATTGCACCGAAGTACTTGCTTGCTTGACTTGAGACATTCCACACTTACTCTCTCGTGACATGACTTGCTTGACTTGACTTACGTGACCCAAAAATGGGCAATTACTTGCTTGAATGAAATGAATGAAATAGCCAATTCCATTACACGTACTTGATATTACATGTGCTTGTTATTACTTGCTTACTTCTTGGAAAACTTGTGCAAATACTTGCTTACCTTCTTGGAAGGAACTTGTGCAAATTACTGGCTAGTAACTCAATGATACATCTTATTGCTTCCTTGAATTCATGCAATATTCTTGTTATACAATTCTTGATATCTTGCTCTTTCCAACATGCATCATTATACCTACATTGAACATGTAGTTGACTTAAAGACTGTTAGAACTTGAGATGTAATTCCTACTGAGCGATTCGCTCATCAAGTTGCAATCTAACATTTTTCAGAAAATTTGGATAGCGATCACCACCCTGATGGGAATGATACTGAGTGATGAGTGTTGTACCGTCAGCTAGTCTTGTGTCCTACCTTGTATTTTCCAGTTATTGTTGAGGCTTGTAATCTTATGGTTTAATTTGGGTTAGTTATGATTTAGCTGGTTGGAACTTGTCAAAATCTGTAGCCTTATGGATCAATTCGGAACATTACCATTTTGATTAATTGTATAATTGTCATCTTGGACCATGGGTATTATGTTAAAAATTCAAGTTAGTGATAAGTTATATAGTCTTATGCGCACTATGTCATTACGTCAAAAAAAATATCTACTGCTCTAATGGCACGATCGATATAGATGTGTCACGCCACCAGGTATCTTCCACGCTCGGGACGTGATAGAAGAGGTCTGCTGGCCAGACTGGCTCAAAGATCGTACTGACGGTGAAGGCCGCTATTACATTGGGTTTGCATATCGGTACCTCATGAATGTGTATCGTACATTGTGGCTATCCGTTCAGGACACTGTAGAGTCTTCTTCGTCTCGTTCACGCAAACAGCGGAAGCGAGTATGCTTGGGCTTATGGTTGGAATATTTCTTTGAAGGTGAGCCAAAGTACAAAGACTTTCCTTCCGTCGGAATGGCTCCGAACAGACTGAAGACTCGATCTCGCCGGAAGACTCACTTATCTTCTTCTCTTCGCAGAGGGCGCCAAAGTGGCCCTAATCTAGCGGGATTGGATCCTATCACTCATTGTGCGGCCTACTTGATGTATTGGTTGTGCACATTTGCTAAGCCGCAAGGTGATGAGACAGTTATTCGCGCCGAAGCCATACATCCGGCGTGTTTAATGGCATGGGGTGTGAAGTTGTCCCTCTGCCCTACGGCACTATGTCTGATTTACAAGATGTTGGGAGATATACACAGTAGTCGTCTCCCCAAAGCCTTGCGGACCGTTGGCCCTCTTCATTTCTTCAATGCCTGGGTGTGTTCACTATTTCTGGAGTTTGCTCCCAGGACACTGCAGTCTTCAAACTTGTTTCCAAGAATGTTGGAGTTCACCGATGCTGAGCCACAGTAAGTGTCAGATCAACTTTTCTCGATCCAGGGGCAATTGATGAAAGTGCCAATGAACGCTCCTGGAGCCTTGCATTTCTAGTGCTTGGCTGCACACTCAAGCCCGTTAGCGAATCGGCTACGAGAATGTAAATTCGGTGAAGTTGAGCAGTATGTTCACCCTATCTCGGGCAAGCTCAGCACTAAGCCGTCACTGGAGCCAGAGCTGGTAGACTGGGTTTTGTCCATTAGACCCAGTGTTTTGGTATTTAGAAAGGGCATCAGCACTTATTTAGAGCCCTATTACCCCTTCAGGTTTAGCAGAAATTTTGGTTATGATCAACAGATCCCTCCGTCTTCAGCACAGTTTCCATTGGAGGGTCGATCAAGAGGAGGGTCTGCCGCTGTTGAAGAAGCCCGTACGTGGTGGGATTATTTCCATCATCGCGAGGCGGCTTCTTTCCGGATGCCAGTTCCTGGGCGTTTTCCCCAGGTGACGCCAGAATATATTAAATGGTGGAATGCTCGTACTGGCTTCTATCGGCTCTCTCGGAACGATTGTTGGGACGTTGCCGATCGCCGGTTCTTAAGCTCCCAGACTTCTAATGTGTTTGAAATTGATCCTTATCATCTACGGAGGTTGAAGTCTCGCAAAGATACTGAGGTACAGGCTTATTTGGCGGCGTGGAAAGCTACCAAACGGGAGAATTCCAAGCCACAGCCGGTGCTTCCAGAAATTAATAAAGACAGCTTTACGGAGACTCTTCGGGGCCTGTGTAAAGTTAGCAGTGAGAGGATAGCTTTTCAACAGTTTCCGCTACCTATGGAAGAGCCCATCACAGCCTCAGCCTCATGGCATCCAGAGACTGATCGCCTGTGTCCGTATAGGAGCTTTGTGAGGAAAGAAGATCGGGGACCCACCCTATATAGCCAAACTTCTTGGCTTTTTATCTTGTTGCACATTCACGGCCTTTCTATCAGTGATAAGGCCAAGGCTATATTGGAGAGCCCTCTCTTCATTGCCTTTAAATATGCCGATGGATGGGGTATGGACCATCTTGGCCTATATTATAGCCTATCGTCCCGCAGCCATGAAGACTTGGCATCCCTAGCTGAGCATTGTGTCAAGATAGGTGATGTTTGCTGGCTGATTCGGGAGGGTGCCTCCAGGAACAGGGAGCCCTCCTTGCATTACTGGACCCCCTCTCCATTGTATTTGGGCCCACCAGGTACATGCTGTTTTATTCTTGCTTGCTCCTTTACTTGTATATGCATCTTATTCACATAATCACCACGTGAACGCATCATTTCTCTGTAGATTTCCCGGCCTCCAAAACAACTCTAGAGTATCGGTCTTTAATTTCTAAGGCCCAGAAGCCAAACTATTTTGAATCTCCGCCCGCTGCCCCAACTACCATGCCTTTACCCTCTAGGGGTTCTCGGAAGTGAGAGAGGTCTCAGGTCAAAGAGGCAATTTCTCGGGCTAAGAGGGCCCGGGCTAAAGTTGCAACGGGAAAGAGGACTGCGCCTGCAGAGCCTGTCATCTCAATTCCCACTATTCCAACCTTCCAGGAGTTCGAGATGGCACAGGAGCAGATGACTCTTTCAACAGGTATGTCTCCCTTGAACTCCTTTTTGGGGTATAACCTTGAGGCTTTGTCAATTCTGCTTCTTTCATTTAAGCGTCGCAGTTTCCTCTATCCCAGCTATCGAGGAAGCGATAACTAGTGGCAACACGGAGGAAGTTGGGGGCGCTGAGACACCCGCCATTCTGGTCACCACGGAACTTCCTTCTCCAACACCTAGTCATGGTGATGAAGGTAATATTATATCCCGTATGACCTCTATTGCAGGCACCTCATTTTGCTGCTTTTCTTCTTACTCATCATTCTTATCTGTTTAATCATTCAGATATTGTTCCTTCGGAACCTGCTGAAGTTCCTCCTATAGCATCTCCTGCCCAGAGCACCTGGCCAACCCGACGGTGCTCCGAACGGCTGGCCGTATTAGCCACTACGAAAGTCTCTTCAGTGGTGTCTCTTGACAGTTCAGTGCACTTGACAGGCCCCGGCACGGCAGCAGTAGAATTAGCTGAAAGTTCTTCTTCGGAGGAACTTGTGGACTATGAACCCTCCAGTGATGAGGATGAGTAGGATGTAGGGTCCGAGGCTAGCACTCCCTCCCTATCCTACGGAAGTGACTTTGCTGCATTCAGCCCACCCCGGTTAGCGTTGGGCCCTTCAAGCATACTAAGTCCCGGGCGGGAGATTTCCTCAGCCTTGACGCGGCCAGACTTAGAAGCACCAGGGGCCACTGGTTCAAGCCTTGCTCCTTTGGAGGTAATATGTACACTCTTTCATGTGAGCTTCAGTCATGTCTTCTAGCATTTATATCCGAAGGTCTAACACAGCTCTTGGTTTGCCTCCTTTGTTCCTTTTATCAGGAGCCCATGATTTCAGTGGGGTTGAATTTGCCAGCAATGACTGCTACCACCGCCTTCTCCCCCTTTCAAGCAAAGGGAACGGCCTTCACCCCCATTATGGGTATGGTGCCCATATTGAAGCCGATTGCTTTAAAATTCCTGAGCGGGCCCGGCTCTGTGTTGGACACAGGTGAGTCTTCGGTAAAACAACTTCAGATCCAGTCAGTGGAGTCCATGCCAGAACAAGCTGATGTGGCCATTACTGAGGGTGTATCAGGGGTGGAGCCTGAAGAGGAACTGGTCAAGGATGCTACTGCTTTAACCATCACGACCAGTGTTGAATTGGAGCAGCCAGCCCCAGTGGGACAACACGAACCACCCTCCTCAGAAGGTGTAGGAATTCCTGAAGAAATGGACGGTGGGATAGCAGTCCTGCCATCTATAGCGGAGTCCAAGTTGGAGTAGGCAGCCCGTATTAAATGGCATGACGAGCCTCCTCCAGAAGACATAGAGCTCCCGGGTGAAACAATTGTCTTATCTATCACCCCTAGGACCGATTTGAAGGAAATGCTAGAACCAACGGGATAGCTGGGGTTTGCTTCTGAAAATGCAGACCTCAAGTCTGCAAATTTTGCCCCTCAGTTGGACGGAAGACTTGAAGCTCCTGTCTCGACTGCTACCGACTCTATTATGCAGACAGAAGAGCCTATGACACCCCTTGTCCCCCTGCCGGCACTGCCTTCATCTTCTTCGGAGCCCATTGATGACACCTGGGCCGAAGTTTATAGTGGAGTAGAGTTTCATCCCCCTGACACACCGTCACTTGGCTTGCAGTCTTTAGACGAGATGGTGTGGCAGAACTTGGAGATGCTCAAGCAGACCGTGCTGGCTCGTCGGGACTTATCTTATGCCCAGTTGAGGGGGCTGGTTGAGCCCATATCATGCACCCTCATGGCCTTCGGTTGTCCCATGCAGGACTGGACACTGCGAGTAATATTACTGCTCAAGTATGTAAGTCGGCGAGAATTTGTTAAGCACGGCTTAAGGGACCAGCTGACCGCCCTAGCGCTTCATCGGCAAGAGTGCCATACCGCTCTGCGGGCTTCCACAGAGCTCATTAGCGAGCGTAGGACCATCGTTGAGGAAGCTGCTGAACGAGCTTCCTTCTTGCGGCAACGGATTTCTGGACTCCATGTTGAACTAACTCAAGCTGAAGAAGACCTAGCTTGCACAGAGCAACTAAGGGTACGATGCTTGGATGAGGCCAAATCAGCGGAAGGGCGCGCTGGCTCGCTTCAGGAGGAGTTGCTGAGGCTGGAAGCCGAGGAACGCCGGTTGTAGGACTTAGCTGCTCATCCCTCTATCGGACTTCTAGCGCTAGATGATATCTTTCGCCATCCAGGCCAATGATATATATATATATGTATATATATTCTCTTTTTTGTGTGTGTATCAGTGCAAGAACTTCGTGCACCCTTTCTATGCAATGATATTCTCTTTAGCCTTTCCTTACATGCTTGTGCCGAGCCTTAGCTGTATGTTTCTTTTGTTTCCCTCCCTAATTTGAGTGGAGGTATAAGACTAGCTTCACCAAGCTTGGGGTGTATTAGCTATTAGGGTAGGAGAGCGCTCACGCCTTCAGGGAAGGGGTGAGGAGTTCGCTCCACTGCCACGCTATGTTCCCCGACATCAAGGTTAGGCTAGATTACGTGAAAAATATTTATTTAGGCAGATGCCAGAGCATTATTATATTCACCAATTGAATGAATGTCGGGGTCAAAAGGTAGATTTTTCATTAACGAGGACGAAGGGTCCAAGTTAACGTCTCATTCGCTGATCTTGCCAATGATGACGAAAATCAGGGTATCGTCGACATCGGTAGAATGTCGAAGCAAAGAGGGGTCTTTCCATTCATTAACAAGGACGAAGGGTCCGCGTTAAAAGTCCATTCACTGATTTTGCCAATGATGATGAAAACAAGGGCTAGTATATTATTGACATTGGGTTTAAATGTCGAAGCAAAAAGGTTTCTCATCACTAACAAGGACGGAAGGTCCAAGTTAAGGTTTCGATCACTAATGTCACCGATGTTAATGATGATCAGGGTAGATGTAATCATCGACATTGGGTTAAATGTCGAAGCAAAGAAATGGTTTTGATATCATTAACAAGGACGGAAGGTCCAAGTTAAGGTTTCGATCACTGATGTCACCGATGCTGATGATGATTAGGGTAGGTGTATTCATCGACATTGGGTTAAATGTCGAAGCAAGAAATAGTTTTAATATCAATAACAAGGACGGAAGGTCTAAGCTAAGGTTTCAATCACTGATGTCACCGATGCTGATGACGATCAGGGTGGGTGTATTCATCGACATTGGGTTAAATGTCGAAGCAAGAAATAGTTTTAATATCATTAACAAGGATGGAAGGTCCAAGATAAGGTTTTAATCACTGATGTCACCGATGCTGATGACGATCACGGTAGGTGTATTCATCGACATTGGGTTTAAATGTCAAAGCAAAAAGATTTTATTATCATTAACAAGGACGGAAGGTCCAAGTTAAGGTTTCGATCACTGATGTCACTGATGCTGATGACGATCAGGTAAGTGTATTCCTCGACATTGGGTTAAATGTCGAAGCAAGGAAATGATTTTATTATCATTAACAAGGACAGAGGGTCCAAGTTAAGGTTTCAATCACTGATGTCACCGATGCTGATGACGATCAGGGCAGATGCATTCATCGACATTGGGTTTAAATGTCGAAGCAAGAAATGATTTTATTATCATTAACAAGGACGGAAGGTCCAAGTTAAGGTTTCAATCACTAATGTCACCGATGCTGATGACGATCAGGGTAGGTGTATTCATTGACATTGGATTAAATGTCGAAGCAAGGAATGGTTTTATTATCAGAACATGCGGAAGGTCTATTCCAGTTGGACTTTAACATATGGGTGGTTTGTTTCCGGTGGGACATATGGGGACGTCTCGCTTATGAGGAGGTTTTGAGAGAAAGCATTTTTTGTTGTTTTTTTTATTTTTTTTTCTTTCTCTCCTTTTTTAACCACATTACCGATACAAGCGCCCTTTTCGGGTTTTCGCCGGCATCGGCCCCCTCTTACTTTTGCCCACGCGCCCTTTTGGGTTTTCACGTAGCGAGGTACCATGTTTTACCTGCAGTGCCCTTTCGGGTTTTCGCCACAACTGGGTTATCGCCCTTTTTACCCTTGTCCTAATGAAGGAACAAGTCTGGCGGGGCACCTCTATTTTAAGCCCTATTTTTTTTCTTTTTTTTTTGAGATGACAGCTGGGAACAATAGGTGATTATCGGCTCGGATACAGACTCTTTTACCGATAGAGGGTTTATTCGTTGGCGAAGATGGATGCCAACGCAAGAGACGGAATTAGTGGCGATTCAGGCGTAAGGCCTGCAACATTGTGCAAATATGAATGGCTAGGGCACGAAGCCTTGCACCGAAAGGGGTTTATTCGTTGACAAGATCAAATGCCAACGCAAGGTATAAAATTAGTGTCGATTCAGGCGTAAAGCCCGTAATGGCAATACTGTGTATATGGATGGCTAGGGCACGGAGCCTTGCACCGAAAAGGGGTTTATTCGTTGACAAGATCAAATGTCAACGCAAGGGATAGAATTAGTGCCGATTAAGGCGTAAAGCCTGTAATGGCAATATTGTGTATATATAAATGGCTAGGGCATGAAGCCTTGCACCGAAAGGGGTTTATTTGTTGACAAGATCAAATGCCAACGCAAGGGATAGAATTAGTGCCGATTCAGGCGTAAAGCCCGTAATGGCAATACTGTGTATATGGATAGCTACGGCACGAAGCCTTGCGCCAGAAAAGGGTTTATTTGTTGACAAGATCAAATGCCAACGCAAGGGATAGAATTAGTGCCGATTCAGGTGTAAATCCCGTAATGGCAATATTGTGTATATATAAATGGCTAGGGCACATAGCCTTGCGCCAGAAAAGGGGTTTATTCATGGGTAAGGATGAATGCCAACGCAAAGGGGGGAATATCTGCCGATTCTAGCGTAAGGCCTGCAAAGGGCAACATTGTGGACGTAGTTGGCTAGGGCATGAAGCCTTGCGCCAGAGAAGGGTTTATTCGTTGGCAAGGGCGAATGCCAAGGCAAGGAGTCAAAATTTTGCCGATTCGGGCATAAGGCCCGCAATGGCAATCATTGTGCATAAGCAGACGGCTAGGGCACGAAGCCTTGCACCGAAAAAAGGGTTTATTCGTTGGCAAGGATGAATCCCAACGCAAAGGATAGAATTGATGATGATTCAGACGTAAGGTCCGTAATGGCAATATGATGTATAAACTGGCTAGGGTACGAAGCCCGTTGCCGCCACGATGTGTATTCACAAGCATGGGGTTAATGCCTGTGCAAAGAAAAGAGGTTTTTTTACCCTCACGGGCGTAAGGTCCATCGAGGGCATTTGTGGGGGTAGTATTCAAGGCATGGTTCTCTTCATCCATGCAGACGTAAGGTCCGTTGGATGCCTTGTAAATAGTGTTCACGGGCATGAGTTTAATGCCTGAGCAAAGAGAGCGTTTTCTTCTTCCAGACAGACGTAAGGTCCGTTGGAGGCCATATGAGTAAGATTCACGAGTATGGGGTTAATACCCGAGCAAAGAAGAGGTTTTCTTTACCCAGACGAACGTAAGGTCCATTAAAGGCATTATGACCCAGTGGGACTATCGTTGGGCCATAGGTGTTTTAGTCTTCAAGCGTCGGCGTAGCTGCCCGGTATAGCTTCATATGCCTCCCATTGAGAGGGGAGAACTGGATTGCGCCCTTGTGATCAACAAGGACGTAAGCGCCTCCTTCATAGACCTGATTGACAATATACGAGCCCACCCAATTTTCAGTCAATTTTCCCTTGGGGTTGGCTGCCATCACTTCTCTTCTCTTGACCATAACAAGGTCGCCCTTCTTGAATTCTCGCTCTTTGACCAGCTTGTCAAAAGCATGGGCCATGCGAGCTTGGTATAGCTGAATATTTTTTTGTGCTCGGAGTCGCTTTCCTTCCAAATTGGCAAGCTCCTCCAATCTTCTTTCCACATTGGCTTGTTCGTTGCCGACTAGACCATGTTGAATGGCAACACGTAGTGATGGGACTTCCAATTCAACTGGTACCGCCGCTTCTGACCCATACACGAGGGAGAATGGTGAGGCACCAGTTGGGGTCTTATAAAATGTACGATAAGCCCAAAGTGCTTCGTACATCCTTTCTTCACAATCTCTTTTACTGGAGTTAACGATTTTCGCCAGCAAGGTGCACAATGTTTTATTGAAAGCTTCTATAAGCCCATTAGCTTGAGGGTTGTAGGGAGACGAAGTCCTGCAATCAATTTTATATTTATCAGCCAACCGGTATACCTTCTGGTTCCTGAAATGGCTGCCATTGTCAGAAATGATTCGGCTAGGAACCCCAAATCGGAATATTATATTCTGGCGGAAAAACCTGGTGACCAGCTCCCCCGTTACTTCTCTCAATGCCACCGCTTCTGCCCATCTGGAGAAGGAGTCTGTGGCCGCCAAGATGTACTTGTATTCATAGGAGGAGGATGGCAGAGGACCCACCACATCCGTGCCCCATTGGCCAACTTGGGATGGTGGGGTGTACTGGTGCCGGAGGCCTCTTCGAGATATTAGCATGCTCCTGGCATTTCTGACAAGTCTTGGTGAACTCGTAGCAGTCATTAAACATGGTGGGCCAGTAGTAGCCCAGTTTCTTTATTTCAATTTTCATTTTCAGACCGGCCTGATGTGCTCCAGCTGACCCGGCATGCACCTCATGCATGACTTGCAGGGCTTCCTTGGTGGACAAGCAACGCAGCAAGACTTTATTTTTGGCATCACCATTATTCAAAACAAAGTCTCGTTTCTCATTTCGTAAGAATCTTTGATTCTTATTAACTTCATTCTCTATTCATTTTCTTTCGGCAACTGCTGGCGTTGAAACCATTGTAGCAGATGCTCCCGCCAATCAGGTTGTCAAGCTTCTTCTACAGCCATAACTTCATTTTCTTCTCCCGTACTTGGGATATCCATCATACTTGGTACTTGCCGCCTATTGATGACGGTTACATTCAGGCTCTCATCTGGCGGGACTGCCAAGGAACGAGCTAGCTTTGTGAGTGCGTCTGCCTAAGCATTCTATCCTCGGTTGATGTGCTTTATCTGGATGAAATAAAATTTTGCCATCAGGCATAGCGCCAGCTGGTGATAGGGGAGGAGTTCCGACTTTCGAACATCGAACTCTCCTTCGACTTGTTTAACAATTAGCATGGAATCCTCATAGACTTCCAGCATTTGAATTCCCATGGATAGGGTGATTTGCAGTCCTATAATCAAAGCCTCATATTCTGCCTCATTATTTGTGCAAGGCTTGTTGATTGAACACGGGGTGTGCACGACCTCCCGCTCTGGAGATTTCAGGACTACACCTGCATCGTCTCTAACTCTACTGGGCCCACTGGCCGTAGTGTCAATTCTGGAGGTGCCGTCGAAATATAGTTGCCACAATGTAGACTGCACCTGGTTTGCTTCTAGTGTTTCGTCTTCATGCAGCTCCGCTTGCAACAGAGAATCTTCAGGTATTGGGTGTGCAACAAAGAAATCTGCAATGGCTTGTCCCTTGATGGCTTTCTACGGCACATAGGAGATATTGAACTCCATAAGTATGACCGCCCATTTTCCTAGACGGCCCTTCAGTGCTGGCTGAGATAATATATATACTTCAATGGATCTGCCTTGGATACCAACTTAATTTCATGCGACAACATATAGTGTCGAAGTTTCTTAACCGCAAAGACCAACGCCAGGCAACTCTTCTCAATGTAAGAATATTTTTCTTCGGTCCTCACCAATCTTCTACTGAGATAGTAGAGGGCCTGCTCCTTTCCTTCATCGTTATTTTGGGCCAACATAGCCCCCAGAGAATAATGTGTGGCTACTATGTACAAGATCAGCGGCTGCCCTTTTACTGGCGCACCGAGCATAGGAGGGGTCTTGAGATATTCCTTCAGCTTTTCAAATGCCGCCTGACATTCTTCATCCCAATAAAACGGGACAACCTTCATCATCAATTTGTGAAAAAGGGTGACATCTTCCGGACATATTCGATATGAATCGTCGGATATAGGCCAGCCGACCTTGGGTAGACCGTAGCTCGGTGAGGTTCCTTGGTGGAGGCAACTCCTGAATGGCTTTAATCTTTACGGGGTCTATTTCAATTCCCTGATGCCTTACAATAAAACCCAGAAATTTGCCGCTGGAGACCCCGAAGGCGCATTTTAACGGGTTCATCTTTAGCTCGTTCTGCCTGAGCCGTTGGAATATTATTCAGGAGATCTTGCAAGTGCTCCTCCCTCCTTCTAGTCTTAACCACCAAGTCATCAATGTAGCATTCGACTTTGTGGTAAAGTAATTCATCAAAAATTCTGGTCATTGCCTGTTGGTAGGTTGCGCCAGCATTCTTTAGCCCGAAAGGCATCCTTTTATAATGGTAGATAATCTTGGGGGTACGAAAAGCAGTATGAACACGGTCATGATCCGCGATCTATATCTGATTGTAGCCGGATGAACCATCCATAAAGGAAAGGGCCTCATGGCCAGTTGTAGCATCTATCATGACTTCTATTATCAGCACCGGGAAGTCATCTTTTGGGCAAGCTTTATTTAGATCACGAAAATCCACACATATCCGGATCTGACCATTCTTCTTTTTGACGGGCACTATGTTAGCCAGCCATCTAGTGTATTGGTTTTCTTCGACGAAGCCCACCTCAATAAGCTTGTCAACTTCTTTGCATATCTGAGTGATGAGCTCCAGCCTCATGCGCCGCGGTGACTGCTTAACCGGCTCCACGTCGGGGTCAATCACCAGTTCGGTGAAACAATCCTGGAATTCTTGCAGCAATTGGACATATAGCTCTCGCTCAACTAAGGAAAGCTGAGCGCTAAGGAAGATAGGTCTGGGGTCTTCTTTACTCCCCAGGTTAAGTTCTAGCAGTTCATCAACTGTGGCCTGCCCCCCGTCCTCAATTTTCGGAGGTGCGAGTTGAAGGTCAATGAAATCTGGAACATCATTACTATCGTCGAGTTCAAGGACTTCGGCAGTGTCATCATTTTGCCCTCCGACCCACTCAGGGGTTTGTAATTTAGGGGACGGCCAGAGCATAGATTTTTCTGGTAGCGGGTTCCTTCCAATGCCCCCTTCATAGGATTCATCAGCTGCTCTGGGAGGAGTCGGCTCTTTCATAGCCGAATTAGGAAAACGGCTCTCCAGCTCCACCGGGAGTTGGGATTGCCCAGTTTCCCCTTCAGCTTGCACCACCACATCTTTGCAAGAGGCGTCTTGTTTCTGCTTGGCCACATCCTTATCGACAAAGATTGTTTGACATATTGCAGCGGCCCCTACATCGGCCGGCTGAGAATGAGTTGTTGTGGTGGTAGTGAAGGGACTGCAGGAGGGGTTGTACACCGCTTCTTCAGCATCTTCAGCTTCGCTGTTATTAGCTGTATCGAATTTAGCTTGGAGAGTCATCTCTTCACCGCCGAGTTGATCCCGACATCTGCAGAGGGTGGCAGCCTTCAGATTTTGGTCCTCTTGTTGGAATACCTGAGCTTGTTCATCTTCCACCGGGCTTTCATCATAAGTTGCCCCCTAAGGCGCTTCTTCTGTTGATGAGAGGATAGAGAAAGTGTCTACCTCATATCACCCACTGTAATAGTATTCTTCTAGCGAGAATCCCAGCCCTGGATGCTGAGATACGCGCTTGAGCTCCTTGTCAATGCTGGCAAGATACCAGAGCTTTTGGAAGGCCTTAGTTATCTTATGAGATTGGCCAGCAGGAATGTGCTATTTTATGAACATTCTGGCCATCTTGTCTGAGATAAAAGGCAACCTCGGAACAGGCACTGCAGCGCTCTCCAAGTCTTCAGGGAGGCAACAATCGGTATCCTCTCACGCCGCGTGTTCTTCTGCAACATAGAACAAGTTGGTGGGGCCTTCATCATGGGCCACTTCCAAAGTTCTGAGAGGCCTGACCATGGAATGGTCAAGACCGACTATCGGCTTGAAGAGACCCTCCGACACTTTGATATGATCATGTTGATCTTCCATTTTGAGTTCATTTACCTGTGGGTAAATAGCAGGAGGCACTGCCGTACCCACATTTCCTTTGGTGGTGATCTGGGATACCCCTCGGGGACTTACATAGCCAGGTGGCCGTGGTGGGAACCAATCATCCCCGAAAGCTTTCTTTACTGCCTTCACTGAGGCCTTTACCTTAGGAATTTTCTGCGGCTGCTCTATGTAGAACGGCGCATCCAACATGTGACATTCGAATACTTCAAATGGGTGGAGGTCGAAAAATATCATTTCCTCCTTTCCTTCATGGTTATATTTGATACATTGGTGGAGAGTTGACGGTACCACCATATTTTCATGTAGCCAAGGGTGACCCATCAGTGCCTTGTACGTGGTATTTGAATTTATTACATGGAACTGGACTTTCGTAGTGAAATCTGCCATGGCAAGAGTGAATTCTGCCACACCGAGCGGGACTTCAGACTTCTTATTGAAGCCCGTAATGTGCATATCCTTGACCTTGTCCAGGTGAACATTAAAGTAATATTTTTAAAATATCTTATAGAGGAGTATGTTGACAGCTGCCCCGGGTCTACCAAAATCTGGCTCAGCAGTTGGCCATTCAATTGCCCCCTCATGTATAGGGGTCGGTTATGATTAGCAGTTGGCAACAGCATGTCCTCCTCAGTGAATGTAATATTTGCCAAAGATAATGTCTCGGCCAAATAGCTATCGTATTGGGCAGGCGTCTGCAGAGTAGTGACAATCGCTTGTCGGGTTTCTTCACTTAGGGAGAGGATTTCCCAAATAGTAAATCGAGCAGGAAGCTTCTTAAATAGTTTCATGATTCTACTGCCCGCTTGAACATTTGATAGTTTCATCTCTTCCGCCCATTTTGGTCTGGAGGAGCCTTGCACAGTGGCCCCTGATGGGCCTGCTTCATCAGCTTCCGGTTCTGAGTCTTCTTGTGGCTTAGCAGCTTCACCAGGCTGTTTGCTGGCATCTATATCCACCTTGGCTTTATCTCCCTTTTTCTGGTTCGACAGCTGCTGAGGTAGTGGGGGTATGCTCCCAGCTACGGGGCTGGCTTCACGGCAGGGCTGCTTGCCCTTGGACTTGTTGAGAAATTCCAGAAAGGAGGGCTTGCTGCTACTGCCCCTAGCCTAGTTGTATAGCCCTTACGGGGGAGGGATCTGAACTCCCCTAACTTCTGGTGTAGGTATCTTGTACGGCTGCTCACCCCTGAAGATGATATTATGATTGGCGGGCGGCGGGCGCCCCCATTTCTGACCTGAGCGGGTCGCGTGTGCTGACTGAGAGGCTTCCACCTGATTTGCCTCGGCTGCAGGATGATGGGGGCATCTCTCGCCCTTCACATTTTTCCACAACTCCGTTTGCTCGCCAGCATGGCTACATTGGGCTCGTCACATTTTTCTGAGTCGAGTCATGTAATTTTCATATATATTTGAGTCATAAACTATGTAATTTTTCTTTTATTTGAGTCACGTACCTAGGTTAATGAGTCATCTAATTAAGTTAAGTGTCATAGGGTTGATTAGTTTGGTTATTGGGCCCAATTCTATGGGCTAGGCCCTGGGACACCCCTTCCCCCTTGGTTATTTGTCAATGGTCCAAAAGTTAGGGACTTGATGTAAATTGTGGGATCCCTATAAATAGGGCTCCATTCCCCCCATTTTATGTTAATAAATGAAAATCTACTATTTTGAGTCCAGAAAAATTGAATTTCTTTGGTGAGAAGCCATTCGAGAGGAGTGAGAACCTCCCCTCCCCTATCCCCCTCTCTCTCCTCTCTCCTGGCCACCACTTTCTCTCCTCCCCCTCTGTCCACATCATCCTCCACCTCAGCCCTAGCTAGCCACCTCATATGCCACATCACCCACCCTTTCATCTCCCTAGGAGTCTTCATTGCACCCCATCAAATTCCTTCAATTCCCTCCCCCTTCCTAGGTGACCTTTGGCACTCCCCATACACCCTTTCACTCTCCCAAGGTAGAACACCCCTCCCCAAGCACCCCTTCCCTTCCCCAACACACCATTTCCCCTCCCCGAGGCCAGCATTAACCCCTCTCCATTTAGGAGATTTCAAACCAACTCCCTCCACCCCCCATTGCCAATCTGCGCCCCCCTCTCCCTCTTCCCTCCACCTCTGGCCGCAGCCCTCTCTCCCCCTCCCCTAGCTGCGGTTCCAACAGCCCCCACACCCCCTCCATCACCTCTAGACCCCTCCAACAACCTCCCACAAGCTCCAGCCCCCATCCCCCTGCCATCTGGTCACCCCCTCCCATGACCACAACTACCATCCTCACCCTACAGCTCTCAGCCCGCAGGTAGCACACCAGGTACCTATTTGCAGAATCGGACACATCGTCTCCACAAAGTTCCTGGTGGCAAACCTTATACTGTTGGAAGCGATATCCAGTCTACTTCATAATGGAGGTGGTCCTGCATCCGTCTGAGTTTGTGGCTGCCCGGAGGAGTCTTCACCGCTGATTTACGCAATTCCTCCCTGGCAGACACCCAACTACAGTTTGCAGAGGCTACCACAACCAGTACCTTGAAGATATTGGAGCAGCGTTTGACTGAAGACTTTTGCTACGAGTCCCCTTTCATCATCAAGAAGCAGGGCTCCGTTTGGATCTCAGAATAGTAAGTTCCGAATTTCCTCCCTAGGGTGCGCTAGGTCAGTCCCCTCTAGGATTGGCCTGATACCCTGTCACTGTTCGGGGTCTCCATGTCTGCTCCAAACCTCCGCCGGCGGCCCCGTAGGTCTCCATTCGAAGAGAACTCAACCACAAACGCAACGGTTCTGGTCTCGCCATCAATTGAGCACGGGAGTGGTCGTGACATCCTCCCCTTCCAACAACAGCGGTCCAGACACTGCCAGAAGCAGAGTGCAACAGTCCCGATCCCGACCCTGCCCCAGCCGTCATCGTCACCAGGAAATTCCCCAATAATTCTGACATCCTCCAGGGCCAACCCAAGAGCTTTTGGCACTAGTTTCGTCAACAACGAGTTCGGGAGAGCCCGTAGCGGAGCCGACAGTGACTGCCTATCTCGCTGTTCCATAGAGCTGGCAGAACCGACGATCTTCTTCCGCTTCGACTTCTAGCATAGTTTTCCCCACCCCGCCTGGCCGACTGACCGCCCGTCCCTGTGTGGAGGTACGTTTTGGTTGTATAACTAATTCCCACCCCTAGTCCAACCCCCTTGCAAGGGGCGTAGTGCATGTAAACTAAAAATTTCAGGTTCGAGCTACACCGACGCAGCATGCGGGTAAGCCCACGCTTCCTCGCTCGCCCTCGTCTCCGACCTGGATCGGTGTCCTCACACCGATCAGGTGTACCTCGGTTACCCCCTTGCTGATCTTTACCTTGCTGGTTTAGTATCACCGCTAGTGCCATCGGACGGTGAGTTGAGTGCCCGATCACTAATTGCTAATATTTGAGTGACTACCGCGGGCGAGTTACAAGAGAGCCATTACATCCCACGCCCTCGGTGTGCTGGCCGCCCACGAGAGTAGGCATCTCTGGACCCTTGGGGGTTCAATCCCAAGCTAACCAATCCCCGGAGCCGCGAGGCCCTATCCCGGACCGTCACCACCATCACCGAGTTGCCTACGGGCATTAGTGTGCGCTTAGCGGGCGAGTCCGCTCGAGTGACGATACCGGTCCGTAAATGTGCTTGCTTGTTAGGTCCAAGTGGTCATTAGATTAGTTGCTGCATTCCCATAGGTTTATCATACCCATTGTGGTCCTCGTCATCAAGTGGTATATCAAAAGACGTCACGGGACGTTCCGGTTACGTCGGTTCGGAGCGCGGCCTTTCTAGCGTCGAGGAAACCTCTGGGTTCGTCCTTCGCCACGTACCACTCGGTGTTTGGGTCACCACTTCCACCCAAGGTGGTTTCACATCAGATTGGTATCAGAGCAAGTTTTAGACTTGTATCAACTAAGTCTAGTCGTAGGGCCATTGCATTTGTCATCCATTCATCATGACCACTTCCTACTTAGCCTATTCGTCATCCTTAGACCCATTAGAGCCCTTTGTGTTTGATGGATCACGCCCTAGTATATATCTAGAGTGGGAGAGCTCCATAGATCGACACTTTGCAAGGTTCACCCTGTCAGGGCCGATGCAAGTTAGCTATGCCAAGAGCTTGCTCTGGTGGCAAGCTAGGAACGAATGGCAGCACATTGTAGGTTTGAGAGAAGTCAAAGGGGAAGCGCCCATCGAATCTTGGGTCAAAATGAGGGCCAATCTTAAAAATATCTATGCACCCCAATCCAAACCTCGTCAACCAACCCATCTTCCATCCTCAACCCCAACTCCAACCCAAGAACTTCCCCTACTAAGCCCAACCCAAGCCTGCCCTTGCTTACTACCCCGGGAGGACCATGCGCCGACCATTACCACCCCACCCACCTCTCCTAGTCTGGGTCCTCATGAGCCACACACCCTCACCATGAATGAGTCCATACTCCAATGGCTCAAGTGAGGCCCCACCATTCCTAACTCACAACCCTCCCTCTCACCCTTGGGATGTCAAGCCCAAATTGTGCCCACCCAGTCTTCCCATGTCACACTTCAAACCTCCAACTTTGTGGAAAACTTAGGGGACCTAGTGGACTGCTTACAATGGCAAGTCCACCTAACTGATATGCTAGCCATAGGTCCATCAGAGTGTAGCACCATCTTCTTAGCTTACCCTGCCACCGGCTCCATCACCTCCATCTACACTAGTGGTCATTATACGAGTGAAATCCTCCTCTTTCTCCCCAAGGATGAGAAACCCATCTTGGACCACTCCCCACCCATTGAGGTTACAATTGCTTTGATTGGCCAACCCACTAGAGACCTTGGCCCAATTACCTTGGAGGAGGATGACTCACCGTTTGGGAACCTTAAAGACATAGAGTGCCTCCCTCTAGGAAGACCTTTTCACGACCCCTTTGATCCCTTCCTATGAGAGTCTAGTTCCCCATGTGACCCACCCACCTTACTCACCACCCACCTTACCCTACCCACCATGTTGGGCCAAACCCCTCCCTTCCTAGAACCAGGTCAAACCATGGGAGCCTTGACCTTAGACAACATACACCTAGGGATTGAGGAATTGCCCCACTCCATGATGTCCCCCTTCTTAGATCCCTTTGATCCATATGAGTGGAAGCTCAATGACCACTCCACAGCCACACACATGGAAGTCATCTCTGCGATAGGAATGCATGTATCTAGGCGTACCACACCACTTAGCATGATTAGTATGTTGGGCCCATTCGTTCATATCACCCACATGTCAAGAAGAAAGAATGAGTGGTCCATATTCAGGTGTAAAGGTCCTCCCACGTTCATCATTGGTCATATGCATGTTAGGGGTATTCACGGATGTCCGGGACCCCCGGCATTTGCTACGTCCATGCATACTAGACTCACCTACAGATGCCCCGATCTTCTCAATTCCATCAAAGTCTTCTTGGCATCAAAGTATGATTGGTCTACATATGGTTATTCTGGTCCACCCTTGCATACCATACGTTTCACCCCCACACTGCATCTCGAGCAATCAAGCAAGCATCAAGCAACGAGCAGTGAGGTTCACAAAGAGTGGGCAAAGGCTCGTGAGCGCCACTTGGATTTCCAAGTAGGCAGCCTAGTGATGATGACTTTGGAGTGGCTCTACCCTAGGGTCACCTTCAACATGAGGGCACGAGGACTTGGACCTTGCCAAGTTCCGAGTTACTTTGGCAACCCGGCTTACGGGTTGGACTTACCGATAGGTTTTGGGATATACCCCACTTTCCACGTGGCGGATCTATCACCCACTAAGGGCACCATGGAGGAACCCAGTGAGCACCTTGAGCCTACCCCCACCTTTGTGAGTGACACCCTCAGAGAGCCTCCACATATCAGCCTAAGAGCCCGACGTGTGCACACGGAGGCAATACTAGGCAAGCAGGGTACCATCGCCAGCAAGAGGAATGTGCCCGAGCCACCTTGAGAGGCTGAAGAGCCGTCCCCCAGCTAAGGATGCGAGGTTGAGTTTGGAGGTCATGGCTCGCCCGGAGCTGCATTGGAGGACCACTTCCCCGGCGGACCCATACTCGACGGATTTGAGTTCTTCGCACCCCGGGTGTATGATGGGGGCATCTCTCGCCCTTCACATTTTTCCACAGCTCTGTTTGCTCGCCCGCATGGCTACATTGGGCCCGTCACATTTTTTTGAGTCGAGTCATGTAATTTTCATATTTATTTGAGTCATAATGTATGTAATTTTCCTTTTATTTGAGTCATGTACCTAGGTTAATGAGTCATCTACCTAAGTTAAGTGTCATAGGGTTGATTAGTTTGGTTATTGGGCCCAATTCTATGGGCTAGGCCCAGGGGCGCCCCCCTTCCCCCTTGGTTATTTGTCAATGGTCCAAAAGTCAGAGACTTGATGTAAATTATGGGATCCCTATAAATAGGACCCCATTACCCCCATTTTATGTTAATAAATGAAAATCTACTATTTTGAGTATAGAAAAATTAAATTTCTTTGGTGAGAAGCCATTAGAGATGGAGTGAGAAGCTCCCCTCCACTATCCCCCCCTCTCTCTCTAGGCCAGCCCCCTCTCTCTCCTCTCTCCTGGCCGCCACTTTCTCTCTCCTCCCCCTCTGTCCACATCATCCTCCACCTCAGCCCTAGCTAGCCGCCTCATATGCCACATCACCCACCCTTTCATCTCCCTAGGAGTCTTCATTGCACCCCATCAATTTTCTTCAATTCTCTCCCCCTTCCTAGGTGACCTTTGGCACTCCCCATACACCCTTTCACTCTCCCAAGGTAGAACACCCCTTCCCAACACACCCTTTCCCCTCCCCTAGGCCAGCATTAACACCTCTCCATTAAGGATATTTCAAACCAACTCCTTCCACCCCCCCATTGCCAATCTACGCCCCCCTCTCCTTCTCCCCTCCACCTCTGGCCGCAGCCCTCTCTCCCCCTCCCTTAGTTGCGGTTCCAGCAGCCCCCACACCCCCTCCATCACCTCTAGACCCCTCCAGCAACCTCTCACAAGCTCCAGCCCCCATCTCCCTGCCATCTGGTCACCCCCTCCAATCACCACAACTACCATCCTCACCCTGTAGCTCTCAGCCCGCAGGTAGCAGACCAGGTACCTATTTGCAGAACCGACCACATCGTCTCCATGAAGTTCCTGGTGGCAAACTTTATACCGTTGGAAGCATCGTCCAGTCTACTTCGCAACGGAGGTGGTCCTGCCTCCGTCTGAGTTCGTGGGTGCCCGGAGGAGTCTTCACTGCCGGACTGTGCAATTCTTCCCTAGCAGACACACAACTGAAACTTGCAGAGGCTACCACGACCAGTACCTTGAAGATATTGGAGCGGCATTTGGATGAAGAATTCTGATACGAGTCCCCTTTCATCACCAAGAAGCAGGGCTCCGTTTGGATCTCAGAGCAGTAAGTTCTGAATTTCCTCTCTAGGGTGCGCTAGGTCAGTCCCCTCTGGGATTGGCCTGATACCCTATCACTGTTAGGGGTCTCCTTGTCTGCTCCGACCTCCTCCGACGGCCCCGTGGGTCTCCGTTCGAAGAGAACTCAACCACAAATGCAACGGTTCTAGTCTAGCCATCAACTAAGGATGGGAGTGGTCTTCACAGCCTCCCCTTCCAACAACAGTGGTCCAGACACTGCCAGAAGCAGAGTGCAGCAATCCTGATCCCGACCCTTCCCCGGCCGTCGTCGTCACCAAAAAATTCCCCAATAATTCTGACGTCCTCTTGGGCCAACCCAGGAGCTTTTGGCACTAGTTTCGTCAACAACGGAGTTCGGGAGAGCCCGTGGTGGAGCCAATAGCGGCTGCCTATCTAGCTGTTCCAGAGAGCTGGCAGAACCGGCGATCTTCTTCCGCTTCGGCTTCTAGCGTAGTTTTCCCCACCCCGCCTGGCCGGCTGGCCGTCCCTCCCTGTGTGGAGGTACGTTTTGGTTGTATAACTAATCCCCACCCCTAGTCCAACCCCCTTGCAATGGGCGTAGTGCATGTAAACTAAAAATTTTAGGTTCGAGCTACACCGACGCGGCGTGGGGGTAAGCCCACGCTTCCTCACTCGCCCTCGTCTCCGACCGAGATCGGTGTCTTCACACCGATCAGGTGAGCCTCGGTTACCCCCTTTCTGATCTTTACCTTGCTGGTTTACTATCGCCGCTAGTGCCGTCGGACGGTGAGTTGAGTGCCCGATCACTAATTGCTAATATTTGAGTGACTACCGTGGGCGAGTTATGAGAGAGCCATTACATCCCACACCCTCGGCGTGCTGGCCACCCGCGAGAGTGGGCATCCCTGGACCCTTGGAGGTTCAATCCCAAGCTAGCCAATCTCTGGAGCCGCGAGGCCCTATCCCGGACCCTCACCACCATCACCGAGTTGCCTACGGGCATTAGTATGCGCTTAGCGGACGAGTCCGCTCGAGTGACGATACCGGTCCGTAAATGTGCTTGCTTGCTTGGTCCAAGGGGTCGTTAGATTAGTTTCTGCATTCCCATAGGTTTATCATACCCATTGTGGTCTTCGTCATCAAGTGGTATATCAAAAGACGCCGCGGGACGTTCCGGTTACGCCGCTTCGGAGCGCAGCCTTTCTAGCGTCGAGGAAACCTTCGGGTTCGTCCTTCGCCACGTACCACTCAGTGTTTGGGTCGCCACTTCCACCCATGGTGGTTTCACATCACGGGAGTATAGCATATGTCTTTGTCTTCATCCTCATCCCCAGGCAAGGTGAAGAGGGCAGATAGTGTGTTACAGGATAACACTGTTTCCTTCTTGGCTTTTCGACCCCGTCTTTTCTTCATCTTTTTATTTTCAGTTAGCGCATGCCCCCAGAACATGCTTTTGTCTTCTTTAGGGACTTCTTTGGGCTCTTCTTGTTCCTGCAGAGAGAGCTGCTCCAATTCCTAACACAGAACATAATCCTTCACCAGTAGTGGCTGTAATGCAGGCTGTTCATATTCTTCTAGCCCTTTTATATAGGCCTGTAGCCGCTGGAGTTCTGGGCCGACCCTTTTAGGTTGTGGCAACGGGCTTGGTTTATTCCAATTACAGACAGGGATTTTGACCCTCACAGGCTGCTCAACCCAGACCAGGGCTGGGGATGGCGGGGTTGGCCGCGGAGTGACGCCTCGAATTTGTACCACTTTAGCTGATTGGGGTAAAGGCTTCTTCTTGTTTCTTGCAGAGACCTGCTGCCATCCCTGCTGGTCTTTTAGAGGTGTGAGAAAACACGCCTCATATGTATGCTGCGTACTAGCCTCCGCCCTTTCTTCAGGTAATGCCTAGTATAGAGATATCATATTAATAGCCGTCCGCTTCAGCTGAACTTCATGTGGTTGCGGGGGATCAACCTTGTACTCCCCCATATCTATCTCTCCTTTCCTTATCAAGCCTTCTATGATGTCTTTAAAGACATAGAAATTTTCAATTGGATGTCCCAGCATTCGGTGGTAAGGACAGAACCTGGGACTGTCTTGTTTCTTCAAGTCTTCCTCCCATTTTGGCTCAAGCAAAGTAATTATGTCATACTGGGTAACCCAGCCAAACAGCACCTTAGTCTTTTCCTTGGGAAAAGAGTAAGCCTTCTTCATCTTGTCCCTGAGTGAGGGACTATCTTTCTTATCATCTGCCTTATCTGGCGGAGGCGCAGCGACCTCTTTAGCTTTATCCCTTTGCTTCTCAAAGGCCTTAAAATCGATGGTATTAGCTTCTTTAGGTGTTGGGCGTCGCTCGGCTGCCTTTGCTTTTGGTATTGAAGTGTCGGATGTGGTAGCTGAATGTTACACCAGGAAGGCTTCAATCTCGGCTACTATATTATTAAGACGGTCAAATGACCTAATCTCCATTCCAATCATCCTTTCTAGCACCTCTCTACGGAGGTTTTGTTTACATATTTGTACAACGTCCTCCTGGTGCGGGGGCCGCTTGCATCTCATTCCGAGGTTCCTCCACCTCTTAATATAATCAAGAGCCGTTTCATTTGGCCTTTGATGGGTCGCATAGAGTTCAGCTACAGTAACTTCTCTTTCGATCACGTGGAACCTTTCTCAGAATTTCTTCTGCATATCTGGCCAATCGCTGATCGACCCGGCCGACAAGCTTGAATACCATTCAAATGCGAGCCCCGTCAGAGAGGAACCAAAAAATTTCAGTAGATACGACTCGTCGGAGGCCAGATCCCCCATGACGGTCATGTAGTATGCTATGTGTTCCTTGGGGGACCCTTGCCCGTTGAACTTTTCAAACTTCGGCAGCTTGCTAACTCCCGAGAGAAGCCGCTTGGTAGCATGGTGTGGTGGGTAAGGCACCCGGTAGGCATCAAAAGCCATGTATTAACCTTCGCCCCGCTCAGCCAATTTCATCTCTATCATCTTTTCGACCATAAGTTGGTTTACTGTTGCAGGATCTGCTGGCTCCGAGTAGAAGTAGGCCGGCTGCCGGTATGGATTGTTTAATACAGTCGCCTGCGGGAGCGGGAGCAGTAGAGGTGCCTGATGAAACTGAGACAATATTGGCGGTATCAATGGCTGAGGAGCCCTTTGCGACGAAGCAGCTTGGCTATGCTCGGCCGACTGAGGCAGAGCGTATAGAGGTGAGAAATCACGGGGGTGAACCCCTCCTTGTGAAGATTTTGCTAGCACTTCCGGCTGCTTGGAAGTGGTTGCTTGTTCATTTTTATCTTGCAATTGTTTCTTGAGGAGTTCAATCTCCTGCTGATATTTTTGCAGCAACATCAACACGGACGGGTCTAGAGTCACCGTGCTTGAAGTGCCCTCCATTGCTTCTCCTGAAGCTCCCTCAGGCGAGGCATTCAACAAGACTTCGTCTTCCTCGGTGGTCACCATATTAACGGCCAGGGTGGCGGTTACTTCGGGAACCTCTCGGTTTTCTTCAATCAGCTGTAGCTTTTCTCTAGCAGCTGTGGCCATCCTGGTAACTGCCCCGGGCCGATTGGCTAGATGAGCTAACTCTTGCAGTTCATCTGGCAAACCGTCACATCTTCTGGCCACTCCGGCCATATTGCAAGTAACAATATTCAAGTTCCTCCTATATCTAGAGACACTTCTCTTAACCTGGCTTGGGTAGGCCAGTCTTTCAAAGACCGACACTCTCCTCATCCTTCCCCCTTGTTGTGGTGGGGTTTCTATAGCATCACAATCTTGCTGGAGCTTATCTTCATGCCCGTTATCATCCACAGACGAGGCTTGTCTATTTTCTTCTCTCCCGATCTCCACCGATGAGTATTCTTCTTCTTCAGCCATAGCTGCTTTGTAGTACCCGAGAGTTTTATCGTAATTCATAGATAATATTTTATGTCAATAAATTGGTTAGGTGCTTGAAATATTATTTTAAAAAAAGAATAATTAACTAGTATTTGGTTGAAATAAATTAAAATTTTAATGAAATTAAAATTTTGTAATTTAACTTATTTTAATTCATACTTTTTGTTTGCATTTTATCATTTCCTTAAAATGAGCCACGTTAAAAGAAAATGTTACTATTCATTTTCGGGTCAATTTTCATTTTTTGAGTTTTTAATTTTTTTATATTTTTCCATGATAGATTAAGTGGTGGTGAAAAATGGGTAGCAATTAGTTTTTGAAAATCCTTGTTATATTATTAGATTTAATTTTTCAAAGGGTAGAGTGAATAGTAACTTTTCCTCTTCTTACGGTGGGCATTTCCGATCGTGGCTCCTTTTTCCCCATTTTTTTTCTCTTCTGTAACCGCAGAACTCTTGAAGAGATTAGTGGGATCTTTATCCCTTCCTTAATTCCTGTAACCGCCGGAGATTTTGGGGGAAACCCCAGCCCTTTTTCATGGTAGTTTCATCCCTCTTTCTCTCACGCTAGTTTTTACGTTTTGGGGAGTACTTGGTGCGGTTTTGAAAAGCCAAAAGAGAGCCAAGGGTCGTAGCAGGAGGAGGAGAGATCGCTTCTACTCATAGGTGACCTCCCCGGTCATCTAGTCGCCGTGAGATCGTGGTTCTCGAGGCTTTCATCTTCTCGTCTCTTACCGGAGGCGGAGGGGTTTTCTATCATTTTTCATCCATTATAAGGCAAGATCTGAAATCTCAATTCTACCATTTGTGCTTGTTATAATATCTTGAAACCTAAGTTCTAATCGTGGTTTGAGTATGAAAAATCTTGTTCTTCCTAGTTTGGCTCGATTTCGAGGTATTCGAACGAATTGGCGGATGTGTAGTGTTGTTTCTGAATAATGTACTATCTTGAAATTCAGATTTATGTATGATAAATTGAGCATGAAATATATATGGCTCAAGTGTGAAATATGTGTGGTATTAGTGTGGAATATTTATGTTTTGAGTATAGAGCATGCCATTTTTATTTGATGAAGTTCGGTTTGATTTCTGGGTAAATCGGCGAATTGGTGGATATGCATAGCATTGTTTCTTGAATAATGTAATACTTTTAATCAAGATTAATATATGATGGGTAAGTGTGTAAAGTGTGAGGTTTGAGTGTGGAATATGTTGTTTCTACCTTGAGTAAGTTTGTTAGTTTTTTTTCTCGGACGTATGGCAGACATGTGAGGGAGCGTTGATTCACTGGGCAGGTGGTTTTGTTTCTGGTTGCTGCATGTGTCGACACATGGCCCTGTGGGTGTCGACACTTGCTGTGAATTCTACCCAGTTTTGTTTCTGGAATGCAGTATGTGTCGACACAAGGTCCTGTATGTGTCGACACATGTTGTGATTTCTCCCCAGTCCAGTTTCTGGAATGCTGCAGGTGTCGACGCCTACCCCTGTCAGAGTCGACTTCTACCATGTAGTTCCTATCTTTTAGTGTTTTGAACGTGGGGAAATGTAGTCTTTTGCTTCATAAAAGCTATCCTTTCCACTATACCACCGTTTTTCTTCCCATTACTGATTGTTTTAATTAGATTTTCCTCCACCCACTACATGACATGCTAAGAGTTTATAAATAAGTAGGGTTACCCAAATAATCTAGTTCCATCATGTAAGTATTTCCAAGTTCATTTGTTATTGCATCTTTCTTGCATGGTTGCACATTTAGGAATTCCGTTTGCTAACCTTCAATGCACTTTTTGTCTTGCATGACTGTATGTTCTGAAAGCCCTTTTGACATACTATTCTTGACATTATAAACCCTTATACTATGATCTTCATTACATTCTTATTACATGATTGCATATTCAGAAATTCCTTTTGGCATAACTTTTGTTACCATTTTGAACTCTTATGCTATGAGACAAATCATGGACCAAAGGGACACTACTGCTATAGAAGGGCTTGGAGCCAAACCGTAGAAATGCCCCTGTGGGGAGGCTCACTACGTTTATGACCACGAGGGCACGGGGGGTGAAATCCTGGAGGTGGACAAGTTTCACTGGTTAAGGTGGGGAATATTTTCCTCTGGTTCTGCGCAGTTAATCAAGACCTCATCGCCATTGCCTAGGTGATTTGGTATCCGTATATGACCTTCTAGTGGTGGTTTGGGCAATGTGTCTGGGTCCTCTATTCAATTCAGAACATCTGAAAAATTGTGATTTGGATATGAAGTCTATTGACTTTGTTATATGTTATTTGTTCCGTTAGTTCTGAATTGACCTCTAAACTGAATTGTAAGCTCTGATATCTATCCTTTCCGGACCTTGTACATCTGCATATATATATATATATATTCCATTTAGTTCTGATTTCTGTTCCTTCAGGCTACACATAGATGCATGGTGTCTCCTTACCCTATTTTGGATTCACCATGACTTGGCATATGTATCCTCTTCAAGATTTGCTATGCATCTTCACTGCATGATTGAATTCAGCATAGTGCACTGTTGCATACCCTGTTCATAGTTGTATTTTAGTCGGCATTGCACTCATGAGGTGTTTTCAGTATTCTGAACGTATTTCATTTCTTAAAGCTGTTGTTTATTTCTTCTGCAACCCGTTAAGCATTAGGAAATTGAAGCGTTTAGAAATCAACCAAGTGTATTATGCTTGTACAGGAGGTTTGTTTGAATTTCTGAATCTTGCTAAGTCTATTCGTAGAATTGCACTTGATAATTTTCCAGGCGAATCCGCTGGTGAGGGCGAGGATTTAGAGCCAAGTGAGTCCAAGCTGGAGGCCCGTGCGTGATCGTTGATAGCTTTCTTTTTCTGTCTTTTGAGGTAGCTTGTGAGAGTCTAGTAGAGGATTGAATTATGAACTCTTGTTGTTATTGTAATAGCAAGTTGAAACTTTATTTCTATTGGGCTATTGTGATGCTGGTATTTGGACATTCGCTGATATATTATATTTCTTCTTCCGCTGTGAATCTTGCACTTTTATTTGTGTAAATCTCAACCTGCTTCTGTTATGTTGGGTGGTTCCCATTGTGGCGTTGACTCCTATATCCGATGAGAGTGATATACTGGACCGAGTATAGGGTGGGGCGCTACATAGAGTGGTATCAGAGCCCACAGGTTGAGAGTTTACATAAGTAAAACCATCAGCTAAGTCCATATCCCAAGATCTAAATAGTTCCACTGGTAAGTGGCTAAAGAACAATAAGTAACAATAATAACGCATCTAACTTGGCCAAACTTAATTATTATTTTTTCCTCAAGGTTATGGCATCGCGTGGTCGTCGTGCTGCTGCCCTAGCTCGTGAGGAGGAGCCGAGGAGAGATGCGGATGCAAACCTGCAAGGGTTCCCGGTGCCGCCGCCACTGCCGTTGGTCGACTATGGTACATTCATGCAGAGGTTGGTGCAAGTGATGCAGACGCAGGCAAATGCACAGGCGGCATTGCAGGCTCAGGTGCAAGCTCAGGCCCAGGTATGATATAGATTGGATGGAATTATGCGTCATATGTCATGTGGGCCTCGTAACTGATCTGTGTGGTTTGGTTAGGCTCAACCGCACTTGGAGGCAGTGCCGAGGATGGCTGAAGGGCCGTCAGCCATGGAGAAGTTCCGGAGAATGAACCCGCCTTCTTTTAAGGGGGAGAGTCAGCCCCTAGTTGTAGAGCATTGGCTGCGAGCGATGGAGAAGATTTTCCGGAGCGTCCGTTGTGATGAGGATGAGAAGGTTAACTTGGCAACTTTCATGTTGGAGGAGCGTGCTGATGTTTGGTGGTCTTCAATTCTGTGAAATCAATTCGAGAATGGAGCTAGAGAGGTGTCGTGGGGAGATTTTGTTCGCTTGTTCCGGGCGAAATACATCCCCGAGCATGTTCAAGACCGGATGGAGCAGGAGTTTCTCACTTTGACCCAGGGGTCTATGACAGTGCTGGAGTATGAAGCTCGTTTTACGGAGTTGGCGCGTTGTGCACCTCATATTGTAGCAGATGAGCGGAGGAAGGTGAAGAAGTTTGTATCAGGTCTTCGACCATCATTGAGGACTAAATTGGTTGCTTTCAACCACCGCACAATGGAAGAAGCTCTGGGTGCCGCGTGCCGACAAGAAAGTGACATGGAGCAGTACCAAGAAGAGAAGAAGGCCCAACTGAAGAGGCCGTCATCATCTTTCCAACGCCAGGACTACAAGAAGAAGCCCTCTACCCAGTCGTCTGCTTATACATCAACAAAGTCGATGTCGACGCAAGTAAGAGGATCAGGAGGATCATCAGCTGAAGTTAAAAGTGAATGCAAGCACTGCGGGAAATGGCATGGGGGTAAGGAGTGTTGGATGGTAGCTGGGAAGTGTCTCAGATGCGAAAGCTCGGAGCATAAGATCAAGGATTGTCCAAAGATGCAGCTACCTTCTACAACTCAAGCTCCTACAGCAGCTGCCACCGCAGCACCAATGAAGTCAGCCAGACGTCCCCGAGCGCCGGCACGAGTGTTCACATTGGCTAGAGAAGATGCAGAGCAAGCAGACAACGTGACGGAAGGTACACTTCTAATGTCAGGTTTCCATGCTAGAGTTTTATTCGACACCGGTGCTACTCATTCATTTGTGTCCGAACGGTTTTCCAAGATGTTGCATGATGATTTGGGCTTGAAGCCATCAAGTTTGGATGTGCCTCTCCTAGTGCACACACCCGCTGGAGTTATGTCCACCGCAAAGAGCTATCCTTCCTTGCCGGTGGTTATCAGAGGAAAGGAGCTAGCTGGACATTTCTATCTTTTAAGGATGAAGGATTATGATGTTATTCTTGGGTTGGATTGGCTCGAGAAATATTATGCTCTCATTGATTGTCGAAAGAAGCAAGTGGTTTTTCACATCCCGGGTGAGAAGGAATTTTTCCATCATTTGCCTAAGATTGGGTCTGGGAAATTTGTAGTCTTGGCCATGAAGGCAGCTCGGTTGTTGTGTAAGGGTGGCAATGCTTTTCTTGCTTGGGTGGTAGCCTCAGCTGAGGATTCTCAGGCCCCGTTGCTGGAAGATATTGAAGTGGTTCAGGATTTTCCCGATGTCTTTCCAAAGGATCTGCCAGGGTTGCCACCATTCAGAGAGATTGAGTTCTCTATTGACCTTGTGCTCGGTATAACGCCGATATCTAAGGCCCCGTATCGAATGGCACTTGCAGAATTGGCAGAGCTAAGGAAGCAGTTGCAAGAACTAATAGATAATGGCTTTATTCGACCAAGTGTCTCGCCTTGGGGAGCCCCAGTCTTGTTCGTGAAGAAGAAGGACGGATCGCTTCGCCTCTGTATTGATTATCGGAAGCTCAATCAGGTGACTGTCAAGAACCGTTATCCTTTGCCTCGTATTGATGATCTCTTTGACCAACTGCAAGGTGCTTCGGTGTTCTCGAAGATCGATTTAAGATCGGGTTACCATCAGCTCCGGATCAAAGAGGAGGATATTTCTAAGACAGCTTTCCGAACTAGATATGGCCATTACGAATTCTTGATTCTACCCTTTGGTCTAACGAATTCCCCTGCAGCATTTATGGACCTAATGAATCGGGTGTTTAGGCCTTATCTGGATAGCTTTGTGGTTGTGTTCATAGATAATGTTTTGATTTATTCCCCAGATGAAGCATCTCACAAGGAACATTTCAAGATTGTTTTGGAGACTCTTCAGGCGCACAATCTTTATGCGAAGTTCAGCAAGTGCGATTTCTGGATGAAGGAGATTCATTTTCTTGGCCATGTGATATCCGGAAGTGGCGTGGCAGTTGACCCAGCCAAGGTCCAAGCTGTATTAGAATGGGAGGCTCCGAAATCCCCCACAGAAATTCAGAGTTTTCTCGGGTTGGCTGGTTACTACAGGAAGTTCATTAAGGGTTTTGCTTCTATTGCGGTGCCTTTGACGAGGCTAACAAGGAAAGGAGTGAAGTTCATGTGGTCTGAGGAATGTGAATGGAATTTCCAAGAATTAAAGGATTGGCTGACGTCAGCACCACTCTTGATCCTACCCAATAGCACCGATATGTTTACTCTCTACACTGATGCTTCAAGGATCGGGATCGGTTGTGTTCTGATGCAGAATGGTAGGGTAGTCGCATATGCCTCTAGGCAACTCAAAGAGCACGGGAAGAATTACCCTACGCATGACTTGGAGTTGGCCGCCGTTGTCCATGCATTGAAGATCTGGAGACATTACTTGTATGGAGTCAAGTTTGAAGTCTTCACGGACCATAAGAGTCTTAAGTATTTGTTTTCTCAGAAGGAGATGAATTTGCGCCAGAGGCGATGGGTTGAATTCTTGAAGGACTATGATTTTGAGCTGCAATATCATCCGGGAAAGGCTAATGTTGTGGCTGATGCCCTTAGTCGGAAGCGGACTTTGATGCAGCAAGACTGGAAGATGATTGAGGATGTTGTGTGTTCCATGGCATCGATTGAGCCACAACTTTGCCAGGCGTTCGTTGCTCAGCTATGCATCAGGTCAACAATTATGGATCGAGTAATAGAAGCTCAGCGAGATGACCCTCAGTTGCAAGGTATGATTGGTAAGACTGGAATTGCCCGAGATGAAGATGGTGTGGTCAGATTTCAGCATAGAATTTGCGTGCCTGATGTGGTTGAATTGAAGAATGAAGTGATGGAGGAAGCTCACTGGTCAAAATTCTCCATTCATCCTGGTAGTAACAAGATGTCTCAAGATTTGAAGCGGTTCTTTTGGTGGCCCGGCATGAAGAAGGATGTAGCAGAATTTGTGTCTAAATGTTTGGTTTGTCAGCAAGTTAAGGCTGAAAACCAAAGACCGTCTGGGTTGGTGCAAAGGATCGAGATACCACAATGGAAGTAGGAGGATATCACCATGGATTTTGTTATAGGCTTGCCTCGATCATCGAAGGGCAATGATTCTATTTGGGTGATTGTGGATCGATTCTCGAAGACTGCTCATTTTCTAGCCATGAAGAAGAAGCAATCTGTGGAGAGCTTGACACGTCTTTATATTGAGAACATCGTCAAATTGCATGGAGTTCCGAAGTCCATTATTTCAGATCGGGATCCTCGCTTCACATCGAGACTTTGACAAGGATTGCAGAATGCTTTTGGGTCCCAATTGAAGCTTAGCTCGGCATATCACCTCCAGACAGATGGTCAGTCTGAAAGGACCATTCACACTTTGGAGGATATGTTGAGAGCCTGTATTCTTGATTGGAGAGGAGATTGGGAGCGACATCTACCGTTGGTAGAATTTGCCTACAATAATAGTTATCATGCAAGTATAGGCATGGCTCCATTTGAGGCTTTGTATGGGAGGCCACGTAGATCTCCTCTATGTGGGGAAGAGGTTGGCGACAGGCAGTTGATCGGGCCCTAAGTGGTGCAAGAAACATCTGAGAAGATTCAACAAATTCAGCAAAGATTGAAAATAGCCCAAGATCGGTAGAAGAGCTATGCAGATAATAGAAGGAAGGATCTGGACTTTATAGTCGGTGAGCATGTTTTCCTCAAGGTGTCACCAATTAAGGGAGTTTCAAGATTCGGCAAGCGAGGGAAGTTGCAGCCAAGATTCATTAGACCTTTTGAGATTCTGGAAAAGGTAGGGAACGTGACATATCGGTTGGCTTTACCTCCATTCATGGTGGCCATTCATCCGGTGTTTCACGTATCCATGCTCCGCAAGTATGTCCATGATCTGTCTCACATTATCAGCTATCAAGGTTTGGAGTTCCAACCGGATTTGTCATTCGAGGAGAAACCAGTCAAGATTTTGGATCGCAAGGAGCAAGTCCTCGGATCGAAATCCATTCTATTGGTGAAGGTCCTATGGAGGAATGTATCTCATGAGGAGGCTTCGTGGGAGCTCGAAGAGGAGATGAAGAAGAAGTATCCCCATCTTTTCGGTAAGTGCTTAACCTTAAACTTCGGGGACGAAGTTTTTTTTAAGGGGGAGAGGGTGTAGTACCCGAGAGTTTTATCGTAATTCATAAAGAATATTTTATGTCAATAAATTGGTTAGGTGCTTGAAATATTATTTTAAAAAAGAATAATTAACTAGTATTTGGTTGAAATAAATTAAAATTTTAATGAAATTAAAATTATGTAATTTAACTTATTTTAATTCATATTTTATGTGTGTATTTTATCATTTCCTTAAAACGAGCCACGTTAAAAGAAAATGTTACTATTCATTTTCCGGTCAATTTTCATTTCTTGAGTTTTTAATTTTTTTATATTTTTCCATGATAGATTAAATAGTGGTGAAAATGGGTAGCAATTAGTTTTTGAAAATCCTTGTTATATTATTAGATTTAATTTTTCAAAGGGTAGAGTGAATACTAACTTTTCCTCTTCTTACGGTGGGCAATTCCGATCGTGGCTCCTTTTTCTCCATTTTTTTTCTCTTCTGTAACCGTAGAACTCTTGGAGAGATTAGTGGGATCTTTATCCCTTCCTTAATTCCTGTAACCGCCGGAGGTTTTGGGGGAAACCCCGGCCCTTTTTCATGGGAGTTTCATCCCTCTTTCTCTTACGCTGCTTTTTACGTTTTGGGGAGTACTTGGTGCGGTTTTGAAAAGTCAAGAGAGAGCCAAGGGTCGTAGCAGGAGGAGGAGAGATCGCTTCTGCTCTTGGGTGACCTCCCCGGTCATCTAGTCGCTGTGAGATCATGGTTCTCGAGGCTTTCATCTTCCCGTCTCTTGCCGGAGGCGGAGGGGTTTTCTATCGTTTTTCATCCATTATAAGGCAAGATCTGAAATCTCAATTCTACCTTTTGTGCTTGTTATAATATCTTGAAACCTAAGTTCTAATCGTGGTTTGAGTATGAAAAATCTTGTTCTTCCTAGTTTGGCTCGATTTCGAGGTATTCGAACGAATTGGCGGATGTGTAGTGTTGTTTCTGAATAATGTACTATCTTGAAATCCAGATTTATGTATGATAAATTGAGCATGAAATATATATGGCTCAAGTGTGAAATATGTGTGGTATTAGTGTGGAATATTTATGTTTTGAGTATAGAGCATGCCATTTTTATTTGATGAAGTTCGGTTTGATTTCTGGGTAAGTCGGCGAATTGGTGGATATGCATAGCATTGTTTCTTGAATAATGTAATACTTTTAATCAAGATTAATATATGATGGGTAAGTGTGTAAAGTGTGAGGTTTGAGTGTGGAATATGTTGTTTCTACCTTGAGTAAGTTTGTTAGTTTTTTTTCTCGGACGTATGGCAGACATGTGAGGGAGCGTTGATTCACTGGGCGGGTGGTTTTGTTTCTGGTTGCTGCATGTGTCGACACATGGCCCTGTGGGTGTCGACACTCGCTGTGAATTTTGCCCAGTTTTGTTTCTGGAATGCAGTATGTGTCGACACATGGCCCTGTATGTGTCAACACATGTGATTTTTGCCCAGTCCAGTTTTTGGAATGCTGCAGGTGTCGACGCCTACCCCTGTCAGAGTCGACTTCTACCATGTAGTTCCTATCTTTTAGTGTTTTGAACGTGGGAAAATGTAGTCTTTTGCTTCATAAAAGCTATCCTTTCCACTATACCACCGTTTTTCTTCCCATTACTGATTGTTTTAATTAGATTTTCCTCCACCCACTACATGACATGCTAAGAGTTTATAAATCAGTAGGGTTACTCAAATAATCTAGTTCCATCATGTAAGCATTTCCAAGTTCATTTGTTATTGCATTTTTCTTGCATGGTTGCACATTTAGGAATTCCGTTTGCTAACCTTCAATGCACTTTTTGTCTTGCATGACTGCATGTTCTGAAAGCCCTTTTGACATACTATTTTTGACATTATAAACCCTTATATTATGATCTTCATTGCATTCTTATGACATGACTGCATATTCAGAAATTCCTTTTGGCATATCTTTTGTTACCATTTTGAACTCTTATGCTATGAGACAAATCATGGACCAAAGGGACACTGTTGCTATAGAAGGGCTTGGAGCCAAACCATAGAAATGCCCCTGTGGGGAGGCTCAATATGTTTATGACCCCGAGGGCACGGGGGTGAAATCCTGGAGGTGGACAAGTTCCACTGGTTAAGGTGGAGAATATTTTCCTCCGGTTCTGCGCAGTTAATCAAGGCCTCATCGTCATTGCCTAGGTGATTTGGTATCCGTATATGACCTTCTAGTGGTGATTTGGGCAATGTGTCTGGGTCCTCTATTCAATTCAGAACATCTGAAAAATTGTGACTTGGATATGAAGTCTATTGACTCTATTATATGTTATTTGTTCCATTAGTTCTGAATTGAATTCTGAATTGACCTCTAAACTGAATTGTAAGCTCTGATATCTATCCTTTCCGGACCTTGTACATCTGCATATATATATTCCATTTAGTTCTGATTTCTATTCCTTCAGGCTACACATAGATGCATGTGTCTCCTTGACCCTATTTTGGTTTCACTAAGACTTGGCATATGTATCCTCTTCAAGATTTGCTATGCATCTTCACTGCATGACTGAGTTCAGCATAGTGCACTGTTGCATACCCTGTTCATAGTTGTATTTCAGTCGGCATTGCACTCATGAGGTGTTTTCAGTATTCTGAACGTATTTCATTTCTGAAAGACGTTGTTATTTCTCTGCAAACCGTTAAGCATTAGGAATTGAAGCGTTTAGAAATCGACCAAGTGTATTATGCTTGTACATGAGGTTTGTTTGAATTTCTGAATCTTGCTAAGTCTATTCGTAGACTTACACTTGATAATTTTCCAGGCGAATCCGCTGGTGAGGCGAGGATTTAGAGCCAAGTGAGTCCGAGCCGGAGGCCCGGGCGTGATCGTTGATAGCTTTCTTTTTCTGTCTTTTGGGGTAGCTTGTGAGAGTCTAGTAGAGGATTGAATTATGAACTATGGTTGCTATTGTAATAGCAAGTTGGAACTTTATTTCTATTGGGCTATTGTGATGCTGGTATTTGGACATTCGCTGATATATTATATTTCTTCTTCCGCTGTGAATCTTGCAATTTTATTTGTGTAAATCTCAACCTGCTTCTATTCTGTTGGGTGGTTCCCACTGTGGCGTTGCCTCCTATATCCGATGAGAGTGATATACTGGACCGAGTATAGGGTGGGGCGCTACATGCTTGGAGCAGGCACTGCTGGCCTAGTGAGGGGTTACCTAAGCCCCTGAAATACCCTCTGACCATATTGGTCATTTCTTCTCGATCACGCCCTCCGCGGAGGACGGGAGATAATGTGTGGCCTCACAGCTGAGGCAGATATGTCAGTCGGGCTCTCTCCGATGGCTAATGGAACCTTCCCTTCACAATTGGGATATAGCCTGCCTGGCGCAGGCATAGAAAACTTCACGATGTGGAAGCTCCGTGACCGCATACTCCTCTTCTTCTGGGGCCGCACCCCTCTCATTTCTCCTCTTCCTAATCTCCCCTGACCTGGGCTCGCAGGGACGGATGGGCGTACCTTCCTTCCCAGGTTGAACCCTTTTGGGGACCCATACTTGTTTAAATTTCTTTGGCCGTGTGGCGAGCTATCTTCGGCCTTGGCGACCTTCTTCTCCTTTCTTTACCCTTCTTCCATATAAGGCCTGAAAGGAGTTATGAACAGGCACAGCAGGGACTACCTGGTCAGGGATGGCCTGGGCATCACGTCCGTCGAGGAAGAGGCAGACACCTCCAATGAGAATAGACTTCTCGGACGCTGAGAGGCGCCCAGTGACAATGGTAGCAGTTTTCCTCTGGATGCTCCTCTGCTGACGGTCTCCGGGTCTTCTATTGCGGATGGGGCGAGCCCCGTTGGTGGCGTGATGCACCATGCAGCTAACCTCCCTCGTCGGCTCCTTTGATAGGCTTGCATAGCGCGGGGCCTCAGGGACTTTGGTTTCTTCAGCCTTCTTGATCTCCATCGGCTCGGGAGATTTGACTCCTAGTAGTTCAGTAAAGGCCAACCCCAAGAAGTTGGGGAAGCCGATAGTGGGCGGGAAGGACCCAAACACAATGGGCACTGCCAGGTACCCATGGTTGGTGTGGTTGTCAACAACACCTGGACCGAACATGAGGGCAGCTAACCTGGTCTCCATTCTTGCTCTCCTGTAATCAAAGGAATAGGCAGACAATCAGTATTCTTGGGGGAAGCCCCAAGTGGCTTCTTATCTTGGCAAAGAGATAAAGGGAGACTCGGTCTTACTGGGCGTGCCACTTTGGTGACACATTTTATTTAAAAATGAGTAGGCGTGCCAGTCACATAAGTGACAAATTATTGTGTGCTCGTTCTGACGTGGTCAGACGAATGTGAGATTCGGGTTGAGACCAGAAGTCCGCTATACCGTAAAGGCTATAGCGTTAATTACATCCTCTAAGGAGGAAAACCCTTGATTAATTGCCAAGATAAGCGCCACTCGGGACTGAATAATAACGATGTATGAAAAGTGAAATAAACACGAATCTACGCGGGCTTCTATGCCACCTTTTATTCATGTAAGAGGAATTAAGATTTATTACGTCCGAACTTCGGTACGAGGTGAAGAATTTAAGTCCGGAGACCATCATCACGCATGAAGAGAGGCGATCTCGCGCTACTCCTGAGCGGGGAGGAAGATAACCACGTATCCTTGAAGTATGAACTGCAAGAAGGGAAACAAGTCAGAGGTGCCCAGGGATGAATCCCCAGGGAACACCCTCCGATGCTTAAGTCAGTGACTGTAGTAGAGCACTAGTGCAAAGGGAGGAGTTAGGAGGAAGATGGGAGCGCGAGATCCCTCTCCACCAAAAGGTGAAGTGGTTCTTGCTCAGGGTTATTGGCTTACCTTCTCACAGGAGGGTTCTTCCAGTTTAAATAATGGCTCATTGAGTGAATGATCCCAATAAGCTGAGGAGTTTCGGGGGGGTTTGTCCTCCTTGCGGGCTCTTTATAGCATGCGGACTCCTGATCTCCCCTATCCCCTTGAGCTCCCAGCTTTTAAGGGACACGTAACGGTCGTACAGATAAGCTTCTATCAGTTGACCCGAGCATGAGGCATTGGCTCATGAGATGTCTTCCCGAGCGATGAGTGCATGGTCTGGGCAGGGAATACGGGGCTCCGATGGAGCTCTCCCGATCGAACTGATGCACGGACTTCCCAACCCGAAGGCCACCTAGGAAGTGCTTGTTCTGAGTGAGTTATTAGGCTTATCTTTAGTGGGCCTGGGGGCTACCACTTCAAGGAGTACGGCCTCGTTGGGTTGGGTCGAACCTCGTTTGGCCTCTCCATATGGGCGGTTAGATTTCCCCTCTCCACTTGTCCCCCTCCTACTCCTGAGCCAAAATTAGGCTCGGTTGAGTAGCATTTGGGTTGGACTTTTCATGGTTCTAGTTGGGTGGAGATCTCTCTCTTGCAGGGGCCACATGATGCGCCTTGTCATGAGAATATGCCCGTCATGATGAGTAAAAGAAGGCCCCTCCTCGGGAGATCGGAACACCACGCCGCCTCCGGCTAGGGGTTATAAGCATGGCGCATTATTTGCGTCCCTTTATCTCCGGGGTTTAGGGTTTTGCCACCCTTTTCATTTATATAGGGAGGCTCATGCGCCATGAGAGCAGTTTGGAGGAGCGGAGAATCGCAGCGGCTTTCGCGGAGCTAGAAGAGATTACCGCGGCGGCGATCCGTCAACTTCCTTCTCCTCCGGAGTCCTCTGATCCAGAGCTTTCCCCTTCTTCTTCCAGTTCCTCCATCTATTCAATGGCGGACCAAAATCTTGAGGCCGAGGGGCGACAGAAAGAACAGACTCCAAGGGTTTCTTGGTACAGTCGGAGCCTCTCCGCAGTGAGTTGGGGGGGCTGAGGTGAGGCGACTGGAGAACCAATATGGGTTGCCTTGGCAATTTCAGTTCCTTGCGCCTGAGCCTTATGAGTCTAGTCTGGCCACTCATTCTGGCCTCTTTTGTTCCTTCCTCTTGGCCTGGAAGTGTGGCTTTCGCCTACCCCTCCATTCCTTCGTCGCCGAGTTGCTTCGGTTCTACCGGCTGGCTCCTATCCTGCTAGTCTCCAATTCTTATACCCTCATCTTCTCCTTCATTTTCCTTTATAGCCAGTGTCGGGTGAGCACCTCGCTGGACCTCTTCCATTATTTTTTCGAGCTAAAAGAGAATCTTCATGCGGGGAAGGGCTTCTTCTTCGTCCAGGCGAAACAGAATAGGAGTTGTGTGTCCCTTTCTATGAAGGAATCCTCTCACAAGGGGTGGAAGACCCAATATTTTTGGGTGGATGCATCGGCGGTTGGTGTAGTCTGGAATTTCTCGACGGCGCCCAACTTTCACCTGAACATTCCTCCAAAGCAAACGGAGGTCCCCCTGGAGGTGGAGAGGGATGCTGCTATCCTTCTGCAGAATCGTCGGCCGACTACTCTGTTGGTGACCTCGTCCAACATCGAGGAGTATCTTTCTCGAGCACTATTGCCAACAGGTGAGGATCTCAGGGTCTTGTTCTCTTTCTTATAGAGTAAGTGCCTTCTTTCTTTCAATTTGCTCTTCTTCGTTCAGACTAGAGGCGAGCGGTTGAGGATGAGGCACCGCCGACCATGTTGGAGATCATCGACGGGGATGATACGTCGGCTCCGAGCGATCTCTAAGCTTCGGAGGGTTCTTCCCGTGCCCGAGACAAGGGCAAGCGGGTCGCCCGAGATGACGCTTCCGAATGCCGGGGGGTCAAGCATAAGATACCATGGTGAAGCTGCTAGGGGCTTTATTGCAGGCTCTGTCTGCCGAGAAGAAGCAGGCGAGGAAGGCGGAGGTCACCTGCTCGGCCGAAGAGGCATCCCTGCCGGCTCTCCCTTCTACATAGCAGGAAGGGGCCGACAATGAAGGGGTCACGGCCGATGTCGGGGCGCCGAGCGAAGCAGAGGGGGCGCCAGATGGAGGAGCCCGGTCAGAGTCGGTCGAGGCTGGAGGGTCGCAGGTTGAAGCGACACAATCACAGTCGACCGAGGCCGGGGAGGTTCGTGGCGGGGCCGCTCATCCCGAGCTAACCGGTGGGGCCCCTGAGATGGGGTTGCTCGGGGGAGGTGCCGCAATCCCGGCCGCTCCGGAGAGGGTTTCTCCTCCCTCGGCCAGTGCCTTCAGCGTCCGGGCCTCTCCGTATCGGACGTGCCATTCTATAGCTTCTGGAGCCTTGCGAGAAAAACTCCAAAAGGGTCCCCCCTCCATGCTTTTCGAGCAACTTTGGAAGGTGGGCTGGTATTGGCCCAGCTTGGAGCGGAGGCAGTGGATGCGTACGCTCGGGTGGAGTCGGAGCGGGAGAGTCTTTAATGGGCCCGTGCTACGCTCGATCAGAAGGTCGAGCATTTGACCCTCGATCTTCAGGACCTTTGTCAGGAGGTGGCCCCACTCCGGGCACAGGTGCAGTCGAGCCAGGAGGAGGCTCGGTCATTGGCTGAGCAGTTGGCCCAGGCCCGTCGTATGGTCGATCGGAAGAATGAGCTCCTAGATGCGGAGCGTAGGATTTAGGTTGAGCGCGGTGAGCAATGGAAGGCCGAGCGTGAGGGGCTCACGGATCGAGTCCGGGGGGCCGAGGATGCACGAGCCGAGGTTGAGACGAGGCTATCCGAGTCAGAATAGAGGATAGCCGAGCTTGAGAGGAAGGCGGAGCTGGCAGGGGTAGAAGCTCTCGAGCAACATAGATGCTCAGAGGCTTACCACGCTGCTCTTCTTCAGGCTGCCTTTCCTTACTATGAGTCGGGCTACCGTCGGGGCCTTCGGAAGGGCTTCTCCCAGGGCTTCAATCGAGCCATCATAGAGGTTGAGGCCTAAGTGAATGGGCTTGTTTTTCCTTTCGGGTAACGCTATGACTCGGACTGGGGTTCCACCGACTCTTCCCATTATATGTCAAGCGAAGAGGGGGGTCGGGAGTCCTCGAGCTCGTCCGAGAGATCGCCAACTCCAGCAGCCTGGGGAGAGCACGCGACCGAGACAGTTCCCACGCAGGTGGGGTCAGTGCCTGGGTCGGCTGTCGCCGAGAATACTGGGGGCAGATCGTCTAGTGCTAAGAGGGCCTTGTCTACCGAGTCTAGAGATGGGCCCGAGGCCTGATGTACCATATTATCCTTTCTTTCCCTTTTGTAGCCATGTAAGACCTTTTTATTTTTTGGAAAGTATAGTAGCGGCAATATTAAGTGCTGAATTGATTGTTTCTTACCGCTTTTGGTGTGATTCGACTACCGTATCCGTAGTCGCTGATTTTCTCTGCAGATATCATGCGTGCCGATCTGTCAGATAACTGACATGGCACTGGCACCTTTCCGCTTTTCCATGCCACCATAAATGACTTGCCGCTTCGCGCGTCCCGCTGGGGGGGGAATGTTGGGAAATGAGGTAACCGTCTCAGGGAAGGCTCCTTTTACCATGTTTTTAAGGGGAGAGTCATTTAAGGCAATCAGCTCCCCATTCGGCCTATAAAAGGTCTGAGGGGCGTCTCCTCCTTCTTCCATCGCTTAAGGCCATCCCTGACGGTTTCTCCTTCTTCCCTTTCCGCGAAGCGTTGTGCTGTCGATCTCAGCGGAGCATGGAGAGCGCTTCAGAAGATGATGATGTAGACGGTAGTAGGAGGGGAGCTCCTGCTATTCCAGTTTGGAAGAGGGTTTGACAGCCGGGGGTCAGTTTGGGAGAGGGTTCGACATGCGGGAGCATGTCGCCTTCCTGTCCCATTCCCGCTGACGCCATCCTAATCGGGAGGGGGAGCTTTTCAAGCTCCCTTCTCACCTCAGCCTCCCCCTCCCTCCTCTTTCACTCTTTGGAGGATGCCTGCACCACTAGAGGGTGCTTGCTCTCTGTTCGGCTTCCATCCTCCTTCCAAAGAGTCGGCAGAGGAGGCCTTCTCTTATTTTTCCTTTTTCTTCTCTCCTATTTTTTTTCGTTGTCCTTCCAATCCCTCTAGCACTTTTCCTCCGAGCTTCTCGAGCCAACGGGGCCGGCTATCCCTTATCCGAGCCAGTTTCCGCACGAGACAGAGTCAGTGGCAGGATGTTGGAGTGCCTACCGGGTTGGCCGAGCGTTTCGCTCGTGTCATAGTACCTATGGATGTAATTTTTTGTTGTACATGCATATTGTATTGGCTGCGGCCTACTTGATGTACACTAGAGTTTAATGAAAAGAGAAGAATATTTTTTCCACTTTGCTTACATGTGTGTGCTTGCCAGATGATCAAAAGTAGAATTTGTGAAGTGTAGTCGCGTTCCATGTCCGAGGGATGGGTGTTCCTTCCATGGTGGATAGTCGATACGCCCCTTTCCCGAGCGTCTCGACCACTCGGTAGAGGCCTTCCCAGGTAGGGGCCTTCCCAGGTAGGGGCTAGCTTCCCCGTCCCCTCCAGTGGTCGAGAGGCTTCGACCTTTCTCAGGATGAAGTCCCCTGGCTGGAAGTGTCTATCTCGGACTATGGAGTTGTAGTATCGAGTGATGTGCCGTTGGTATTCCATTGCTCGGATCTTTGCAATCTCTCGGATCTCATCCGCTAAGTCGAGATTTTCTAGCAGTTTCTGCTTGTTCACCTCAGGTTCGAAGTGGACGACTCGGAGAGAGGGATTGTCGACCTCCAATGGAACCATGGCTTTCGTGCCATACACCAGCTGAAAAGGTGTTTCATCGATGGCCGTTCTCAGAGTTGTTCGGTGCGACCATAGTACGCTCGGTAGTTCCTCGAGCCAACTTCCCTAGGCCTTGCCGAGCCTGGTTTTGATACCTTTTAAGATAATTTTGTTGGCATTCTCGACCAGTCCGTTGGCCTCAGGGTGGGCTACCGAAGTGACGTAGTTGTGAATGTTTAGGTCGGCACATTTGTCTCTGAAATAATGAGAATCAAATTGTCGACCATTATCGCTCACTATCACTCGGGGGACATTGTAATGACAAACGATCGACTTCCAAACAAAACTCCATACAACTGACTCGGTGATCCTGGTGGTTGCCTCGGCTTCGATCCATTTGGTGAAGTAGTCGATGGCGATGATGACGAACTTCTTCTAAGCTTGAGCCATGGGAAACGGCCCGAGAATATCTATTCCCCACCGAGCGAAGGGGTATGACTCGGAAAGGGTGATGAGCTCCGTGACGGGCTGGTGGATTAGATGGTCAAAGCGCTGACATCGGTCGCACTTCTGCACATAGGTCGTGCAGTCGCACTAGAAAGTGGGCCACCAGTAACCCTGCCGAAGCAAGATCTTGGTGAGCGATCTTCCTCCTTGGTGCGCGCCACAGATGCCTTTGTGTACTTCCTGAATCGCTCGATTGGCTTCATCGGCACTGATGCACTTGAGGAGGGGACCGGAGAAAGATTTGCGGTACAAGTCATCATCCGGCATGATGAAACCCCGAGCTTGGTACTTGAGTTTCCGAGCCTCCTGAGGGTCGGGGGTCTCTTGAGAATCCCGAAGCCAGGATATATAGGGGGTCCGCCAGTCGCTTGGGGGTGCCGGGTCAATGGTTATAAGCTCGGATTTGATGCTCGGTTGCTCGAGCTCTTCGAGGAAGACCGATCATGTACCTTCGGGGTCGAGGGAGGAGGCCAGGTGAGAGAGGGTGTCTGCTCGGGAGTTTTCCTCACGGGCTATCCGGATTACCTCAAAGCTCTCGAAGAGTTGGGCCATCCTCTTGACCACCTGGAGGTACTTGATCATTTTTCCTTCCCAAGTGTAATCACCGTTAACCTGGCTAGCGACCAGTTGGGAGTCAGTGTGGATCTTGACTCGCTCGGCTCCCAGTCGTCAAGCCATCCTGGCCCCAGAGATAAGGGCTTCGTACTCTGAGGCGTTGTTGGATGCCTGGAAGTTGAATTTCAAGGCGTACCATAGCTCCGCTCCTTCGGGGGACTTGAGAAGGATACCAGCACCGCTTCCAGTAGAGTTGGAGGACCCGTCGATGAACAGGTCCCAGGTGGGACTGTGCGCAGGTGGAAGTGCTTCCTCAATCGAGACGGTGCTTTCGGCGATGAAGTCCACAAGGGCTTGTCCCTTGATGGCCGAGCGGGGGTGATACGAGATGTCGTAGGCCCCGAGCATGATGGCCCATTTGATGAGGCATCCCGAGGCTTCAGGGTGAAAGAGAATCTTCTTCAGGGGTTCACCGATCAATATGACGATGGAGTGCCCTTGAAAGTAGGGTCGGAGGTGCTTGGCTGAGGTAACCAATGCTAGCATGAGTTTCTCGGTTGCGGGGTACCTTCTTTCAGCCTCATTAAGCACCTTGCTGGTACAGTAAACTGGTCTCTCGATCCCTGCGTCGTTCCTGACTAGGACCAAGCTCACTGTGGAAGGGGTCACCGAGAGATAAAGGTGCAGAGCTTCGCCCGGGGTTGGCTTGGACAGCACTGGGGGCGAGGCCAACAATTCCTTGAGTTCGGCGAACTCCTTCTGACATTCCACACCCCAGGCGAACGTAGCAGATGCCATTTTGGGTCCCCTCAATAATTTGAAGAAGGGTAGGCATCGTTCGGCCGCCCGAGACAGGAAGCGGTTGAGCGCAACAATGCACCCCGTAAGGCGTTGAACGTCCTTGATGCAGGTGGGCGGCCGCATGTCCAGGATGGCCTGAACCTTGTTGGGGTTGGCCTCGATCCCACGCTGAGTTACCAGGAAGCCTAGGAACTTCCCGGAATTGACTCCGAAGGCGCATTTAGCAGGGTTGAGCTTCATGTTGCACCTTTGGAGGGTATCGAAGGTCTCGGCTAAGTCGGAAGGATGGTCTTCGGCCTTCGGCGTTTTGACGAGCATGTCATCAATATAGGCCTCGACGTTCCGACCGAGCTGTCCCTCAAAGATGTGGTTGATCAGTCTCTGATATATTGCTCCAGCGTTCTTCAACCCAAACGGCATTCGGGTGTAGCAGTGTACGTCGAAGTCAGTGATGAAGGCGGTCTTCTCGATGTCCTCCGGGTCCATCCTGATCTGATGGTAACCGGAGTAGGCGTCCAGGAAGTTGAGCAACTCGTTGCCAGAGGTTGAATCGACCAGTTGATCGATGCTCGACAGCGGGTAGCAATCTTTCGGGGTAGCCTGGTTGAGGTCAGTGAAGTCCACGCACATTCGCCATTTTCCCGAAGCCTTCGGTACCAAGACGATGTTGGCGAGCCATGTAGGGTATAGGACCAGACGAAAGAGGCCAGTCTTCTGTCCCCTGATGACTTGCTCTTTGATGACCGCTTGCTTCTCCGGGACGTGCTTTCTCCTGCGTTGCTGGATAGGCTTCGCCGTTGGGTCGAGGTTGAGCTTGTGTGTCACCGCGTCTCCCGGGATCCCGAGAAGGTGCTCGTCAGACCATGCAAAGACTTGGATGTATTGGGCGAGGAAATCTTTATATTTTTCTTGTTCCTCAAGTGGTAGATCAGCTCCGATCTTGACTCCTAGAGTCGGGTCACCGTTGAGGAAGACTGTTAGCAACTCGCCGCCCGGCTCAGATGTTGTTGGTCCCTCCTCGGCTCCCTTTACTCCTTTATTTTTTCCTTCGTGCCTAGTGGCTTCAATCGAGATTATATAGCACTGTCTAGCCAATGCCTGGTTACCCCGGACCTCCCCCACGCCATACTTGGTAGGGAACTTCATTTTTTGGTGAAAGGTAGAGGGCACCGCTTTCATTCGATTGAGGATACCTCGACCGAAGATGGCGTTATATGCCATCATCCCCTTAATTACGATGAAGTCCACTCTAACCGTAACGATTTTAGGCGGGGTGTCGATAGTAACTGGCAGGCTCAGGGCTCCCTCGGGATAAGTTGCCTGACCGTTTAACCCACAGAGGGGGGTTCGGATCGGGCGGAGTTTAGATGGATTCTCTCCCATCTTGAGGAAATATTCACAGGATAATACATCAGGGGCACTGCCATTGTCAACTAAGATCCTATCTACGTTACAATGGTTTATTGTAGCCGATACAACGAGAGCGTCGTCATGCGGGGTGGTTAACCCTTCCAGGTCCTGGTCGGAGAATACCAGGGCCTGCAGTTCGCTCGCCTGCGGGGCCGTAGGGTGCTCTACAGAGGCTCGGCTCACCCGCTCGAGGTGACGCTTTCTTCCTCGGCTGCTATCTTGGCCTGATGCCACGCCGCCCGCGATGACGTTGATGTGGACTCCACGGGGGGCATTGTCGATTTCTTCGGGGGCGCCTCGGTCTTCTTTCTGCCCGGCCACATATTGGGATAGGTGTCCCTGGCAGACGAGGCGCTCGATCTCATCTTGAAGTTGATGGCAATCGTTGGTGTGATGCCCGTGATCGCTGTGGAATAGGCAATGCTTGCAGCGATTGCGGTGCTTGGCCTTCATAGGCTAGGGCTGGTGGAGGAGACCCGAGCCTTTGATGTCTTCGTAGATTTCGTAGATGGGAGCGGTAAGGGGGTATACCGCTCATACTTCCGGGATGGCTCTTTGCGGTCTCCGTCCTGGTTCTGCCTTTTTCCTTGGCCCATCCCTTGTTCGGACGGTCGCTTCTTGTCCCCCTCCCGACCCAAGCCTATCGTGCCTCGGCAGGCACTGAGGACTCCTCGCATTCTGCGTGGCGCAGTGTCAGGGTCACTAGCTCGGCAAGGGAGGTCGGAGGATGAAGCACTAGCTCGCGCCGCAAGTTCTCATCACGGGTACCCCCGGTCAATGCGGTGATGGCCGAGGCAATATCTAGGAGGGGGATGTGCAGGGCTTCCGATTTAAATCGGTTGATATAAGCCCGCAACTTCTCCCCCTGTTCCTGCTTGAGGGCCAGTAATCCCGCTACTGACCGGGGTGGACCGCTGTCGGTGAAACTTTCCTTGAACACTCGCCCGAACTGCTTGAAGTTGTGAATGCTGCTGGGGGCGAGGGCCCTGAACCATGCCTGAGAACCCTGGACCAGAGTGGTCACGAACGCTCGACACTTGATCACGTCTGACGCCCCATGCAAGGTCATCAGGGCTTCGAAGCTGTCATAATGATCGGCCGGGTCTCCCTGACCGTCATACGACTTGAAGATCGAAAGTGAGATCCTGAGAGAGATCTCGGCCTTCAAGATATAGTCGGAGAACGGGGATCGCTCCTCGTCCTCCGCAGGAGAGGTCTTCTTCAAGGCGTGGAGGGCGCGCTCTTGCTCTGTAAAACGCCTCTCAAAGTCTCGCAACTGGAGAGACAGTTCTAGTTGTCGCTGGCCCGAAGGGCTGGGGGGGCGCACTTGCATGCTGTCTCGGCGTTCCTCAGGGACCTCGGTCTCCGGGAACTATCGGTGTGCTCTGGACTTCTCCCTCCTCGGGGTAGAGGAGGCTTCCTGCTCCGGGGGAGGGGCATGCGATGGTCCTCCTGACAGGTTGCGGATGAGCCGCCGCCCCCGGAGGGTAAAACGGCCTCCAGCGGTTTACTGGGAGGCATCTCCGCGGGGAGGGCTCTTCCGGGAGAGATGCGACTTCTCCTCTCTGGCCGCCTGGGCCCTCATGAGATCCATGAGGACATCCAGTTTTGCGTTGAGGGTTTGGAGGGCGTCGGTACTCCCGCCGGGAAGCTGTTCCCCCGCCACCGACGGAGGTATTTCATTGGCGTGGTTGCCTGATGGGGAATTCTCCGTGGAGAGAGAAGGTGCGCCTTCTTCCGTCACCAGGGCTTTTCCCTTGTCACCGACAGTCCTCCTGCCAGAACTTCTTCGCACCATGATGACTCTTTGTTCGTTTCCCACAGACGACGCTAGATGAAGAGGGGCAATCTCGCGCTACTCCTGAGCGGGGAGGAAGATAACAACGTATCCTTGAAGTATGAACTGCAAGAAGGGAAACAAGTCAGAGGTGTCCAGGGATGAATCCCCGGAGAAGACCCTCCGATACTTAAGCCAGCGACTATAGTAGAGCACTGGTGCAAAGGGAGGAGTTAGGAGGAAGATGGGAGCGCGAGATCCCTCTCCACCAAAAGGTGAAGTAGTTCCTGCTAAGGGTTCTTGGCTTACCTTCTCACATGAGGGTTCTTCCAGTTTAAATAATGGCTCGTTGAGTGAATGATCCCAGTAAGCTAAGGAGTTTCATGGGGGGTTATGTCCTCCTTGCGGGCTCTTTATAGCACGCGGACTCTGTAAGGATCTAGATGGGACTAGATAATAATGAGTGATCAGAAAACGCAGCGGAATTTAAAATTTTTCTCCTCTCAGATCCCCGTGACCCTTGATCCATTTCTACAAACCTAAACGATAGAAGATCAGATCTTCACCTTGCGCGGAGTCAGATCCGCGACCGAGGGTTGATTCCTTCCAAGCGACGCCGCTAGCCGCGCAGGTGCCCGGCCTCCAGCGGTATCCACGTGGTTCTCAGGTTGAGGGATCGTCCTCGTCTCGTCTCTCACCGGCTGATCTCTCGCTCGACTCCTCGTCAAGGGCACTCGGGGAGGCATGCGACCTTGTGCTCCTGCAGGAGAGAGAAAGGGCGACCAGAGAGAAGAGATGGAGGAGGGGCGGCTGCCACAACATGGGAATACCCCTAGAGCTTGGCTAGGGTTTCTCTTTGGCACATATATATATATATATCAATCCATTCCACTTTTCATAAAAGTCCCTGGATTAATATGAACACCCACTTAATATCCCCTAACTAAAGAACCTATATGCGTGTGACCCTCTAGGCCCAAGTGCCAGTCCAATTTTTAGCCCAATAGCCCAATAACCCCTTTATTGGTAAAATGAGTCTATTTAATATCTCATATTAAATAAACACTTCATCTAATTATCATCTCATGATAATTGATTGGGCTTCTGATCATGTTGGGTGCCAAGCAACACCGCATGACCCTAGAAGGCAATGGGGTTCAGCAACCCGCTCAAGGAACCCTTCCGTCCACAATTACCACGTGACTATAGTCCTTCACTCATACAATGCTCTCGAGTATGCTTGTGGGTATGGTTAACTGTCAAACCCAAGAACACATACTCACTTGGATTAGATGCCATAAAAGCATTACCAGAAAACTCCTTTTCTGATATGTTGTCTTACCCTGGCCAGGGACTCCTAGGCATCACTCCCTAGAGCATTCTCTCTCAATTACCGAGAGCGAATGATCCCATATTGATCATACAATCACCTTCGAAGGTATTCCACTGGATCCGATCACATAACTGATTGAGACCTCATGTGTAGAGATCTATAAGCTAAGGTCAAAACCCAGAAGTCTACCGACAAGATGTCCTTGGTGTCTCAGGTCAAAGAACCAATCACGCCACTGTGACGATGAATCTAACTGGTTGACAGTCAGGTAATATTACCATCCAGTGATTCATGTCGGATCAATTCAGTGAACTCATTCATCAATGAGCACCTACAGGTTCACCTTAGTGTCTCCACACAAGTGTCTATGAGACCATCCACCCTCATCATATGAGCAGGTGCAACCTGTACTAGTTTCACTGGATATCTGATGTCCTTCTTAGATATCCCCAACTAGGAACAATTAAGAACATGCGTTTAAAGGATACTAATCTCATTGTTATGATCTCATCATAATTAATATCCATTGCGCATATTCATGGACTTCATTATGAAACGATAAATGAATCATACATAATGAATGTTAAAAGCCTTTATCATTATTAATGAACAAGATTGTATATGTTATGATTGGCTTGAGGACATACATAACCAACAATCTCCCACTTGGACTAAAGCCAATCACCATTATGTCGTATTCCCATAGACTCTAGGTGACGTTCAAACATAATTTGAGTCAAAGGCTTCGTCAGTGGATCTGCTATGTTATCAGTGGAAGGAACTCTTTCCACCAATACATCTCCTCTATGAATAATCTCCCTGATCAGATGAAATCGCCTCAGAATGTGCTTCGACTTCTGATGAGACCGCGGCTCTTTCGCCTGTGCAATAGCCCCATTGTTGTCACATAACAATGGGATAGGATCAGAGATACTTGGCACCACTCCAAGGTCGGTTATGAACTTCTTCATCCATACTGCTTCCTTGGCGGATTCAACTGCAGCTATATACTCAGCTTCTGTCGTCGAATCTGCAGTGGTTTCTTGCTTGAAACTCTTCCAGCTCACTGCACCACCATTCAATATGAACACAAATCCAGAAGTAGATTTACTATCATCCGGATCAGACTGGAAACTCGAGTCAGTGTATGCTCGTAGTTTCAAGTCTCCTCCTCCATAAATTAGAAACATATCCTTAGTCCTTCTCAAGTACTTAAGGATGCATTTCATAGTGTTCCAGTGTGCATCACCTGGATTTGCTTGATATCTGCTCATAACACTTAGAGCAAATGCCACATCAGGTTTCGTACATATCATGGCATACATGATAGACCCTATCGCAGAGGCATAGGGAACTCTATCCATGTATGCCCTCTCTTCAAGAGTGTTGGGAGATTTATCCTTAGAGAGAATAATTCCATGTCTCATTGGTATGAGACCTCTCTTGGAATTCTCCATGCCAAACCTTTTGATAATGGACTCTATGTACATGGATTGGGTCAAGCCAAGCATCCTCTTAGATCTATCTCTATAGATCCGTATTCCCAATACGTAGGATGCTTCTCCCAAATCCTTCATGGAGAAGTTCTTTGATAACCATACTTTTACTGATGATAACATTCCCACGTCATTCCCAATGAGTAGGATGTCATCAACGTAAAGTACAAGGAAAGTGACTGCACTCCCACTAGTTTTCTTATACACACATGGTTCATCATCATTCTTAATAAAGTCATAAGATTTGATAGCCTCATCAAACCTCATGTTCCAACTCCGGGAGGCTTGCTTCAATCCATAAATGGATTTTTGAAGCTTACATACTTTGTTTGGAAATTCTTTGGATGTGAAGCCTTCGGGCTGTATCATATACACTTCTTCCTCAAGGTTTCCATTGAGGAATGTAGTCTTCACATCAATCTGCCAAATTTCATAATCAAAGTGTGCCGCAATGGCAAGAAGAATTCTGATCGACTTTATCATGGCAACTGGTGAGAAAGTTTCATCATAGTCAATCCCTTGCCTTTGACGATAACCCTTTGCCACCAACCTTGCCTTATAAGTGTCGATCTGTCCATCTGCACCAATCTTTCTCTTAAAGATCCAGTTACACCCAATAGGTACAGAACCTTCGGGTAAGTCTACCAAGTTCCAAACTTGGTTGGTGTACATGGACTCCATCTCAGAATTCATGGCTTCTTGCCATTTCCCAGAGTGTGGGCTCTCAATGGCCTTTATGTAGGTCTGAGGATCACCATCCTCAGTATAACATGCACTTTCATCGATATGTCCAACATATCTCTCAGGTTGTTTTGGTACTCTACCAGACCTACGAGGTACTAATGTGTGTTCCTGAATGGGCTTCAGAAGCGATGGCTCATCTGATGAAGCTTGCATGGTTTGTTGATCTAGAACCTCTTCCAGATCTACTTTACTCCCACTATCATCTTGGATAAGGTATTCCTCTTCCAAGAAGACAGCTCTCCTAGCTACAAACACCTTTTGTTCATTAGGGTGATAAAAGTAATACCCAAATGTTTCTTTTGGGTATCCAACAAACCTGCACTTATCGGTTCTGGATTCCAATTTATTCGCGTCATGTCTCTTCACATGGGCTGGACAGCCCCAAACTTTAATGTGTTTAAAGTTAGGCTTTCTACCCTTCCATATCTCATATGGAGTAGAAGACACGGATTTATTGGAAACCCTGTTCAAAAGATATGTTGCTGACTCTAGCGCATACCCCCATAAGAATACTGGTAATTTTGAAAAACTCATCATGGATCGCACCATGTCCAACAAGGTGCGATTTCTCCTTTCTGATACACCATTCATCTGTGGTGTGTAAGGAGGAGTCCATTGAGAAAGGATACCATTATCCTTCAAGAATTGTATGAACTCTATACTCAAGTATTCACCTCCTCGATCTGATCGGAGAGTTTTAATACTCTTTCCAGTTTGCTTCTCAACTTCATTCTTGAATTCTTTGAACTTTTCAAAGGCTTCTGACTTGTACTTCATCAAGTACACATATCCATATCTGGAGAAGTCATCAGTGAATGTAATGAAGTATGAGTAGGCACCTTTGGCTTGGGTAAACATTGGACCACATACATCTGAATGTATTAGTTCCAATATGTTTTTGGCCCTCTCTCCATGTCCACTAAATGGAGATTTGGTCAACTTACCCATCAAACAAGATTCACAAGTTGCATATGATTCATAATCAAATGGATCTAAGTATCCATTCTTATGCAACTTATGAAGCCTATTCTCGCTAATGTGGCCAAGCCTACAATGCCACAAGTAGGTAAAGTTCACACTATTTCTATTTCTCTTAGGAGAAACATCAAGGTGGAGATTATCGTAAGAAACATCAAGCAGATACAAACCATTCACCAAATGTGCTAAAGCAACAAGTCTATTTCTAAAATAAACTGAACAACTATTGTTCGCAATGGTAAATTTGTACCCAATTCTGTCTAAGCAGGAAACAGAAATAATATTCTTAATGATGCTAGGAACAAAATAGCAGTCATCTAATATGATCATATCTCCTGAAGGTAACTTGAGCTTTATAGTCCCAACAATAACCGCCGCAACGCTTGCGCCATTTCCAAGCCTCAAGTTGACCTCGCCCTTGCTCAGCTTTCTTCTACTTGTCAGTACCTGCACATCATTGCAGATATGAGCAGCACATCCAGTATCTAATACCCATGATGTTGAATCTTTAATAGACAAGTGAAGATCTATCATATAGATACCTGAAGCTTCACCAAGCTTCTTTTTCTCTTGAGCCTTCAATGCAAGATATTCCTTGCAGTACCTTTTCCAGTGACCCTTCTGGTTACAGTGGAAGCATTCACCCTTTTCCACTCCTTTGCCTTTGTCCTTCTTTTGAGTTTGTTTCTGCTTGGTATGCTGCTTTGCTTTGCCTTTCTTAAAGGCTTGGACTGCTTTTCTCTTCTTGTTGGACTTTCCAATCATAAGAGCAGTGGGCTTTTCCTTCTGAAGGTTGCCCTCAGCAGTTTTAAGCATGTTAAGCAACTCAGCCAAGCTAATCTGAATCTTATTCATTGTAAAGTTAACAATGAACTGGGAGTATGAATCTGGTAGTGACTGAAGGACTAAGTCGGTACTCAACTCCTTGTCAAGAGGAAAACCCAGTCCCTCGAGCCTTTCAGTCCATTCTATCATCTTCAGCACATGGGTCTGCACTGAAGTGCCCTCTGCCATCCTAGCTCTAAATAGGGACTTAGATATCTCATATCTCTCGACCCTGCTTTGCTCCTCAAAAAGCTCCTGCAAGTGGCGCATGATGGATCTAGCATCCATTTTCTCATGTTCATTGCTCATTGAGGCAAGCATGTAGCATTGGGCTAGAATGGAATCCTCCTTCCATTTCGCATACGCGATCAACTCCCCTTCAGGTGCATCGAGGGGTGGTTCAGAGGGAATCTGACCCTCGAGGACATAGGCAATCTGTTCAGACCTGAGGACAATCTTCAGGTTTCTGAGCCAGTCAGAGTAGTTAGGGCCAGTCAATTTGTTGGCATCCAATATGCCACGAAGTGGGTTACCTGACGACATTCTTACCTACAACGAAAATGTAAGATTATTAAGCATATGTTCTTAATAGTGATTAAATCTAGATTAGGACTTTAATCAAGATTATCTCCCGCTATTTTTAACGGACTGTATAACCCTCAAATATACAGAACGAGAGACGCCGACGGTCTCCTAGCGGGGATCAGAATCTCACTGACTCATAGTATGATCTTGTGGATAGCACAACAAACCACACCATGATCAAAAAGTAGTCAACTCTTGACACTTGCAACTCTTGAAATATCTGATCATACTTCGGCCCCCGGATCATTAATAGCCTTGTGGATAGCACAACAAGCCATTAAAATCCAGTTTGAGCAATACCATCATTACTTAACAGGCATAGATTTGGATGCAGCCCTTGTGGATAGCACAACAAAGCTACACCGTTCCTCTATCCCATTTAAGGTATCATTATATCATAGTTTTAGTTTGTCCTCGGATTTGACAAGCCTTGTGGATAGCACAACAAACCTGTCTAATCTGATTTCAATCCTAAAACTATAATGATGGAGGGCCACGCAGCTCATTCTTAATGATTGCGCTACAGCTTAAAATTTGAACGAGGAGGGATTTTGACAAATTTTATCTTGGTCTCATCCGAGGTGATAGTAAATAAATATATCTAATATATTTGCATATTTACTATACCTAGAATATAACATTTGATTCATAATCAAATAATGGAAGCATGCATTACCCATACATGATATAAGTGGTGGTCATGAATAGCACGATGACCAATTGGAGCCACACAATTAGTCACCATATTAATTAATATAACAATTATATTAACCTGCAGCATACACAAACTCAATAGATCTCATCTTCCGTAGTTTTCCTAGCTGCAGTTGTGGATCATCCTCGCTCCTTCTCGACAGGCAGGTTCCATTACAAAGTAAATAATACAATAGAATTCACAATCATAATAAAAACTTGCCTTATGGCGAGTACATAAGTGGAGGGAGGTAGAATTACATCGGAGTGGCGACATAGAGGGAGGCTCGCAGGCCTCAACATATAACACATCCATCAAACCGACATACATCTTCACATCCACACACATATCATCACATGACATCACATATTTTAAGTGCATATCCATGACCACAGATGATTAACATTTAATCACACCACACATGATAAGGCACATCAAGTAAAGTTGAATTTTCAAAAATAAATAGCTTTGGTTTTCATAAAAACCAGGGATCCAATCAAAATTGGGTGCATGGATAATTTTCGAAAATTACAGATTCTATCATGCCTTTAAATCTACATTCAAAAGCTGTAACATGTCAACATGTTCAAACAAAAATCTGAAATTATTATCTATCAGTTCCTATGCATTTCTCCATCGATATGGAACCATTCCATATGCCTCTTACCCTTAAACGAATTTTAAGGCGGTGCAAAGATGCGAATTATCCGATAAAGATCCGAACATCTCACATGACCTGGTAAGGACCCACGATCCCTGTCTTCTTCACCCGACATGGGCGGCGACGGGTAGGGTTCCCAACCCTACCGTGTATCATCGCACAGGAGGATGAGAACGGCCACCTTCGGTGCATTCCAAGCAAACAATCCACCTGCGGTGCAGTCACACAACGCTGCTAGGCGGATCGCCGGTGTCACAAGGTCGGCCAAGGGAGGTGGTCGCAACGATCATCGCTACCGCTGTTTGAGGCATTCCATCATGGATTCAAAACCCCATGAATGCCAATAGCCTAACAAAGAAAACATGACCGAGGCATGGAAACTAAAGAAAATAATTACATATCAAGCAGAAACGGATCAAAGTGGTAACCTGGCTCTGATACCACTGTAAGGATCTGGATGGGACTAGATAATAATGAGTGATCAGAAAACGCAGTGGAATTTAAAATTTTTCTCCTCTCAGATCCCCGTGACCCTTGATCCGTTTCTACAAACCTAAACAATAGAAGATCATATCTTCACCTTGCTCGGAGTCAGATCCGCGACCGAGGGTTGATTCCTTCCGAGCGACGCCGCTAGCCGCGCAGGTGCCCGACCTCCAGCGGTATCCACGCGGTTCTCAGGTTGAGGGATCGTCCTCATCTCGTCTCTCACCGGCTAATCTCTCGCTCGACTCCTCGTCAAGGGCACTCGGGGAGGCATGCGACCTTGTGCTCTTGTAGGAGAGAGAAAGGGCGACCAGAGAGAAGAGATGGAGGAGGGGCGGCTGCCACAACGTGGGAATACCCCTAGAGCTTGGCTAGGGTTTCTCTTTGGCACATATATATATATATATATATATCAATCCATTCCACTTTTCATAAAAGTCCCTGGATTAATATGAACACCCACTTAATATCCCCTAACTAAAGAACCTATATGCGTGTGACCCTCTAGGCCCAAGTGCCAGTCCAATTTTCAGCCCAATAGCCCAATAACCCCTTTATTGGTAAAATGAGTCTATTTAATATCTCATATTAAATAAACACTTCATCTAATTATCATCTCATGATAATTGATTGGGCTTCTGATCATGTTGGGTGCCAAGCAACACCGCATGACCCTAGAAGGCAATGGGGTTCAGCAACCCGCTCAAGGAACCCTTCCGTCAACAGTTACCACGTGACTATAGTCCTTCACTCATACAATGCTCTCGAGTATGCTTGTGGGTATGGTTAACTGTCAAACCCAAGAACACATACTCACTTGGATTAGATGCCATAAAAGCATTACCAGAAAACTCCTTTTCTGATATGTTGTCTTACCCTGGCCAGGGACTCCTAGGCATCACTCCCTAGAGCATTCTCTCTCAATTACCGAGAGCGAATGATCCCGTATTGATCATACAATCACCTTCGACGGTATTCCACTGGATCCGATCACATAACTGATTGAGACCTCATGTGTAGAGATCTATAAGCTAAGGTCAAAACCCAGAAGTCTACCGACAAGATGTCCTTGGTGTCTCAGGTCAAAGAACCAATCACGCCACTGTGACGATGAATCTAACTGGTTGACAGTCAGGTAATATTATCATCCAGTGATTCATGTCGTATCAATTCAGTGAACTCATTCATCAATGAGCACCTACAGGTTCACCTTAGTGTCTCCACACAAGTGTCTATGAGACCATCCACCCTCATCATATGAGCAGGTGCAACCTGTACTAGTTTCACTGAATATCTGATGTCCTTCTCAGATATCCCCAACTAGGAACAATTAAGAACATGCGTTTAAAGGATACTAATCTCATTGTTATGATCTCATTATAATTAATATCTATTGCGCATATTCATGGACTTCATTATGAAACGATAAATGAATCATACATAATGAATGTTAAAAGCCTTTATCATTATTAATGAACAAGATTGTATATGTTATGATTGGCTTGAGGACATACATAACCAACAGACTCCTGATCTCCCCTATCCCCTTGAGCTCCCAGCTTTTAAGGGACACATAACGGCCGTACAGATAAGCTTCCATCAGTTGGCCCGAGCATGAGGCACTGGCTCAGGAGATGTCTTCCCGAGCGATGAGTGCGTGGTCTGGGCAGAGAATACGGGGCTCTGATGGAGCTCTCCCGATCGAACTGATGCTCGGACTTCCCAACCTGAAGGCCGCCTAGGAAGTGCTTGTTCCGAGTGAGTTATTAGGCTTATCTTTAGTGGGCCCTGATGCGTTCGGCACCCGTCGTTTAAAAATATCGTGTCACACAATTTCAATTTTTATAAAACCGCACTCACTCACTTAAATGGATTTGAAAATTCAAGTAAAGTGGTGAATAACGGGTCGATCCCACGGGGAGGAAATGTTTCAATTAAGCGTAGTTGGAAAATTCTTATATTTGAAATCGAATCATTTATTTGGAGTGCATTTATACAAAAATAGGAAATTAACATAAACGGGAAATAAATTTAACTAAAGAAATTGAGAGGGGTTGAGAAGAGAAATCTGGAAGTGATAGATTGATAATACGAGTTTTTATTGCTAAGGACATGAAAATTACAATTAAAAAAATCACAAGTGCAACTTGAATCTAAAAGAATAAGTGAAGAAATAAGTTGAGGAATCGGAAGATTGACGACGTCCACGCCGCACCGAGCCTTTGATCGTCGCCCCGCTTAGGTGTAGAATGCTGCTGTGAGAGGATCGAGAGAGAACTCCACATTGGGGAGATTTAGAAGAAAATAGAGAGGGTGGAGTAGATTGAAGGGAAGGAAGGGAATTTGAAAGCAGCCAAACAAACATAATGAAAATAGAGCGAGATTAGAAATTAAATACCTTTTAAACCAGATAGAATATATTAGAAGAAGTGACAGAAGAGAAAGTTTAAGATCAGAGGGGTAGAAAGAGATTTCATGAAGAGTAAAGAGACAGAAAATATAAGGAAGAAGGTGAAAAATATGAAATACCAAGATCTATAAGCGCGGGTGAACAGTGACTGAGCTGAAAATAGAATGATGGAAAAATAAAAATAACTTTAAAACGAAGAAGAATTAGAGGAAGTGGTAGAAGAAGAAAATCTAGATCTACAAGATAGGAAGAACTTTCATGAAGAACTCAGAGAGAAAATTAGATTGGAAGGGCATGAAAATGGAGGAACAAAAGAAGGTATCAACTCGGATGAACAGTAATGTGTCAGGATAGAACTTAAAAAAATGTAAAATAACTTGAAAACAGAGAGGAATTAGAGGAAATGGTAGACAGAAAAAATGTAGAGCATTTAAAGATGAACAACTTTACAGAAGATAAGAAATTGAAATAAAGATCATAAAAATATGTAAAGGGCTAAACAATGACTAAACTCTCAAGAACTTATATTAATAACAATATAAAGTGACAAATTAACATTCTTAAATAAACTTACGTGACCCATCTTATCTCTTCGAAAAGAACTCTCCAACATCAATAACATGGCTCTTTTTATAAGACCAAAATATATTATTTCTCACCACGGGAACACTAATTTTTATTTTACAACTTTTGTTAAAAATTTAAATCACCATTCTTTTTTTTCTACTCTTCTTTTTTTTTTTCTCTCTTTCAACATCGGTAACCCACCTTACTGATTTCTTCTCTCTCTCTCTTCTTTTCTTCCTTGGCACGTCGACAGCCGCATTGCGTTCACCCATTTGCGGCTTTGACCGCCTGAACTGACGACCTCGTCGCTGCGTGGAGCCCTGCCAACTTTGACCCGGGATCGCATGCGCCAAAGGCCAGCTGGCCGCCCACCTGCCTTCTCACGTCGTTGAAGATGGGGCCAGCTCGCGTTAGCTGCTCCGTTCGCCACCCACGTCGAACCGCCATGAAGCCGCTTTGTGCCCGAGCCCTGCCAACTTGGCCGTCCCTCCTGCATTCATTAAGACCCGCCACGCTGCCATGTTGAAGCTGCATATGCGTGGATCGTGTGAAGCCACATGCAACGTGAACGTGAATCGTGAAAAGCCTGCAAAGGCCATGCATTTGAAGAATTTCCTTTCCTCACGTGATGCCTTATATATATATATATATATATATATATATATATATATATATATATATATATATATATATATCTATTGAATATATATATATATATATATCTATTGAATGATCAACAAATATATTTTATTATTTTCTTTTTAAACAATCTCACGGTCCTTTGGATGTGTGAACGGGCTTTGGCCCATTTACCTTCTTATTTGTTTTCTTCTCAGTATTCTTATTATCTTTTTTTTCTTTGTACTTGTAAAATAGAATCAAAATTTAATTAAAGTAAATAATTAAATATTTTAATCTGAAATTGAGATTAAGTGTGATAAATATATAATGATGTATATTAAAGCTCATAAAAGTGTGATATAACATTAATTAACATGTAAAAATGTACACTTATCATGCTCGGAGACTACCACTTCAAGGAGCTGGGCCTCGTTGGATCGGGTCGGACCTCGTTTGGCCTCTCCGTATGAGCGGTTAGACTTTCCCTCTCCAACACATATCAACACTTTCGGTCGGGTGTGACCCGGCCTTCCATTGAGCGCCATTTGATATATCGAAGTTTGGTCATACATGCAAGTAGGCACTATATTCATGACATGGGTGATTAGAAATATTTATGTACCAAGTGCATGAAACAGATGTGATACTGGCATGCTTATATAGATGTATGTATATATTTATACGTGTATATATATATATATATATATATATATATATATATATATATATATAATACGTTTGGTTTTTATTCATAGGGATTCAACAAAATAGGCACATAGAGTGGTTGAGTGATGCCTTGGGTGATTCGATGGCGTGGGTGATTCGATGGCGATGCCGCCAAATCAAAAGCGAGAGGGCTTATTCGGTGGCGTCGCCACCGAATCAAGTCAACAGGCAAGAGGAGCCGGTGGTGACGCCACCGAATCAAAGGGGGTCCTTCATTTTAGACAGTGCTTACGATTTGCTATAAGAAGACTCACACGAATCCCTCTCAATTGAGCTCTCACTCATTTAGTTATATGATTTTGAAAGGCTCCTAAGGATATTGCTACTCTGCTACTTGAATTAGATCGAATCAAGCTACCCTTGTCCACTCAGCTTTCTTCGGCTCTGCCTGTGCGAGGTTCTTACTCGAGCACAAGGCAGGCATTGGCATACGAAGCCCTCTGAGCATCGAAACTAAGCAAATATAACAACATCGTGATCTTTAGAAGCGACGAAAATCATCAGAAAATCGTAATCTTTTCTGAAAAAATTTTGGCAGCATCTCCGCTACATAGGGAGATGTTCAATTGACAAATAACAAGGCACACGAGAGACGGTGTCAAGCCCAAAAAAATTTGCTAGGGAGTCCGAGGGACTACCTCAGCTCCCAGGATCACCACTATGTGAGTCTCGAGGGCTAACCAATGAAAGACTCATGGTGATTAGGGATGTAGTGGGTCTCTGATTGTTAGCCATATTAATGGTAATTTCATTGGATCACTCGGCGCAAAGGGCTTCCAGGGGGACATGTGACGGGGCGACAGACCCCTGGAACCCTGAGTGATATTAATTCATAGAAATTAAACAAAACGAGCAAGTGGTTGTACCCCTCCCCAGGCATGGACGATTAAAAACAATCGAAGAAATCACCTATCGATTAGCAACAATCGTAAAGACAACACATATCGTTCGGTTTCGCCACGAGGCGAGCTCCACTCTGCAAGCGGTCATGGTCGCCCCAGGCAACTCGTGCTCACTGTCACCAGAGATAGGTTGTGAGGGGGGGCAAGACCCTTGGGGATAAATCATCGAACACTGAAAGGGGCATATGGTAGCGCCGGAGGAAAGCAGTAGACGACTGTTACATTGACTATCAGAGTGCATTGGCGCCCTTACAACTGACAGAGATGAGTGAAAGGGCACTCAACGGTCTCTCATTCACCATTCGCTCAAACAAAACTCATGTTCGTAGACCAAATCATGACATCGGTAAAAGAACAGCCCCTGGGGAGGGGGATTTATTGTCGCCCACTAGGGCCGTGGCCATGAGCCATTATCACACGAAAGGATGACATAACCCTCAAAATGAGCGATCACAGGATCAGTCGTCGATTTAGCCCAAAGGGCCTCCTCACGCTCAGGGGAAAATTGAAGAGCCCAAAGCAAAATCGATGAAAACCATGGTAGGCTACAGAAGAAACTAAGAAGAAAAGAAATAAACCAAGGCCATAGCAAAGGGGCCGGAGCCCTCTTTTTATTCACCCTCTCCTGCGATTGCAGGGGAATAAGAACGGGGGGGGGGGGGGTACAGGCGTTAAGGGATTGGGGAGAACAAAAGACTGAGGAGAAAGGGAAAGAGCCTCCTCAAAGAATACAGAACAAAGGAAAATAAATCCCCACCGCTATGCGGGAACCCACCTTCTCCTGCTTTCTCTTCGCCTGGCTCACTCTTCGTGTATCTTCGTTGTCGTTCAAACTATCCTCCTTGATCCCCTCTGGTTGCCCGCTCTCTCTTTTTTTTCTCCGATCTCCCCTTCTCTGAGGGCCAAAGGCCCTTTATATAGGCGAATGCCCAAAACAGGGCATCAGAACCCTGACAGGATGGGTGAGCCGCTGCCGACTCCACGCGCGCACAAATGCGTCGTCGCCTCAACGCGCAGGGGGGCCACCGACTCGAGCTCCAACGCCACCGGCTCAAGCACGAAAGTCACCACCGGCTCAACTCTCAGCGCTGCCGACTCAATGATCAAGGCGCGACCGAATCACTTGTAGGGGCATTTCTGTAATTTCATCATTTTACCTGAAATTAACCCGGTGAGAGCTCGTCGTCCGGAGTAGCTTTGGAATTAGTGCAGTTTCCCCAAAATATGTTTTGGAGCATTGATTCAGGGCTTCCACAGACTTCCGAGATGTGCAGAACTCGTATCGGTTTTCTCGGGGTTTGCACTGATTTGCCCTTCGGCACACCGATTCATGCTGCCACCTTCCCTCGGAGAGTATGTAGACCTTCTTCACTGGAGGGGTAACCCTTGGGAGGATTTCTGCCGGGCTTGTATGTCTTTGAGGCTATTTTCGGATCATTTCGATGTTCTACATGTATCTTACGAAAATCTCAGAATTTCCGCTAGTGGCGCTATTAACGCAGGATATCGGTTCTCTAGGGCCGACCTATGCTTGCACGAAGCATTTTCATTGAATGAGCCACCGTTATGGGGTTTTTTGCTCCTTCAGAGTCATCCGTTGGTCGCTTACAGACCATTTTACAAACCCGGGTGTCTTGATCGGGCAACCCGGGTTTTCCACTGGTATCGCCTTCGGCTCTCTTCTTTGAGGAACCGGGGGCATTTCTTCATCTCGGAGAGGCTTCTTCATCAGGCAGGAGCCGTCTGTTACCTTCTCGTCTTGGTCGGACGGGGTATAGGGTATATCCGGCACGATCGTCTTGATGCCAGTTTCATTGGCTCTAACCATCAATAGGCCTTAAACGAGCTGTGGTAGATGTGTAGACCCGAGATGACGAAATGTTGAGTCCCCGACACTTCTTGTAAAGTGGCCTGAGGCTTCAACGGTCCGAGTGAACCTATCTTTGACTTTTGGTTGACTCCTTCGGGCACGTGATTATTGCCCAATCATATTTTGTTTGTCGACAGTGGGGAAGGGGGTGATGGCCATACGCAAGGGCCTTATTTTTGATAAAATGTTGTGGGTGATTTGGCGCCCACATTCTGCCGACTTTTGGTTTGACAAATGGTTGGGTGACAAGCCTCTGGCTTCCTTTGTGCCTTGCAACCTACTGTCTAAAGGGGTTCCTATCAATGCTAACATTCTCCATCCTGACACGGGCCAGCTAAGCCTCATGCACACCTCCCTCCCTCTTAGCATCCTAGAGGGTCTTAGGTCCTTTAAGCTTTCAGCTGACTTCCCTGACATTCATGTGTGGTGCCCGGACTCCTCAGGATCCTACTCCACTGCCTCAGTCTGCAAGTTGTTGTGTGAAGATGATTCCATATTTTCGCCCACTGCCACCCATTGGAATAAGGTTTGGTCGAAATTCCTACCTACCAAAATCTTTGTCTTCCTCTGGCGATTGTTGCATGGTGCTCTCCCTACGGATGACAGAATTAGCAGCATTTGCCATCATAGTTGTTGACACTTGCAGACATTTCAAAGTTGCTCCAAGTGTGTTTGTTGCGTATTGCCATCATAGTAAACAATTATGCATCTTTTTTTCCATGGTGACTGGGCACAGGAGATGTGGAGCTTCCTCTCTACCTTTGGTGTTTGCATTAGTGGGAGCTTTGTCAAGAGTATTGTCTGCAATTTTCTCTGCCCCATCAATACTACCTCCTTGTATGGTTTTTTCTCTCTTGCGGCCTTTGGCATATCTGGCTGGCTAGAAACCTACAACGCTACCAAAACACTCCTACCTCTGGTTCGCAGTTAAGGTATAAGGTGATTCACAATCTGAAATTCTTGTTCTCTAAGGTGAATCTACTGGAAGGTATCCAGATTAATAGGGATTATCTGGCTGATTTTGGGATTCAGGTCTGGCCTGCCCCATTCAAAGCCCCTATCATTGTGAGGTGGCTCCCCCCGTCCTGCCTTACCTCAAGCTTAATACGGATGGGGCTTGCAAAGCTGGGGGTATGTCTAGTGGTGGAGGCATTCTTCGTGATCACTTTGGTCAGGTCACTCTTGCTTATTCTCACTGCTATAACTCGTGCAACAGCCTTGTCGCTGAGGCCAGAGCTCTCCTCGACAGGCTGTGCTATTTAGAAGCTCTCCAGCTATCCATGGTGCGAATTGAATGTGACTCAAAAGTGCTTGTGGACGTTGTTAACAAAAAATACAGATGCCCGTGGATCATTATGGGTTTGGTGAGGGACATTTGGAAAAGACTGCCTTCTCACGACTGCCTCTCTCATGTGTACAGGGAGGGCAATTGCGCTGCTGACCATCTTGCTAACTTTGGCTATTTCTCCAATTGTAATTCCTTTTTTTTAGTAGGCATTCCCTTTCCCCTGATGTTAAAGGGGTGGTTCACCTCGACAAATTGGGTTTTCCCAGTCTCCGCTTGTAAGACCTCTTTTCTCTATTATTATATATATATTTCCACCTAGGAGCTGGGTGGTAGAGTGAGCATTCTTATCCGTTGGATAAGGGTGCACTCTCCCATCTTCTCCTAGGCATGGGTTTTTATTAAAAAAAAGATTTGGCGCGGGCAGTCAGCATCCCTACTATTAGCTGGTCCCACGCACCCATTTTGGGAAGGAGTGGAATGGGGGTGCGGTCCATCTAGAAGTAATGTCGACATGGGAAGACTCTAATGCAAAAAATGCGCCCTAGGACTAGACTTGTGAGAACAAGTCTAAAATTTGCTCTGATACCATTTGATGTAGGATGAAATAATTATAGATTTAAATATCTCCTTCACCTCATCGATTCCTTCTTCAGAAATAGCATTACCATAAATGTCAGCAAAAGAAGCTTGGCTTGTTATGAACATCACATGCCAAACACCTTGCACCAACCCTCCTTAGAGAACTAGGACTCAAGTCAAGCTCCTTTAATGCCAAATGACCATCTATCAGTGCTTCACCAATCTTAATTGCATGCTCATATGTTAACTCATTCCCAAGCAGAGTTGGCTTCTCAAGGCACTACTTCACAGCTACACAAGTGGAAAATGCAAGAGCCGCCTTTGCTGTGACATCACTTCCAGCGAGTTCTAACACTTCGAGTGAAAGGGCAGTTCCCCAATGGTGCCCATGTTTCTCTCTGACCACTGGTGTAGGATGGCTAGGCTTCAAGGACGATGGCCTGCCAGAGGCGACGGTGCAGCAACGGGCCTTCTTTGCAGTTTCTTCTCAGACGATGATGGTGCCGGGGGTGAGTCGCGTCCAGTGCAGTGGCGGGCCAGGTGAGGAATAAGGAGAGGGGAAGCAGTCTGTGCAAGGGATGAGGGTTGCTGGAGTAGGATGCGTAGGGTGGGGTGGGGAGAGGGGCAAGGTTTAGAGAGAGAAGTTAGAGAGAGAGAGAGTAGAGATAATGAGAGAGAAGGTTGGGGGTGAGCGCCGGTCCAGCATGCTGGGGCAGGTTGCCGGCGTAATGGTGGGAACACCGACGTGCTCATAGGGGTGCTGTCATGCTGACGGGGTGGTGAACGCTGGCTACGCTGTGGTGGACGGCACCGGCGACGTGCATGCATGGGCCACGGCGGGAGACGAAGGTCGGTGGCAGGTTGCTCGGAGCGGCTGGGGACATCGCCGACGTGCTCATGTGCATGGGAGCTGGATTGACGACGCCATGGTTGGTAGGGTGATGGCTGATGGGTTGGAGGGCATCCATCTGGTGGTGGTGCTTAGCAAGAACAGGGTGGCCGGTGGCGATGGGCTGCCCACCCTTCAGCGGTGACTCTGCATGGCAGGACAACGAGCAAGGGCAGGGTCAGGGAAAGGAAGACGATGGCGGTGGTGGAGGCAGCGAGCGTTGCATGCAGAGGTGCCATCTAAGAGCGGTGTGGCTCTACTCGGTAGTAGCTATGGAAGTGGGCGGTGGCAGCGACAGACTCACGACAGTCAGGCGGTGAGTGACTGGTTTCTCCGACGTGGCTGGGTGCATGATGGAGGGGGGCAGAGAGAGGGCATGCGACCGGTGGTGCTAAAGGTGGTGCAAAGTGTGGCAGTGGCAAGAGAGAGGGGAGGAGGGTGGCAAGATGGGAGGGGTTGCAAGAGTGTGTGTGCGTGCGTGTTCACAGTAGAAAGGGAGATAAAGAGGGACAGGGAGAGGGGGCAGAGGGTTAGAGGAGGTGCCAGGATGAAAGAGAATGGGAGAGGAAGAGAAGGGCGGCCGACGGTGGTGGTGCTGCAGAGGATGGAGAGTCACGGGGGATGAGGTGCAGAAGGGGAGTGGAGCAGGTGAGGAAGGAGAACCGGAGGGTGGGAGAGAAAGAGAGAGGGTGAGAGAGCGCGTGAGGGCAAAGAGAGAGGGATTGCATGAGAGACGAAGGGGCTTCCAAGGTGGGGTCCGAGGGGGGTACAGGAGAATGGCTGATGCCGGTGTGTGGGCTTGTGAGGAGAAGCAAAGGAGAGGGGGAGAGGTGAGAACAGAGAGAAGGAGGGGCGAAGAGAGGTCACCGTCGGTGCAAAGGTATGAGAGAGAAGGCTGAGGAGAGGAGAGGGAGAGGGAGAGATGCAGGAGGGGAGGAGGGAAAGTCGCTTGGGGAAAGGCCAAGAGAGGGAGGGAGAAGAAGAGACGCAGGAGAGAAGGGAGGGGAAGAGAGAAGAGAGAGGTGGAGAGGGTATGGGCCTCACATCTTTCCAATTTTTTTTGATTCACTCCATTGCATTACAACGTGGGCTTACAAGTCCTTTAAATAGAAAAGGGTGGGGAGGGGAAAGATCACCTTGGGAACCCAAGGGGCTTGGGTATCCACGAGGAGTCCTATTTGAGTGCATACATTTATATATTATATTTATATATCTATTCCCTATAACAAAAGAAAACACAACATATTAGGCCCACTAATGTGGCCCATTAACATAAAACACTTGAAATAGAAAATATAACTTGATGGCTATCGGCATTGCTTGATGACCTCCTAACGATCCCGTCAAACCCCTTCGCTTGGAGGAGGTTCGACCTCGAACCTCGTAGCTCAGGATCCCAGTTTGATGGAACAACCCGGTTCCCTAAGCTCTGATACCACTTGATATGGAACAACCTAGGATGCCACCAACCTAGGACGACTCAATGCACCTTGGACCTAGACTTGCAAGCACACATACAAGTAGGCAGACTCGATGTTGGCGGACCGAATTTGCAGCGCAACCCTTTTCCCTTGGTGACTATGCGATGGTAGGGTGGGGCCCGAGGGCCTGAACCCTGCAGTTATGGGGCGATAGCTTAGCCTATCATGTCCCTCCCAAGGATGGGAGCACCCACTATAGTGGGGTGAACTTCGTGCCTTGGGGCACGGGGCTCTCTCTTTACTCTATCCGCGGTGGCCACTCGTGATCAGGAAGTCACTGGACCAGGCGCTCTCTTCCTCACCGGCTAAGCTCAAAAATGATACTAACTGAACAAACAAAACCAGGAAGGGTGCAGCGGATACCTGATCGATGTGAAGACACTGATCCCAAGCCGGAGACATGGGTGAGCGGGGAAGCGTGGGCTCGCAACCCGCACGCTGCGCCGATGAAGCTTGACTTGAGATTCGATGTTACAAAACTACGCCTCACGCAGGAGGGTTGGCTTCGGGGTGGGGGAATTATAATATTACAACCAAAATGTACCTCCACGTAGGGAGGGGATTTCAGCCAGCCAGGCGAAAGGGGGGACGGGGGAGGTCGAGGAAGACCGACTGTCGCCTGTGCAGTCTGGCTCGTTGACCACGCAGTCTGTCACTAGCGACTGGCCAACAGCGGTACTCTCTGCTAGGATGCTCGAAGGGGACGAGGTCGGTGCTGCAGGGAAACCACTCACCTTGGGATGCACCATGAAGAAGAATCACCCCGGTCAGAGGTCGGTCGAGTAGGGGCCGCCGAATCCCGCGAGATTGTGCAGGTTACACTTTCTGTAGATTAGAGGCCTCTTGATCGGGGCAGTATGCCCGGTTGGGATGTCAAATCGAGCCAAGACCACCTTTGCTTGAAAGAGGGCTGACTCTAGTGTGCTTTCACAAAAATTCTCCGTGGAACTCCACCGGATGAATCAGTGGCAGCTCCTGAATGCCAGTGGGGTCGGACTGAGTGTAGGAATAGGAAATCGGGCCCGACTTACCAGGGCTGTAACTTGTAGGTCCGATGCTAGATCGAGTTGGGACTAGCCTTGAAGTGAAGAGGGACGTCTCAAGAACGAGCCGGAGTTGGAATGGTCACGTTCTGACCTGAGGAGTGCCGGTACCATCCGTTCTTGTGAGATCACGCAGTCGGGGCAGCCAGTTGGACAGAGATGCCTTGTCGGGAATGAAGCTCTTAGCAGGGTGATCGGATAGGATCGAGACCAGCCTTGGATGGTATCTGGAAGGCCCAAGATGAACTCCATGCAAGGGCGGCATTAGAAGAGGTGGGAGGAACCCGTGGCACCTTATGTGGTCGACCATCTTGCTGGGGCACTGTTGGGTCGACCTGCTGAACAGGGTCAGCTTGTCGGGGGAGGTACTCTCGGACGAGGACTTTGAATGGAGTGAGACCGGTCTTGAATGAAATCTGGATGACTCTAGTTGATCTCTACCAAAGGGCAGAGATAGAAGAAGCTATGGCACCTTCTACAACTCATTCTGGTCGCTGGCCGGAGTTTACCGCGCAGTCGGACAAGAAAGGCTCCCACGAACGGCTCCGACGTCGGATGTGAGTGCAAGAGCTACCGTAGCGAAGCTTGCTTGGAGTAGAATCCTATGATTCTAGACTGGACACCAGGAGATCCTCAGGGATGGCATGGGTGACGCTGTAACTTTCTGGCTTTTCTACTGCCTCTGCAAACTGGGGGACAGAAGATAGGGAGTGGGAAAAGGGGGAGATGAGGGGAAGGATGAGGTGGAGAGGAGTGGGGGAGGTTTCCTGGATGAGAGGGGAAGTGGGAGAGGTTGAGAACAAGCTGTGGGGTGGAGGAGATGGCTGGAGGGGGCGGAGATAGCAGGGGATGAGGAGGGGGTCACAAGTCTGCCAAGGGTGGGAGAGAGGGGGGCGCAAATGGGCTAGGGAGAGAGATATGTCCCTAGTTTGAATTTTGGTTAGGTGGTGATCAATGGGGGTCTTGGGAATGTAGATGGGTGTGTTGGGAGATGGAGAGGTGTGCTGGGGAAGGGAAGGGTTGCTTGGGAAGAGGGAGGGTTGTGTTGGAGAGTAGAGAGGTTGTCTAGGGGGCTGTAGTATTAATGGGGGTAGTAAGTGAGGGGGAGGGATTTGAGGAGGCAGGATGAGGCGGCTGATGATGTGGAGGAGAGAGAGGGGGGTGACCTAGAGAGAGAAGAGAGGTAGAGAGAGAAAGGGGCGCCCCCTTTAGAGAGAGAGAGAAGGAGAATCCTCTCCTAGAGGGGGGGAAAGAGATAATTCCTCAAAGGGAGTTTGTATTTCTTAATGCATCAAAATTGCTACAACTGAGGGGGATGGGGTCCTATTTATAGGCATCCCACTTTTACAAGACCATACTACCCCTGACATTTGAACAAATGACCAACCCAGTCCAGGAGAGGGCGCCCCTAGGCCTAGCCTGCTAATTGGACCCAATAGACACCAATTGCTACTCTAAATGACCCATTAACCTAATTAATTGACTCAAATAAAGAAAGATTACATAGATATGACTCAAATAAAGTAAAAGTTAAATTATATGACTCTAAGATAAGCTGCTACTCCATGCTGGACACTCTCTTAGGGTAATGGGATGGGCCGTGTGAGCTGGACGACTGATGATGTCCTCATCAATCAGCCTCCCATTTCACTGGACGGCGAGTACCTGAGGACCCGCTTCTCTCGGATCCATGGGGATGTGGAGCGGCTTATGCAGCAGCGGCCTCGAGACGGTCATGCTTCTTTGTCGTGAGGGCGAGGTTATAGTGGGGCTATCAAGCCCCTGAGGATGGTGCAGGCAGGGCCTGCGGGTTCTGGTGCTGGGGCGTTACGGTCGAGGACGCCGAGGACTTGGTGAACCCAGTTCCTAGTAGACTGCAGCTTTGGGAGGAGTACCACCCTGGATGGAGTGCTCCCAGAGGGGAGCTTTGCTGACTCTACCGTCAGCGACTGTAGGCGCCACATCGCTCATGCGATCGGGTCGGCCGGGCTGGTGGAGTTCGTCTCTCATATCGATCGCGCCTACACACTGAGAGACATCAGAGAGGCAGTTGCGAAGACTGCCCGAGGGTTGGGGTTGAAGTTGGAGCAACTAGTTCCTCTGCCGTTGACTCCCTTCGGGGCTTCTCGTATGACACTTTCTTTATTGCATTGCCTTGGTCTTACTTCTTTGTGTATTTGGTTGAGGTATTTTAATTATTTATTGGTGCGCCTTTGACAGGTTCCCCGGCAGGGGAAGAACATTCCTCAGCGGGGGCGTCTACTGGGAGTGGTCATGGGACCGTTCAGCCTAGGTGGAAGCACCCCCGCGTAGATGCTAGAGTAGCGGAGGCTGGAGAGTCCACTCGAGGACTCGGGGCAGCCAAACATATTGAGGCAGAGCCAGCTTTGAGTGAGTGCCATGCTCAACCCTACATCTTCTGCTGGTCTATTCGTTATGGTTGGCTAACTTTGAGTTGCTTGGCTGGTGTTATAGCTCCACTGGAGGCTGGGGTAGAGGTGGCCTTCTCACCACCCTTGGAGACCGATCCCTTGCTGGACGACGAAATCGAGTGCAACATTGACATTGATGAAGTGCTCCGAATGAAAGATGAAATCGGCCCCAACGCCGGGACATTCCCCGACTTTGAGTCATTGAAGGCTCTCGAGGACATTCGGCCAGGTAGGGTCCCCTGGGACTGGTAATGCTCTGTTCATGGCTATGCTTGCTTCTGAAAATTAACATTGCTATGTATTCCCATGCAGAGACGGCAGGGCCGTCGGGGGCCATTGCCCCTCTCGAGGTGAGAGGTGAGGTGCCCATTCTTGTTGAGGAGCGAGAGCCTACGGTAACCCGGGGCGGCTCAGGTAGGTATGGAGTTGCCGTAGGAAAGGTTCACTTCTTCTCTCCCTGTGCTTATTATACTAGGATTGTTGACTGTGCTTGTTGTCTTATTTGCCAGGTGGTGCGGACACCAGAGCTATCCAGAGATACGATTCGGCGAGCCATCGGTACCGTACGCGCAGCACCACTCGAGCTACATCAGCTTCCCTTTGGCTCGGAGACAGTCTGGAGTCTCCCTCTTGAGTCTTAATATTTTTAGTATTTATTGGAGTTTTATTTGTGTGCAATGTGTGCTTATTTGATTTTATTTGGATTGTAATAATGTTAGTAGAATGGGTTTATTTGTAAAATGGGACCACCTGGGTCCCGCGGGCCCCCCATCCCCTCTCCCATTGGTCCACCTAAGCCCAAGGGCCCATGTGGGGCCGATCAAATGTCCAAGGTGGGCTTCTAGAAGATTGGACCAAAGGGGAGACAATGTGTTAAAAAGTCCAAATTGGAAACTACATAGTCAAGGGGGCGCCCCCCATATAGTACATTATAATAGGTTTGAATTTTTATTATACTTGGTTCCAAAACACATGGGAGAATTAAATGTGAACTTCCCCATTTACCCCTCCCCAATCCTAGATCTAGGGATAGTTAGTGTCATTTTGTATTTCATACAAATAGCATGTATTTCTCATTTTGATGGAATTAATGCATAAAATTTGTGAAAATCTTGGAGATCCAATCTTGGTGCGCACCCCCCTCTCCTCTCCCCCTTCTTGCAGCTGGGGAGGCTGTATTCTGAGGTGAGACGCCTCCTCTATCTGGTGTGAAGATCGTCGTCGCCGCCGCCGTCAAGCCGCCGTTGCACCGCCACCGTCGTCGCCGGAGTTCTATCCACTCAAGACAACAAGCTCTTCCCAAAATTTTAGCTCAACCTCGTGATCTGTTGAGTTCCAAATTTTGAGGGTGAGTTCCTGAGGTCCATCCCACGTCCCATAAAAATTTTCCACTTTTCTAGCCTTCGTTTTCCATTTTTCCCATTTCGTGTTCCCCTGCCCTCCAGATTTGCCTGTGTTTTGTCCTATGTCACAGCAACCAAGTAGTTCACCCATGAACCCACCTTCCCCATGTCTGAATGAGTTGTAATTTTTATTGGGGATTCTTTCCACCTATACCCCTTTCCACGAAATTTTTTCAGAATTTTAGATCTCGTTTACATTTTCTAAAAATCTATGTCTTTTCCCAAATCTGTGTTGCCCCCTACAGTCCAGATCTGACCACACAGTGCTAGAAAATCTGTTTCCCCAACCAAACCTCCACCATAAATTCCACAAAAAATATCCCCGTCTTCCTTACTTCCCCCTCTCCAACTTTCAGGAAGAACCCAACACCCAGATCTGAAGTCTGAGTCACGGTCAATGCCAACTCTCAGGCAGATCCAATTCTGCCCGGCCAGATCTGAGACTGAGTGCAGTCCTGTTCAAAATTCCACCATCAGAATTACGGCCCCAACAAAATTCCTGGAATCACAGAGGGTCGAAGGATTTCGAGTCAGCTTTCCAACGGCACTGGTTTCGCGCCGATCCGACATCTGTGCTAGTCGCAGCAACTTATGTCGCCAGAGAGCGCGAGTCTGAAACAGAAGTTCAGATCCGTGGACAGCAACTTCAACAATTGAAGATCGGAGCTGCCTCGCCTTCCACGACACGAAGCAAGGCGTCCCTCTCCTAAGGATCGCCCCTCCAGTAGTCCTCTTCACAGCGGGACCCACACCACCCAATTCGGAGGCCCGAGCAGCAAGTGGGCCCCACAACCTACGGAACGCGCCGTCCGGGCAGCACCAAACCAAGGCTTGTCGTCACCGACGGAGCACCCCAAAACGCTGCCCGTCAACCCAAACTCGATACTCTCGGGACCCACATGTGACCTATTACCTCCCTGCATGGAGTGGGTTAATTTTGTAACTGTTGATTATTGTTAACCGGGAGTACGAATTTGGCCAGGGTTGTCTTCCACACGCCGGGTGCGTGGAGGTAACGATCTTAACTTCTTGGCATTTGCTTTCCTAGTATATGATCGTATGCCGCTGCTTGAGTGCGTTAGAATTTCTAGCTCATGAGTTCATGTCACCGCTGTGAGAAAGAGAGTGAACCCGTCCCGTGACTCGATCCGAGCACGGAAGTGAGTCGACCACCCTTGACTCTGCCGATTTCTCAATCGCGCGGATCCACGCTTTCCCTCGCTTGGGACAACGAGTGAGCTCACATTTCTGTTTGCGACGTATAGCCCATAGGAACTCTTAGTGTCGGGCCGAGTTAACTCTATTGTTCGCGTGTCGCTGGTCGCGTCACCATTTAGAGTCCGAGGTTCACATGAGTTGGAGTCGGGTCTCTCTGTCCGTCCCGCATCAGTTTGGTATCAGAGCGAGTTAGAGTCTAGGGTCGTGTCTCATTGATCCTTTACCCGGTATCTAAAAAGGTGTCCCCGGAACGTTAGGTACGCATATCGGGAAGGAACACACTTGCGAGAGGGGGTCTTCGGATCCCGCAACTCCACCATGTACCGGATATTGGCTAAGTCTTGGTTCATTGCATTAGTCTATGTCTCCCAGTCACCGTGTCTCTTGCATGCCCACCCGTAGAGGCACCCAATACTCACCACCACCACCTATGGCAGATCCCCGAGCCCGTAGTTCTGATGAGCCTTCGGTGGCCGAGATATTCCGAACTCTCATGGATCATCTCGATACGCGTATAGATGGGCTTAGTATGCATCTAGATGGTGTAGGAACGCGTCTAGAAGGGAGGATGAAAGCCATCGAGGATCGGGCCGAAGCTTCGGACTAGTCTATCCAGGGTCTTGTGGGGAGAATAGATGTCTTAGAGAGGGCCCCAGTTGAGGCGGCGCAACCTGTGTCGACCAATGGTCAACAAGAGCCGGTTCAGCAACCCGCTGTTCCAAGGGCTCAAGGGGCAGATGATAGGAGGCAACAAGTGCCCGAGGTGGCCTATTACGCATCCGATAATGAACAAGGGGGTTATGGTCATGACCGTCGAGCCCAAAGATGGAATCATGATTACAATGATGATGACCGCGTTCTTAGGAGCATGCATGTGTAGACACGCCATTCCTGACGTCTCCTGAGAAAGTCTCATATTACTATACAACGTCCAGCGACGGCTTACGCGTTTTGAATCACTTGAGTGCTTCCTTTTCTTGAGTCTTCTTCCGCCCTTTTCGGCATCCGGAATCGTCTCGTCACGGCATTCGGGCGGCATCAACACCAGTCGAACGCATCAAGAGGTTCCGGAATCAAGAAGGGGGTCTGCCGGGCGGCCGCCGACGCCTGATTTGAGGACCCGGGTGGGTCTTAATGGGGGCGTCCAGGCCCCTGGACGCCCCCATATTTTTAATTTATTTTATTATTTTTTTCTCAGGGCCCAAAAATAAATAAAAATAAATGTATATTAATGGAGGCGTCCAGGACCCTGGACGCCTCCATAAAAACTAATAATAATAAATATTTATAAAATGCCAGTTGGCATAAAAAAATAAAATAAATAAAAAATACATATTAGTGGAGGCGTCCAGGCCCCTGGACGCCTCCATAAAAATAAATAAAAAATTATTAAAATGCCAGCCCTTGTATAAAAGACAAAAGTAAAATAAAAAATAATAAACTTTTGGAGGCGTCCAGGCCCCTGGACGCCTCCATCAACTCACTCACGGGCGCCGCCCACCGAACGACGGTTTGTCGTGTGTGAAAAAAGCCAAATTTAGAGACGTCCAGATGACTGGACGCGCCCATTTCTGAATCACGAGGCGCCGCTCACAAAACCATGCGTTGTGCCAAACCGCGTGCTGCCGTCGTCGGTTTTCGGTGGATCTGTTAGAGGCGTCCGGGACCCTGGACGCCCCCATAAAAGTATTCTAAAAAAAATCAATAAAAATAGAATAAAATATTATTTCGGCCCTGATGGAGGTGTCCAGGGTCCTGGACGCCTCCACCTTCCGGAGCTCTATAAATAGAGGCCCACCCCCTCAGTTCTAGGGGAGCGAAGCAGTGATCCGATAGGCTGCCAGAGCCCAGAGGCTACGGAGTCATTTTTCTAACCCGTGGGGTCTTTTGTAGGTGGAGGTTCTGCCGGCTTCTCGGGTGCCCACGCTCGCGAGAGGGAGGTCGTCTTCATCCACCGCGCTTCTACGTCGTCCCCACGCTGCCGGAGCTCCGCCGAATTTCGCCACCGGCACATCCAATAAGCCAACTCTTTCCTTTTCTTCGTAGTTCTTTTGCATTCATCATCTCGCATCCATCATCTCATTTTCCTCCTACTCGAGTCCGAGAGGGGTTTAAAAGATAACACCAACCAGGTGTGTGTCTTCCCGTTATTTCGTCATTTTTATTGCAAGGATATGAATACTACACATTCATCTTTCTAATCCACTTGTTATTTGTTTGTCGTTGTTTTGCAAGGGTAACCGAGGAAAGCCCTCTCCGTCGGCCGGCCGGAAGGAGAGGAAGAAGCAACCCGCCATCTCCCGCTCTTGAGGTAGGCGCGATCACCTTCTTATTTTGGGGTCTTTTGGCCCCTGGCGATCACACCTTGTCATCGAGGCCGCGGCGAGTCACTTCCCCAATGGCCGTTTAAATTTCTGTTTCCTATATTCTCTTTATATTTTGTTATATTCTGCTTATATCATCGAGGCCGCGGCGAGTCACTTCCCCAATGGCCGTTTAAATTTCTATTCCTATAATCTCTTTATGTTTTGTTATATTCTGCTTATATCATCGAGGCCGCGGCGAGTCACATCCCCAATGGCCGTTTAAATTTCCGTTCTTATATTCTCTTTATATTCTGTTATATTCTGCTCTTATCATCGAGGCCGCGACGAGTCACTTCCCCAATGGCCGTTTAAATTCCCGCTCTTTGTATCCTCTTCATATTCTGTCATCTTATTATCTGCTCATATTCTCGAGGCCGCGGCGAGTCACTTCCCCAATGGCCGTTTCAATTCTTGTTATTTAATTTTTGCACCATTCCCGTCCCCCCGAGGCCGCGGCGAGTCACTTCCCGCTATGGCCGTTTAACCCCCATATTTTGCTATATCACGCTTGTCCCGCTCGCCCCGCCGGAGCAATCTCCCGTGGTGGCCCCTTCTCTCTTTCCTCTCATTTCTGTGTTGCAGCAAACAAAACAAACAAAAAAGAAGGAGCCCGCGCGCTCTCCGCTTCTTCCTCTTCCCCGCTCTTCTCCGAACCGCGTGACGTCGCTCACAGATTGGCGATCACGGTGGGACATCTACTGCTTCCTCTCGGCTACCCTTGCAAGTTCGGCACCACCCGTGCCTCTCCACCTTGGCGCCCACGCGCGCCCCCGTTGTGCTCACGGCAGCACCGTCAGTTCTGATTGGTTCTTTGTTTATTACATGTTTGTTATTTCTGTTGTTTTCCCACTCCATATATCTGTCAGCATTCCATTGCATACATCCATTCCTCTTTTCTATCCTTTTTTTTCATTTTTTTTGAGGATCACCCTTTCCCGGTGAAGGAAGGACTCTCCGTTTGGGAATTCCTCTCAACGGACTAGAATCTCCTACACTGGGACCTCCGTAAGTCCCCGACATCGAAGAATCTCCTCTTCGTTCACTGGGCTGGTTGTACCATTGAAGTTCCCCGAAGTTAGTCATTTCATTCGTGGTGAGACGAGAGACCCTAGCCGACACGGCGGTGAAACAAAAATAAACTAGGGTCCCTATCTTGTGTGAACTTCGGATCTCGCTAAAAACACACAAAAAAAAATCATCAAAATCAAAACAAAAAAAAAGGGCGTAAAGGCATCCACTTGTTTGATAATCTCTGCTACCTACTTGCTAGTGTATGTTTTTGCGTTCTGGGAGAACTGTGAGCATGTCTCACGAGTCTTCTGAGGAGAACCACCCTAGCCGTGGTTTGACAGCCGACCCGCGAGTCTATGCTATGGACTCGGGTCCTTCTCATGACCCCTCGCATGAGGTGCAGGTTATTGCCGGGGACACGTCCCCGCCACAGGATATCACTTCCTTACTGGGCGTCCTCGCCAACACGGAGCTTACCCCTGAACAGCTCCGGGCCTTCCAGGCCATTCTAAAGGGGAAATCTGTTTCCCCCACGCCCCAGGAGTCAACTCCGGCTATCGCACCTCTCCACGAGTCCGTGCAGGCCATTCCATCTCCTTCATTGGCGCAAGCCATCCAGTCTCCCTCGCTTCAAGGACAAGCGAGCCAACAACCTCCCTCATTCCAATTCCCGTCACAATCTCAAACTCCCGGTGTTCCTCACACACCGTTTCAGCCAGGGCCAACTGTCGGTGGTCCGACAGTTCCCTCTCATTCCGGGTTTCCCCCTCAAGTCTCCGGGAGACAGTTTCTCCCCCAATGGCAAGTGCCACCTTCACCCCCAGAGGAGCTCGCCCAATCGCTCCTTAATAGGTTCAATCGCATGGACGAGCAGTTTCAAAATCTCAGAAGAATGGTGGACGTGAAAGCCACCCCGGAGGTTGCTTTGCCAATCCTCCCCGTCATTCATCTCCCTCCCTCCGAAATGCCCACGTACCGCAGATACAATGGTACCGGCAACCCCTTCATTCACCTCAAGGACTTCATGTATGAGTCCTCCTATTGGCAAAACGATCAGAGGTCCCTGGCATACCTCTTTCGGAGATCATTGGATGGTCCCGCGCTTGAGTGGTTCTATTCTCTGGAGCCCCGCGAGGCCGAGAATTTTGAAATAGTGCAGAGAAGGTTCTTGCAGAAATATAGGGATAGGGTCGGTCCCTCACTCTCCATTACCGACCTAGTGGCCGAAAAGATGAAACCCGACGAGGATTTTGTCCGATATGCTGATAGATGGAGGTCTCTGGCGGAAAGAATAAGGGATACCCTCTCCGAGCCCGAACAAGTGAAGATGATTGTGTCTAATGCAACCCCGCAGTTCAGACACGTCCTCGCCATGAATAAACTTACTACAATGGAGGAACTCTATGAAAGGGCCCGATACATCCAAACCCAGCTAAAAGACTCCCCCATCATGAACATGTTTGAGTCGCCGAAGCCCAAAGTGGTCAGAAAGACAGGCGCTGGTGTCCCGGGCGGAGCCACAGAAGGGGTCGTGACAAATGAGCAAGTCAGTGCGGTCAACAATGCCAACTATGCAGTCAACCCAAGGCCCCCACAAATGCCCCGACTACCCCTTCAACCAGGTCCTTTCCCTCTCCGTCCTCCACCCCAAAATAATCCACCCCAGGATAATATGCCTCCATTACGCCAACCCCAGCAACAACAACCACAACCTCAACAACAACAACCACCGCTTCAGTACAACCAAGTTCCACCCCCGGGGAACTATGGTCCCCAACAGCAACAAAGGAGGCCGCTCGGTCCTAAGAGAGCCTACTATCCACCATTGCCAGAAACCTTAGCAGATATTTTTAATGCCCTCATGGCATCAAACCAACTCGCCCTACCCAGAGAAAGGCCCGCCTGGCCCCCAAATGTTGATACCTCCAAATACTGCGTCTACCACAGGCAGCCGGGACACACAGTGGATTACTGCTTCCATTTCAAAGATTGCATCCATGATATGAATGATGAACATCAAATAGATTGGGATGAGATGAGACGGTACGTCGCGGCTCTCAAGGATAGGAGACCTCCTCAGAGGCCACAGCAGCAGTTACAACAGCAGCAGCAGCAACAACCACAACAACAACAGCAGCCTCAGCAGGCCCCACAACAACAGCCCGACATGGGCATAATCCAGAATCCACTACCGGAGCACCAACAGCCCAATCATCAGGTTAACCCCATCTCCTCCTTCCCGGAAGTCGGGAGAGAGCAGGTGTGGCACCAGGAAAGTACCTCCATTCTTTATACCTCCAACCCTATCGTCATGCAACCCCCTCACCTTGCCCGGGTAGCACCTCTCTCTCATCAACCCGCATCGGTATCGCCTTCACCATTTCCACTACCATTACGCCCTCTCATCCGCACCCCGACCTCCTATCAACCGACACTCTCTACTACGCCTTCACACCCTCTCACCTTCTCCCACTCCCCCACTTTACCATCCACCTCTACCACATTTACCCCTACGCCTTCTAAACCCCTTATCATCCGTCCACCATACATAACCCCGTCTTTCTCCACCACATCACCACTAATGCCTTCAAAACCACTCATCACCCACCATCCGCCTCAAAACCTTTACCCGTTTCAAACCTTACCTCCACCTCCACCTTCCAAACCCCTTATCCTTCATAATCCGCGTGATATCCCCTCTACCTCCACCATGCCTCCACCTAACAAACCCCTCATCAGAATCCCTGCTCCCGTCATCACCCCTGCTTCATCAACCATTCCTCCACTACTACCCCTCAAACCCCTGTTAAAACCCACTGCTACCCCCACAGAGGTACAAAAGCCACAGGCAATGGTGCTCCGGAGTGGAAGGATTTTCCACAGGGTTTTCCCCCACAACAGTCAGAATCCCGAGCAATCTCAGCCAGAGAAGGATGATGCAGAACAACCAGAAAGAGCTATCCCTGGAACACAGTATGATCTACTGAAACACTTGGACAAGACGCCTGCCCGGATCTCCATCCTAGAGCTACTTCAAAGATCCACATCCCACCAGGCGGCCTTGATGGAATATCTTCAAAAGGTCATGGTTAATGAAGACCTCCCCGTGGAAAAGATTTCGACCGTCCTGACCCCAACAGACACACAACCGGCCATCATGTTCCACAACTACGAGCTCGCTCCCAAGGAAGCTCGGAAATATGCATTGTGCATTTCAATAAAAATTAATGGGGTATCCATAAACCCGTGTCTTGTGGACACGGGTGCATCCATAAACGTGATCTCCATGAGCACTCTTCAGTTGTGTGGGGTTGGCGAGGAACAAATAAGACCTTCCTCGATCACGGTCACGGCTTATGACAATAGCAAAAGGCCGCCGCAGGGGATGATTATTCTGAAGACAGAACTAGGCCCCATGTCAATTCCCACGGAATTCCATGTCCTCGACATGGACCCCACATTCAAAGCTATACTGGGTCGCCCTTACATTGAAGCCATGGACGCTGTGCCTTCCACCAACCATCAGTGCCTGAAGTTTCCTTACAACGGGAGAATTATTAAAGTGGTCAGTACACCTGTCCTTCACACAGTGGATGCTATCAACACCTCTCTGCCCTCTGTTTGGCCGTCTCATCGGCCCATATTATCACTGCTGGACGTGCGTGATCCATCTCACATTCCACTAGCACCAAAGGAGCCGGTCAGGGCAACTGCAACATCATGTCTCCCTTTTCACTCCAAAGGTTGGGAGATTATGAGGAACATCGGCTATCAACAGGGAAAAGGTCTGGGCGCACAGTTACGGAGTATGCTCAAGCCGCCAAAAGAAATTAGGCCGAACCGTAGGTTTGGCCTAGGCTTCAAAGGACCATTCAAGGCAGATTGGAAGCCCCTCACGTGGACTCTATCAAACCACTTCAACAGAGGGCCCGTTGTTCAGATGGGAGATCACCCACGAGAAGCATATGGAGGATCACATGCTGTATATTTGGCTGAAAAATGTCCGAGGATCACCAAAAGAGGCAAGATCAAAGATCCGGAATACGAGTGGGACAAATGGTTCGACATACGGGACATTTCCGTTGCACTGCAAAGGATGTTCTCGTCTCCACCGCTTGAAGGACCACCACTGATCTCCGAAATACCAGAGAATATTACCACTCTTGCCAAGGTTCCAAACTATTCTCGTCCTCGCCAGAAGGACTCTGTCATCGACGGATCTTCGTCCGTCCTCAACATTGCCGTCGACGGCTCATTAGCCGCCATCCTCTACATCCACTCGTCTCAGCCTTTGCTGATATCTTCTTCCTGGGCCAGACAATTGTCTGATGATCTTCCCAGGTCCCCTTCTTTGCTTACATACCTACGCGGGCTTTTCAACCCGCGTCAGGTCTTCAACCATGATCTGCTCTATGAGCCTCACAATCCTCTAGCCATAACCCCTTTTCTCTCTCCTCCAATCTCTTTTCACTGCTTTGTCATTAAAAATGAAAACGAAAAAAAAACGTCAATTTTCAAACTCCCCAACAACACATTTTCGTTGAGGAAACCTCCTACATCTCCCACGGGTGCGTACCGCCTTGCGGACCACCCGTCCGAGGTCCGATGAGCGACCTTTTCTACCCCTCCTCTGAGGGGTCTTCTCCTGTACATTCTACACCATCCTCTTCGTCTTCCTCTTCTTCTGTAAATATTGTCAATCAATCTAGGAATGATAGGCCAAGGGTAGTACCTAGGAAGAAATCCAAGGGTAGGCAGATCCCTCGTCGATTCCTTCTGGATTTGGCCGTCAGGTGTCAGGCCCTTCTTGCCATCCCCCAGTTGTTAGAAAATCCCATCCAGCTACCCGAAATAGAATGCGAGGGCGACTGTGCATCTGATGAAGGGTATGGAGTCTACGAGATCACGAATGAAGAATGCCCCACTGAAGATGAGGGTGAAGAATATGAGGATGCGGCGGGCGCATACGCTAGCGGAATGAGGAGATTCGACGAGCCGTCAACCGCCGTAGAAGAATCCACCAAAGAAGTCAACTTGGGGACTCAGGAAGATCCTAGGATCATCCTCATAAGTGACAACCTACCACCCTCTGAAGAAGAGGCATTAATTGAGGTCCTCAAGGAATATAAGGACACGTTTGCATGGAGCTACGAGGATATGCCGGGTTTGGATTCAACCTTGGTCGAACACCGTTTAACCCTAAAACCAGGGTCCATCTCGGTAAAACAAAGGTTAAGGCGTTTCCACCCTCAGATGGCTTTGAAAATGAAAGAAGAGGTCGATAAGCTCCATAAAGCCAGGTTCATTAGAGTCGTTCTTTATCCTCAATGGGTGGCGAACATTGTCCCGGTCATGAAGAAAGATGGGAAAGTCAGGATTTGCATTGACTTCCGGGACCTTAACCGCGCGTGTCCAAAGGATGATTTTCCCTTGCCTCACATTGATGTGTTGATTGATAACACGGCAGGTTATGAAACCCTCTCTTTCATGGATGGATTTTCATGATACAATCAAATTCGTTTGGCAGAAGAGGATCAGGAAAAGACGTCATTCACTACCCCTTGGGGAACATATTGTTACGTGGTCATGCCGTTTGGGTTAAAGAATGCTGGAGCTACTTACCAAAGAGCGATGATGGCCATATTTCATGACATGATGCACATATATCTGGAAGTGTATGTGGATGACTTATTGGTGAAATCAAGGACCAGGATGGAACATCCAGAAGTTTTGGCTAAGGTCTTGCAAAGGTCAAGAGAATTCCAATTGAAAATGAACCCGAAAAAGTGTGTGTTTGGTGTGTCGTCGGGTAAATTGCTGGGGTTCATTGTGAGTAAAAGAGGGATCGAGATAGATCCCGACAAAGCCAAGGCTATCAGGGATATGCCGCCTCCCAAGAATTTGAGGGAAGTCCGAGGTTTAATCGGCAGGCTGCAGTTTATTCGTCGGTTTGTGTCTCAACATTCACAAAGGTGTAGACCTCTCTACGAGTTGACCAAGCCAGGAGTAGAATTCCACTGGAATTCTAAATGTCAGAAAGCTTTTGAAGGGTTGAAGGAATATCAGGCTAGTCCACCCGTTCTCATTCCACCTAAACCAGAAAAACCTCTGATCCTTTACATCTCAGTCTTGGATGACTCCGTGGGAGCCGTCCTCGCACAAGCTGATGAAGAAGGCAAGGAACGGACAACCTATTACTTGTCCAAACTTCTCAATCCCTGTAAGCAGAAGTACACCGGCATGGAGAAAACCTGTGCTGCCCTCGTTTGGGTAGTGCAGAAATTGAAGCACTACTTCTTGGCTCACGAAGTCCACTTGATTGCTCGAATGAATCCTATCAAATTCCTTCTGGAGAAAGCCGTCCTTACGGATAGGCTAGCACGCTGGCAAAGTTTTCTCTCTCAGTTCGACATCACCTACATCCAGCAAAAGGCGATTAAAGGTTATGCCATAGCCGAGCATCTCGCTCACCATCCTCTTCCCAAGTTCGATCCCGTCCAATCAGAGTTTCCAGATGAGGAACTAATGTCCATCAACCAATCAGATGAGCCAATGTGGACACTATATTTTGATGGAGCTCTGAATTCTCAAGGGAGAGGAATCGGCATCGCCCTCCTGTCGCCGGAAGGCCTCACATTCCCATTGGCATACCAGCTCAAATTTCCAGTCACCAACAATATAGCCGAATATGAAGATCTTCTAGCTGGCCTAGGACTCGCTCATTCTTTTCGTATCACTGAGTTGCGAGTCGTAGGTGATAGTCAACTCATCCTTCGCCAGGTACTCACTAAGTATCGCACTCGCGATCCCAAACTCAAGCCATACCAAGAACTCACTGCTGCCTTTGCCAAACTGTTCACAAAACTGATCTTTGTTCATATCCCTCGTCATCAGAATATTCTCGCCGATGCCCTCGCCTCATTGGCATCATCCATAAGGTTCCCTCTAGGAAGATGGTTTAAGTCCATTTCCATCTACAAACTTCACGCCCCTGCAATCGATGATGCTTCCTACGTAAACATCAAAGACAGGATAGCAAGGAAGATCCTGCAGGAAGATATCCTTGAGAAGAGGGAGCTCATGTTGGCAGAGGTTGAAGAAGAACTGGCTGATGAAGAGAAACCATGGTTCTATGAAATTGTCAAATATTGCCAAAATCAGTCTTATCCTGAAGGGGCCACCACAGAGGACAAGAAAGCCATAAGAAGGGTGGCTCAGAAATACACATTGATTGGAGGTCTACTCTATAGGAGGAGCCTTACTGGTATTCTGTTAAGATGTCTTGGTGACGATGAGGTTTGGAAATGTGTAGAAGAGACGCACTCGGGTGTGTGCGGTGGCCACGTGAATAGTCAGATGCTCGCCAAGAAGATCATTCGTCAAGGCTTTTATTGGCCCACTATGGAAGAAGATTGTGCTGTCTACGTCCGTAGGTGTGTCAAGTGTCAACTTCACGCCGATAAAATCCATTCACCATCTTCCTCACTTCATCCAATATCCTCCCCATGGCCTTTCTCCATGTGGGCATTCGACATCATTGGTCCCTTAGGTGATCCCAATTCCCTCACCAAGCAGAAATCTTTCATCCTTACTGCGACGGAATACTTCACCAAATGGGCCGAAGCCGAAGCTTACGCGGAGATCAAGGCGTCAACAGTCTGTAAGTTCATCATGAAGAACATTCTCGCCAGATTCGGCGTCCCAAGCACGATCGTCACCGACAATGGGCCACAATTCATTTCTCAGGACCTACAGGACCTCTGCAAAAGGTACGCAATTGTATTGCATCATTCATCGCCTTATTACCCATAAGGTAACGGCCAAGCGGAGGCCACCAATAAAACATTGCTCAAAATCATCAAAAAACCTGCGAGTCTAGTAAGTTTTCAGACTGGCCAGAAAAGCTTATCGAAGCCCTATGGGCCTATCGCACCTCAATCCGTACCCCCACCGGGCAGACTCCATTTGCCCTCACTTATGGTATGGAAGCGGTAGTCCCGTACGAGACTCTGATCCCTTCTCTCAGGGTACAATTGGATGAGGAATTTCCCCTCGACGATCGTCGTAATTCACTCCTCGCCCAGTTGGAACTTTTGGATGAGAAGCGGCTGGCCGCCGCCGAACACGCGCGTGTGTATCAAAATAGACTCGCTCGCTTTTACCAAAAGAAAGTCATTGAGAGAAAATTCAAAGTCGGTGAGATGGTCGTAAAAAGAATTTTTGTCAAACCTGGAGGGCCGCGTTCTAAGCTCCAACCCAATTGGGAAGGACCATTTGTAATTCAAGCCGTGTACCCTGGCAACGCCTACAAGCTAATCAACGCCGAAGGGACCGAGTTATCCCACCCTTGGAATGGGCTTTATCTTAAGAAATACTACCCTTAGCACAAAACAAAAAAAAATGATGATGAAAAGATAAAAAACATCAAAAACAAGGAAATATTGAAAACCACTAAAAATATGGAAAATTCAAAATGCCGATGCCTGGCAGGCACCATGTAGTTAAGTCCCTGCATCTAACCTTCATGTTAGGATAGGGCCCATTAAGGCTTGGTAGGCACCGGGTCTTGGTTTGCCAGAACCGTGGAGATCCCTGTCCGGCCACGTCGGCCTATGCTCGCTCGAAGGAAGCTAACATGTGTTCACTTATGTATTTTATTCAAAAAAAGTTGGTAGCATCACCTACGGTAGGGCCACACCTAGAAGATCTCCGGAAGCTGTAATCTTTATTCTTTTCTCTTCGACCAAATGAGACAGTCGGCGCCCTTAAAACGCTGAGCATGAGAAACCGAAACTCAAACCCCAAAGGCAAGAGTAGGACCCATTTCCTCGAGCATCGATCAGAGCACGAGAAGAGGGCAGTGTCCCCGCAGGCATACGAAGAGGGAGCCCACCAACGTCAAACGACTATATCTCCCTCACAGAAAGAAATACAAAATCAAAATCAAGAGAAAAGCCTGGTCGTGACCGTGCCTGGTACGATAAACGGAACCCCTCAAAGCAAAAGTCTGAATCCACAAAGGGGGGCCGTGGAATGTAAATGCTCGAGATTTGGTCCGAAGTTGTCCGAAAGGAAAGAGTTAATGGGCCCTTATTCGCTCGCCGGGTTAACGGCTTTGCCGGTCCTCTCAGGAGGTTTATCCTCTACGCTCTTCCTTCTCCCTCTAAAGATGAAGGTTCGATGGAGTTTCTGAAAGGTGAAAACTGCCCAGGGTCTGCGACCTTATTTTAATATACACATTTTGGTTGCCTACTTTGAAAAAGCAAAAGCTATCGCTGCGAAGGAGTCTCCGTGTTTCTAGCTGGTCAAGACCCCTGTTTACCACCTTGATGTTTTCTTGTTTAACCTCGGGCTTAGGCCAATGCAAGCGCGTCACCTATGGGTGCGACGGCGTCTGACTCCGGGTCAGCGTCGCGCGGTTGGTCGTTAGGGTTCCAGGGTGTTCCATCTTATACCATCTAGAGTTGTGAGGAAACAGACCCGGGTCGGGCAAATCATCTACCTCAAACACCTTTTGGGTGAATCCCTGTGATCGGAAGCAACTGGGAGCCTAAGCATGGCATGACGGTATTGTCATCAGGGTAAGTCTTAGCCGGCGGGATCGTCATTCGAGGGGTCTAGAGGCCCAAATCAACCTAGATGTGCACTTAAGATACCTGGGAGGTTAGTAAGAAACCCCTGTCTCACGTAGGTTAGGTGCCATTTGGGTGCTTGCCGGGCGTTAGCAATAAAAAAAAATTGAAATGATAAAAGCACAAAAAAATGGAAAAGAGAAATGTACATATTTGCAAACAAAAAAAATCTTTTTATGATAAAACAAAAAAAAATGTCAAATATAAAAAAGAAAACAAGTCAATTTTGCATGATTACATTTGCGTGCAGCATCTCACTTTAATACCGCTTGCATTCGTGTGCTTGCCTGTCGCATTTATCATCACCGCATCTTTCCCTTGCCTTCGTTAAATAAAGGCTTGGCCCCTTGACCAGTTATCAAGGACAGTCACAGTGACCATTTGCCTATTGAGCAAGGGGCCAAGTCAGAACAGAAATTCTGATTTGTTTGTTTCAGTGATATGTGCAGGGATTCAGGTAACTGAAGCAAAGGTAAAAAACAAACAAACCAAACCTTGTGTTTATTCCAAAAACCAAAAAAAATTACATCAAGTTCCGACCTCTCTCTCTGCATTACTCGTCCCACTACTCTCCGGGCAAAACACTCTCAAAGGTGCTACCCAACTACGAAAAGCGGTACTCCTGCCGCTCTGTACTCCTCTTCCTATTCCCACATCCCGGCGTTGATCCGCGGAAGCAGCAGAGAAGCTACCAACACGAAAGCCACGCTCTCGTGCTCTTCGGTAGCGCTCCTCACCTTCTCTCAGCCACTGTTCAGCAAGACCAAGGCTGATTCGGAGTTCGAATAGTTGGGCCTCCATGGCCCTTCGTTCCTCCCTTTCAGTCAATCTGTTGGCTCTTTCTCTCTCTGCGTCTCTTTCTCTCTCTGTCCGTTCTCTCTCACGGTCTTCCCTCTCCAACTGGAGAGTGATCCTCAGTTCCATAGCATCCCTGGATGAGTCGTCATCAGGATGACGCCGCAGTTCCCTCTCCAGTTCTGCTATCCTAGCCTCCTTCTGCGCAGCTTGGGCAAGCGCTTCTTCCGTCTCCTTTTCCTGTCGAGTGTACCATCTCAGATACGCGATAAGGCGTAAACAAAGAGAACTCAACGCTGAAACTTTTACCTGTATACGAAGCATTCCTTCTGCCTCCGCAGCACGCTGCGTGGCGTGAGCAAGTTGCTCATGAAGCGAGTCAAGTTCTGAGGTGGGAATCCACAAGCTGGAAGAGGAACCACCTACTCCCATCGCTGGGGAGGCTGCGCCAATCTGGGCATGCTGCGACCACGTGAATTAGCAGCCAACATCTGGAATCTGGGGTTTTAACTAAGAACGTACTGTACACCTACCAAGGCGCTCGTAGCTCCGCGGGCATCACCCAACTGTTGTTCCATCTCTGCCAAGCGAGTTCGTAAATTCGCTATCATGGCATCCCGGACATCCTGCAGCCTTACAAGTCAGCATTTTTACCAAAAAACCAAGAAAAGGAGAAAGAATAGAAGAGAAAAAGGGGAAACCTACCTCCACAAGTCCCCGGAGTTGGAACCGTTCTGCGTACTTTGTCCTATATAGACGCAAGTAGTCCTCGCTGTCCCGCGCCTGTGATTCTACAATCGTGCCACCACGTTGCCAGTCCTCATACTGTTCGGGGAATCGCACGCGCCAGTCAATGCAAGTCGCCGGTCCCCGCGTCTTTCTCCCGACACGAGGTGGCGCAGCTGAATCCACCCATTCTTGAGCCAGTCCTAAAGTCCTCATAACTAATCGTAGCCGAAGCGGCTCGATTTCATTCAGGCAGTGCATCCATAGTTCCCGTCCGAACCGGGCACGACTTGCTAGAACCCACGGCTGGTTGGCATCGACCATGTCTGAGTAGGGTCTCCAGTTTACCATCGCTGTAGGGAACTCCTGTAGCTCCCGCCTTAACACCATCAGTTGGTAGGTTAGGGGTGCCGCACTCATGACGGGTTCCCACCGCCTGGCTAGCGGCACCATCACAGGTCGCCAATGTCGAGCTCTCCCCATAGGGAGGTAATAATAGCTCCATAACTGCTCGGCGCAGGTCATCAGCACCTTGCGAAAATAACAAAAAAAAATATACAAAACAAGCAAAACCAAAAAAAATACCTGGATGAATGGTGTGAAACCACTCACAGTCATCTCATGGTCCGTTTCTCTGGA